>OX578138.1:46465852-46818352 GCA_951213105.1 Amaurobius ferox
ATAAAATCAAAAAGTTATGTGTTGTTGCATGGGAAGGTGTATTGCGTAGAGTTTGGACTATGGCGTATTTATGTGTCTATATATATGTATATATATTTATAAGGTGATAATATTGTTTAAATGTCTTGTATCCAATATTTAAAAATAACTCTCTGACTGGAAAGTCTTTGGAATTGAATATATCGATTTATGAGCATTAAACTATCACAAGTGAAGTAAATTCAAACATTAGGATTTTTATGGTGATAAAGAAGCCAATAGGTTTTGGTATCCAGAAAGGATTTTAATAATAATAACATGGATTTCAATAGTCTTGAATATATAGTTTTTAAAGTAATAATTAACCATAAGTGAAATGATTTCAAACATTAGTATATATATGGCGATGGAGTTGCCAATAGGTCTTGAGTCCATATTTAAAAATACAGACACTCTGACTAGTATTTCAAACATTAGTTTTGAATAGAAAGGGTTTAAAAGGATTAAATGACTAATTGTGAGGTAATTTTACACACAGGTTTTTATATGGAAATAATGCGGTTTATGGGTCTTATATCCATTTTTTAAAAAAATATCCTCTCAGACTGGGATTTCTTTAGTCTTAAGAATTTTGTATTTTAAATTATTTGTTATATTTTTACAGAATGCTTCATGGATAGTTTTAGCGTAGAAAAGTAAACTTTTAGATTTTACATGTTATTGAAATTGTATATGTATGTATTTTTGCGGATTTATAAAAGGTCATGAAGGAAATCGTGTAGGGAGTATCGGTTACCGGGAGCGTTTGCCATGGCGGAAAAAGCTTTAACCGGAGTGCTGGGGGTCGCAACTCCCCCCGGCCGGTACTTCTGTCACACATCTAGAATCTGTACGAGTACATTGCTACTTGTCCTTTTTGGGAATTTATATAGGAATACACATGTAAATATTGCAGCATAGCGCTTTACAAGATGTATTATAAATTATTTTTTGCTTTTAGCTTTTTAATCTGTTCACTAAAATTGAAAATAAATTTTTCAAGTTTTATAATATATATATATATATATATATGTTTGTATGTATGTATGTATATATATATATATATATGTATATATGTATATATATATGTATATATATGTATATGTATATATATATATGTATATATATATGTATATATATATATATATATATATATGTATGTATATGTATATATATATATATACATATATATACATATATGTATACATATATATATATATATATATATATATATATATATATATATATATATATATATATATATATATATATGTATATATATGTATATATATATATATATATATAGATAGATATATATCATTTGTTGATTATCTTTAGCTTTCTGAACTGTAATATGTATTATAATTTCCTCTTTAATGTTGAATTTCATTTTATTTCATTGTATTCTGCAGGCTTAAAAATTTTTTAAGATAGTGTATTATGAGTTACTTCTTCTATTCTACCATTGGATTTACTATTTAAAATTTATATATATACATATATATACACTAGAACAGCGTTTATACGTTTCTCATTTATATGTCTTTTACATTTATACGTCATTTAAGCACAATCCCGATTCATTCTTAACCATGCAATGATAAAATGTTAAATTTTCATTCGGATAGAACATTTGGGAATTGCCACCACAAGGATGAGGGTACTCTGACCACCATAGTTTGCCACTGTTACAAATTTTGCTCGCTTTTTGATTCCCAAAGCATTCTTGCTCAAACTGTCAAATTTACATGGCAACCCTAAACTGCACCTGCTGAGGGAAGAACGAAAAATGAGAGGGTCTGTCCACCAGACTCATCAATTTGATAAGCAGTTGTTTGATAAGCAGTTCGTTCTCGAATCAAATTCCTATGCTTTTGAGAGCCCACATGTCAATATTGCAGTTCAGTCTGTTGTTTATTATCATTCTCTTGGTTTTTAAAAGTTTATCGTTCTCCAAAAATGTCCCGAAAGCGTAAAGCACTTTCATTAAAAGATAAAATTGAAATTTTAAAAGAATTTGACAAAAGTACAGAATTAACAAAAATACATTTGGCTAAAAAACTGGATATTCCTGTTTCTATTCTGAAAACCAATGTCTATGAAAGAAAAAAAATCGAGGACAGAGCAACAGCTTGCGGAAACTCTGCTTCGAAGAAACTGCGTGTGCAAGAAGGCAAATTTCTTGAAGTAGAGAACATTTTGTTTCAGTTTTTAACATAATGTCCTGCATCAAATATTCCCGTTAGTGGGCCCATGTTTATGGAAAAAGCAAAGGAAATTACATTGAAATTGAAAGTAAAAGATGCATGTTTTTCAACTGGATGGCTTCATAAATTCAAAATGCGACATGTAAATTCAAGTCAAGTGGTAAGTGGGGAATCTAAAGATGTTCCAAATGAAACTATTAACGAATGGTTAAAAAATTTGCCGAACAAAATTGATGAATACCAGTTGAAGGATATTTACAATGTTGAAGAAATAGGCATCTCTTTTGTCATCTCATGCCTGCAAGAATTCTCGCATTTAAAGGTGACAATTGCAATGATGGAAAAAAATCTAAAGATCGCTTTACTGATTTACTTTGTGCCAAGGCTGATGGAAATGATAAGATGACTCCTCTAGTCATAGGGATGTCACGGAAGCCAAGGTATTTTGCAAAAGTTAAAATATTGCCAGTAGGTTATGAAGCAAATACAAAAGCGTGGATGACTGTTAAAAATTTTACTGAGTGGCTCAGAAAATTAGATAAAGATACGAAATAACAAAAACGTAAAATTTTATTTTTTATGGATCAATGTACTGCTGCTCATCCCGAACAGACCGACTTTTTGAAAAATGTGAAAGTGGTTTTCTTTCCACCACATTGCACGAGCAAACTACAACCCCTAGATCTGGGAATAATAAGAAACTTAAAAGTGTACTACTGAAAGCGTTTAATTCAACCTGCCCCTCCAAGCATCACTACAGAAAATATACAAGGAAAGATAAACGTACATCTGGAGATAAACACGACCTCCCTAGCATGGACTCAAGTCAAGTCTGAAACAATAAAATATTGTTTGATTAAAGGAGGATTTCCAGATCCAAAATTAGATGAATGTGATGCCAACGACGACAGTGATGTCAACGCTGGAGGTGATGAAACTGTGATCATGGATGAAGAAAACTGGAATCTACTGAGATCAGAAGTTATTTTCGAGGACTATGTGAATTGTGATACTGACGTAATGACTTCGAAATTAATCACAATTGATGAATAATTAGAAGATAAATTGCCTGGTGCTAATTTAAGTAGCGATGATGACGAAGAAGAATGTGAAGAAGTTATCCCACCTTCTTTTAAAGACGCCATGGACTCCATGTATAAACTTAGAATTTATTTTGTGTGTCAAAACATCAGTGAAAAAATGTTTAAAGACCGTAATTTGATTCATAATTCTATACTCATTATTCACATTCAATCCGCACGTCAGACGACGATTAAATATTTTTAAATTAACATCTACCTGCATGCACATAAATCTTATAAAACAAGACGTTGTTGTTGGGACCCAGACCGTCCGACCTACCAGAAAGGTGTAAAGCAGCTGTTTGGACGGCCGGGAAGTGCCACCCAATTTAGACCGGAACCCAGTGGGGGAGGCATCCACATAGACCGTACCCTCCTTCCCCTACCACCAACCTCTCGGAAGGACTTACGGACTCACATATTTAACGTGATCGTACTCCGCATGAACACGGTGGCAGTTGTGGCAGCGTGCAAATCCAGCGCGCAAACCACCGGGTAACCGCACCCGAAATGTGCCAACAGCACCCGGTGTTCCCAGGTGGTCACCCATTTAAATACTAACCGCGCCCGATGCTGCCTGTCTTCGGTGTTCTAACGAGAACCGGTGTTTTCAGCACGGTAAGGCCGTTGGCCCTTATAAAATAAAACGTGTATTTACTTAAGATATATATGTATGAAATTAAAATAAAGGTATGATTTTTTTCATTTTTATGATTGTTAAAATATGTTTAAATATAAAAATTTAATAAATATTATTTTCAATATAGATAATATCTTAAAAAAAATAAAAATATCACTTTTAAATAAATTAGGATGATTTGTAGCATTAAATTCTTAATAATCGAAGTTGTTTCTTAAAATTCCGATTATACGTCTTTCCATTTATACATCTTTTTCGAATTTCCCTTGAGAAACGTATAAACGGTGCTCCACTATATATATATATATATATATATATATATATATATATATATATATATATATATATATATATATATATATATATATATATATATATATATACATATATTAATAAAGTGTTTCAGTACTATTATAATGGAACGTAGCTAAATAGGTTAACATTATCGTAGTATTATTTATAGTGCCATAACATAAAACGTATAACATAAATAAAATACTTGATTTTGTCTGCACCAAAGTTAATTGCTACATTTGAGTTAAGCTAAATGATAAGTAATATAAATTCGAACTACATTTGGCATTATTTAATTTGATTTGAGCTCTGCTAATTTCACTTGCTTATCTCACTATTAATATTGATATTGTGAGCAGAAGTTAGTTAACTATTGGAAACTATTTATTTTTTTAATGAATGATCTGGGATAGGATATTTATACAGAAATCTCGCCAAAGCTATTTGAAGTTTTTGATTTAAAATAGCTTTGGCCTCTGAGAAATCTTCAAAAGGTCCACACGTCGGACTGCATGTCATCTATATATACAAGTAGAGTACTGTATCATGTTACACGCTAACTCGCTGTACTGGTAGGTAGCGGCAGACGAATAAACACCAACATTGCTGTAAAATTTCTTTATGAAAAGTCATGAGTTATATACAAATGGGGAGGATTGTGTTTGCAAACAAGATTTTGACAATAAAAAAAAATCGTACTGAATAAGGGTGCACCATTTGCAATATTATTCCTAAATTGCAATGGGAGGAGAATATGAGGAGGTAGAATACAGATGACCATCATTCTGAAAATTTATGAAATTTCAATGTTCAAAATATAGCTATTTTAGTAATTTTTATAAAGTATTCTAAATTTTGAATCTGGCGGTTGGGGGGGGGGCGGTGTGTGTGTGTGTGGAGGGGGGTAGGATGCCCTTCTCTCTTAGTTAACTTGACCATAAAATGTAATCTTTAATGGGCAAATTGTCCAACTGGTGGTCTTCAAAAACCGATAATGCTTAGATAACATAAATATAAGTAATTAAATTACTATAATGTATTTAAAAGATGATGAAATGTTAATGTTATGAAATACATAAATGTTGTAAAATATGATGCATAATTATCGCTGTAATTTCAGAGCAGCAAATATAATTTAATTGAAAAGTTCACATTGTATAAAAGTTGAACTCCGTCGTAAAATCGTAAAAAAAAGTAGAATGAAATATTTTTTAAATATATGTGTTTATGTCACTGATTGATTTCTTTGTGAGATAAATCATTAATTCATACACACAACACGTATTTTGCAATAACCAGTAAGTAAAAAGACTTAACAGTCATTTAATACGAAACCCTCAATTTTTATAAAATAATTAAGCCTTTTAGAATACGTTTACTTATTATAAAAATATACATTTGCTAAACTCCAATAGCAACGTTAAAAATAATTTTAATATAAAACTGATTTCTCAAGCTGAGCAAATTCCAGTTTCGTATTGCACAAATTCCTTTCGCATCGCGCAAATTGTGCGTCATTTACACATTAGGGAAAACTATGTGCAAACATGATCTAATTATTATACAGAAGCATCTATTTTTAACACTTTACAACATACTTGAAAAGTGTTTATGACTTCATGTTTATGCCTTCATTATGTCTGTCTGTCTGTCCGTTAGCACGATAACTGCCGTAAAAATGACTTTATCAAAATGGAATTTCAGTATGTTATTCAGACGGTCTGTGGGACCTATGTGAATATAAATGAATAATATCACCCAATTAGTTTTTGATTGAACCCGGGTTGAAAACATGAAATACATTAAACCCTATGAGACCTAATTTTTCAAACATTTTTTAAGCAAATTTAAAATTTACAAATTGCTTCGAAAGTTTTAGGAAATATTCAAAGTATCCCATAAAATATATAAAAAAAAATTTCAGCAAAATATATTGTGCGCAAATTGTGCGTCATTTTCACATTAGGGAAAACTATGTGCAAACATGATCTAATTATTATACAGAAGCATCTATTTTTAACACTTTACAACATACTTGAAAAGTGTTTATGACTTCATGTTTATGCCTTCATTATGTCTGTCTGTCTGTCCGTTAGCACGATAACTGCCTTAAAAATGACTTTATCAAAATGGAATTTCAGTATGTTATTCAGACGGTCTGTGGGACCTATGTGAATATAAATGAATAATATCACCCAATTAGTTTTGGATTGAACCCGGGTTGAAAACATGAAATACATTAAACCCTATGAGACCTAATTTTTCAAACATTTTTTAAGCAAATTTAAAATTTACAAATTGCTTCGAAAGTTTTAGGAAATATTCAAAGTATCCCATAAAATATATAAAAAAAAATTTCAGCAAAATATATTCAGTAGTTTTTTAAATAAAAATTAAAATAATAATTTCACCCTCTATATGAAGACATCACGTGACCCACTTCAACACAAAAAAAAATCTAATGTGGGCAGCACTTGACTTTCCTTGTAAAATGCAATGCATTCACTACTTTTACAGTAAAAACAAAATTGGTCACTCTTATAGTAGATATATTTTTTCAAAAATATGTAATTTTTGTTAAATAGTCGTTATTTTCATTGATTTAGCGTCATTTTTATCCATTTGGCGAGATTTTCTTTAATTTGGTAACCTTTAAAAAAGTTAAGTTTTTTTTTTTGAGATAAATAATTAATTCATGCATACAAAAATAAAGTACATTTTAAATTAAATAAAAGGACTTATAAGAAAAGCCTTCCAACCTGAACTCATCAATTTTAATAAAATACTTAAGGTCATTAGAATAAACAATTATACCACTATGAAAAATATATCCGCTATATCCTAAGAGCGATATTGAAAAAAAAATATTAAAATCTGTTTTAATCGTATTGCACAAATTTCAGTTTCACACTGCAATTTTTTTTTGTAATTTACAGATTGTGTGCAACTGCACATTTAAAATCAATCCTGTTATGAAGACACATTGTTAATGGATGCTGGTTGATGAAAAAATGAGTGATTCCTTTCTTTATTACAGTATAAATGTAGCTTATAATATATTAAAATAATCATTATATTGTGAAAGTGATTCCAAATGTAGCACATATTTTATCAAATTCATTTAGACAATCAATATATTAAATTTTGTGAATTGATTTGTGCTTAAAAGCAAGATTTAGAAGATATGCAGCGTGGAGCACAAATCTTGGAAAAAATAATATAAAAGCGATTTTCTTTTTACTTCAAAATAATATGGTTTATCTCCATGCCCATGAAAGTCGCGAATGCTTTGAAAGAGTACTGTAATTCCGTAAGATAACAGAGAAATTTTCCAGCGTTCTCAGAGGAGTACTAAACATAAAATGTGTTATCGGAGATAACTGAATGACGTCATTTACTGAACGGTCAGCGTTCGATCTGATTGCAATGTTACATGAAGTATTTCATAAACAGTAATCTATAACATAAAGGCAAAGTTCCCTAGATAATATTTTAGACGATGGATGTTGATAGTATTTGACCAGTAAACAAAGGATACTACGATTTTATGAACTGTTTTGTGCGTAATCTTTATTTTATCAAGGATATGATATCATATAATGTGGTACAGTACCACAAAAAATAATCGAACAAACTCTCTATACTAATTTGGCGTTTATATGAAGTGTGTCAAACAGATATACGGCCCCTAGGGGAGAATAATCTGTGGCCAAAATTGTGGCCAAAGACCGTATGTCCCACTTAATTTGCTGCTTGTGGGGCCAGAAAGCTCAGTCCCCACCAACCTTTCCAAAAGTGTGACGATCGCCGATATGAATTTTATAGCAAATACCGTTTCACCATTTCCATTGGAAAAATATAGCACATGATTATATTTTCTTGAATCCATATATTTCATTGAGAAATTTTGAGGAAACACTCTGTGAATACACAAGCTCTCTAAATCTTCTTTGAGGCTGGATAGAATTTAGTTGTTTATTTGGAACTGCTGCACACACATCCCCTAACCTTGAATCTTGAGAATTTACGCTATTATCAATTACAGAATCGTTTCTGGAATCCCTATTCATTGATGAACATATTTAACCGGAAAAACCCCTACTGGAAAACTCGAAAGTCTGTTGCCCAAGTATGTCACTGTACATGTGGTATACAGTATAATAATGTAATCATCCTTGGTATGAAATCGTAACTCATTGACACACTCTACTCTCGTTGATACATCAGATCATTTGAAAAAACAAAAGAAACCACCCATTTCTTGAGCAACCGGGTGCTATTTTTAAGGGAACTCAATTTTTTTTAAACTAAAATTTCCCCTTATCTGGTTAAGCAATTTTTTATAGGGGTAAGATAGATTGATTATGTTTTTGAGAGACTGTACATATTGCGATACTCCAAAACAGTGGAATTAGTTAATTTTTGATTAAAAATACTTACAAAATATTTACTCGTTTGATTTAGGAAAGCGGCAGCGTTCTTCTCCAGACAGTGAAAAGGTACACTTATACAGTTAAAGTTTTAACGGTGCCAAACATTTATTTATCCCACGCTACAAGATAGGGCAGTGGTCTATAACATCTATGGGCAGTAAACTATTATAAACCAAGAGCCGCATTTGAGTCTAAATACTCACGGGACATTCATAAAAAAAGTGCACGCATGCGCATACATGTACGTAAGCAAAATTACAGCAATCAAACTTGAGAACTACAAAAATGACTCGGGTAATGATCTCCTATACTTTTTACTAATGAAATTAACAAGCCGGGTTCATACATATATATGTACAGGGTCTTTCAAAAGTCCGTATAAATTTTAAAAATTCATTAAAAATCGAAAAATTGTCGCATTGAGATACGGTTTGTACCATAAGTATTGTCAGGACGGGGGGCGGTTGACGTGAAAAAATTTTGTAGTTTAAAAAATCCCCTATAGGTGGCGCTGAACGCATTGGAAAGACAAAGAAAATAACTTACTCTACGTTCAGTAGCTTTATTATGTTTTATTATCATCATGTGTTCAACATGTCCTCCTCCACAATGTGTGGCACAATTCAGGCAAGTGAAAAGACCCGTAACTGCAGAATGCAGCATGTCTGGATGGATAAAACTCTCTTAACGACGAATGTAATCTTTTAGTTCCGACAACGTGGAAGGGCCTGATTGCTAAACTCATGATTTTAAATACCCCCACAACCAAAAATCAACTGGTGTCAAATCTGGAGACCGAGGAGGCCATGGGATCTTGAAATGTCTACTGATACATCTGTCTTCCCCGAAGGTGTCAATTAGATGGTGCTCCATCTTGCATAAATGTTACAGTAGATATCACATTTCGTTTTCACAAAGACGGTACGACTTTCTCATGCAGAAGAGTCAAATAACTCTGTGCGTTTACTGTGCAAGTTTTCTAACCAGTACTTGAGCTAAACTCCTCGGAGAAAAAGGGCCCTGGAATGTAAAAGCCAGTGAAGCCACACCAAACACGCCATTCGCAATGAATGAAGTGGCTGCTCTATATACTCACGTGGATTAGAAGTCGCCCATATACGAAAGTTGTGGGTGTTCACATTTACATGCAGTGAAAAGTGGGCTACGTCTGTCCCACAACACATTAAATAACGACTGTGGTTCCTATGCGATTTTTGACATAACCCATTTGTCAAACGTTTCTCTTTGTGCGGTATCTACCGGTAAAAGCTGATGGCGTGATTGTAATTTGTATGGATACAGATTTAAGATACCGTGAAGGATACGCCATACCGAGGATACAGGAATATCCAATCGCCTTGCAGCTTCAGAAGCACTGCTAGTCCCATACGCTGTTTCAGTTGCTAGGTTTTCAATTTCAGATGCCACAGCACTGGCACGGGAGTCCGTTAACGATGGTGTTCCACTTCGTGGACGATCCTCCAAACATCCAGTTACTTCAAATCGTGTGACAAGCTTCAAAAATCCAGAACAGGTGATAGAACCTTTTCCTTTCTTTAGATTTTTCCTAAATCGGAATTTTCGCAAAGCTTTTGATGCTGATTCTCCGCTCACGTAATACAGCTTCACTAACAAGGCCTTCTTGATCAAAGTTAACATTCTCGCAAATCCTTCTTCTTTGCAACCGTTTACTAATGAATCAAATGAAGAATCTACAGGGCACTTCATCTCGTTTATAACAGCCTCATTTACATACTTCTGGAAGATGTATTCGGGTAAGCGCCACCTATAGGTGACTTTAACTACAAACTGTTTTCACATGAAAAAAACCCCATTCTGACAATAATTATGGCACAAACCGTATCTCAATGCGATAATTTTTCGATGTTTAATGAATTTTTAAAGTTTATACGTACTTTTGAAAGATCCTGTATATTTTTCAAATAATATGAAATAAAAAGCGAAAATTGACAATAAACACTACTTTTAATGTTGTATAAAAATATAAATCGGCTTGATGTAATTTTCCTCCAGTGAATGGTTTCGAATAGGTGTTGCCAATCTGTAGATGGAGATTTAGCAAAATCGACGAATTACGGTGAGACCCAAAGTTTTTATATACACTTTAAAAATAGTATGTTTATCTACCATAAACTCTTTTATTGAGTATTTTACAAAAATTAAAAATTCGTTTAATCGCTGTTCACAGTAAAAGGGTACCTGTCCAGATAGTGAGCTGCTTCATATAATGGTTGCTTACAAGTTATGAAAATGAATACATTATTTACCTTAAGAGTGTGGTAAAGAGCGAAAATTGTTGTACTTGGTTTCAAATCCCAACTGTCCCTAAGAAAATCCCTATGCTATAATAATATGTTATGTGCCAACGTAATGATTGGTGGATAGCAGGATGAGGGAGTGTGACCACGGTTACCGAGACCTAAATTTTCAAAACAATAGTAAATAAAGCATTAATTAAAAAATTATATATACTTTTCGAAAATATAATTCGAAAAATCACAATTGCTGAAGTTAATCCATAATAAGAATCCCTTTTCATTTTCAAGTTACACAAAGAAGAAAAATTATATTTTAATTCAAATATTTATCAGGTTATGAAAATTGAAACCACCCCTGCTGCAGTTCACTTTTCATTTTTTTCACAAATTTTAAAAAATAAATATATTTATTTAGCATTTTTTAAGTAAAAATCTTAAATGTAGTGGCGTAGTTCATAAATTAAAACCACACTTAATGTATTTTTAAAGGCAAAACCACCCCTGCTGAAGTTCACTTTTCATTTTTCTCACAAATATAAAAAAATAAATATATTTATTTAACATTTTTTAAGTAAAAATCTTACAGAAATGTAGTGGCTTGGTTCATAAATTAAAACCACACTTAATGTATTTTTAAAGACAAAATATCCCCCATCTCACCTATGGAGGTCATTTTCCATTTTCAAGATTAAAAAAATAAATTCTTTAATTTTCCTGAAAGTGCAAATATTACTGAAATTTAGCGGATGTGTTTAACATCCTGAAACCGCACTTTATTAAAAATATTAAGAAATATACAATTATATTAAAAAAATTGAACTGCACTCCAGCTAATGTTCGCTCTTCATTTGTTTGACAAACTCTTAAAATATTAATATACTTATAAAATATTTTCTAAAAATTCAAATCACAAGAATATTTCGTAAGAGTGGTTAATATTCTCAAACCAAACATTATTTCTTTTGAAAGAATAGATAGCAAACTCCTACTGCAGTTCGCCTTTAATTTTTCCTGACAAAGTTTTTCAAATTTTGTCAGGACCAGTCAAAATCCTGACTACGATCAGGATATATGATGGAAAAATCTTTATTTCATTTTCTTCTTTAATTGCAAACTCTTAAAATATTAATATACTTATAAAATATTTTCTAAAAATTCAAATCACAATAATATTTCGTAAGATCGGTTAATATTCTAAAACCAAACATTATTTCTTCTGAAAGAATAGATAGCAAACTCCTACTGCAGTTCGCTTTTCATTTTTCCTGACAAAGTTTTTTAAACCTTTGTCAGGATCAGTCAAAATCCTGACAGCGATCAGGATATATGATGGAATAATCTTTATTTCATTTTCTTCTTTAATTGCAAATTGTACTAGAATTTGGTGGGCGTGGTTAATATACTGACAGTACACTGTATTTGAAAAATAAGTACTACGTTAATAAACAGAATAAAAATGTGAATAATTTGTCAACAGGTTTTAAAAGCAAAAGAACCTTCATCTTCGACATAAATCAAGCAGAGTACTAGTACCAAAGAAAGCAAGTATGAGGCAGTAGTAAAAAAAATGGTATCACGTATGCTCCTGGAAAGTAATTGACTGAAAATCATGTTTTTTTTTCAATGGAATGCTTAAAATGCATGTTAACTCCATAATAACTGAATGTTTTGAACCTTAGCTGCCTCATGGCTTGTTTCCTGGTGGAGACGATAGTCGTGATCGATCACTGGCAATGCATATGGATTTGGATGCTTTACATTTTGTAACGTGCCGACACGGTGGTCGAGCGGTCAAGGCGAACGTTTCCAAGCAATCGTTCGACCGCCGTGCTGTGGATTCGAGTCCCACGTAAGGCATGGATGTTGTGTTGTTGGACGAAGTGTGTTCCGCCTCCCTCTGGTGCGCCTGGGGCAACGTCTTAGGCCGGCTAAATGGTTCACGTTCTGGCCGATGTATAGGCGAATGATGAGAGTCAAGTGCCTGGCCATTTTTGTAATGCCTATTTTTGGATATAAATTCTCTTTTGACATATATTTCACCAACGATTTTATTTATTGTCATGCATCAGCATAATCACAAATCTCCTATTCTCACCGTCCATGATCGACAAGATATAAAGGAGAAAACTCTAAAAACTAACCAAGCTATATATTAGGAACTGTCTTCTATAGATTTACATGAGGAAAATGGCACAATCTGTTGGAAGAAAAATATCGTCTTACGGAACAATAATAACGGCAAAACCTGTCGAAATATGTTGATATGAGAAGTATGTTACTGTGGGTTATTATCTTTTTATCTCTCTCATTTCAGAGCAAAACTTATTTTCCCTGAATCTGAAGCGTCTGCTAACAAAACGACACTAACAAAACCATACTAGCAAAAGCATATTAACAAATGACTCAGTGACAGAAAAGTTGGTCATATGCGTTTACTCAAGAAACAAGAATGGCGGACACAAGGACAAATGTTTGAGCAGCTCACACTATAATTGACATACTAGTAGGACATCTAGAGTCAAGGGTCTCGAATTGGTTCATCAGGTCAGAAGCTTTTCCTAAGTTATGTGTTGTTGATGTTGTTGAGATCCAGACTGTCCGACCTACCAGAAAGGCCTAAGTTATGTGTTGAAGACCCAGACCGTCCGACTCATCCAATGAACTGGAGCAACTATTTGGATGGCCGGGGCTAAGTTATGTGTGAAAGCCCCAGGCCGTCCGACTCGTCCAGAGGACTTAGAGTATCTATTTGGAATGGCTAAGTTATGTGTGTAACATTTTCTACTTTTCGTAACATCTGATGTAAATAAAAGAAACACATGATCATATGAATTTCCCCATGAAAACCACCCGACTATTAGCATTATTGAGACGTCTGCGATTGTCTAATACATTTCCTCTCTCCCGGACAGCAAAATATATACAATTCTTTAATGAATACTCAGCTCTGTGAATTGGAAATCGGCACACTATAAAGAATTTCGATATAATACTGTAACAAAATATCCATCAGTGCTCGGGTCTTGAATAACAAGCGCCCGCTACCGAAATAACACATTTGAACACAATTTCACGAGGCTTTAATAGGGAAATTGCACTCTCTCTGCTAACGCTAAAATTGAGAGAGAGAGAACGGAAGGCGTGGCAAAAGCGGATAAGCGCAGTAAAATTCACCGGTGAAAGGTCGAATCCATGGAACGTGCCGGAACTTCAAGGAAAAAGCTTTGCGACCACTTCAAATATTACAACGAAGGCTTAAAATATTTTACAAATTTTCTTACGTACAGACCAGTTCACGATTCATGTTTTTCTACCCAATGAAGCTACCCCTACAGAAAGGGGGAATTCGCGCATACTCATAATAGATGTGCACGTCCTGATATGTCATTATATATAGCAGGAGATTGCGATTTTATTTGTATGGTGAGAATGATTTTAGACCCGAATATGCGATTTGGAAATTGAGTGTTGAAGACCCAGGCCGTCCGACTCGTACGAAGACTCGAGCAGCTATTTGGGCAGCCGGCGGAAATTGAGTGTGGCGTTATCTGTATCTGTATTTATTAATTAAGTAGCGGAACTTATTTAGGGCCCAGGCAATTGGGAATATAAAAATTCCGTTGTTTGAGGAAGGTATGGCCAATATGTAAATTGGTCTAATTGTGCTGAGAATATTGAAATGAAGATTTAAATTGTGTCCGCCGGTATATTTTAGTGTAGAACATAGGGTCATAGAGTGAGTAAGGGGTTTCAGTTTTGTGATTTAGATAGGTGGTGGTGTGTGTGTGTGGGGGGGGGGGCGATATCACTCCCGTTGCGCAGAATTTTATATAACTGCCTTGCTTTAACTCCCGGGCAACGACGGGTACGTTTTCTAGTTATATATAAATGTTCGTATAAAGAACTTAATGCCTAGCTAAAAGACCGCGACTTTATTCTCTATGTGACCGAGTTTCAAAGAACTTTTATAAGTCAGAAAATCGAACAAATGGATATATGCGTAACCCTTTCTATGTCACCGTCTTGAGCATGAATGGAATGAATGGCGGTAGAAGAAACTTTTGTATTTTAAAAAAAGACGTAAAGAAATGAAACTTTTTTTTTGTGAAATAAATTTAGAAGAAAGTTTTCTAAAGAACTTATTTCGCTACAGATGATTATTGCGCTATTCAGGTGCGAGAAAGACGTATGCTAAATTGGGATGTATTGAGAAATTTCAATTGAATTCAGTGCCGAAAATATGCTGTGAACTGACTGAACATGACTTATGCAACAAACTCATATATCTTTGTTTAGTTCCTTGTATCCAATGAAATGATATATTTCATTTGATTGCACGTAAAACTGTGATAAAATTCATCTGACAAATAGTTTTCCCTTACATACCGTGAGTACATGATACACGCACACTCATAGACATTCCCCTACATTACGCTAAAAATATTCTGCTGTAAATATACTTTATTACTTAAGGCAGAACAATTTTATACAAAAGTATCAACTGGTTTCTAAAGTAAAATATAGCTTTCTTCTTCAGGATAGTAAGATCCTAGGATCCGTATCGGCAAAAGATAAGAACAGGCCATTTCACGTAGTTGGCTTGAAGATTCAAAAACATTAAATTCAGGTTGAAATTGTCATATTCATATAGTTATTGAACCTGGCGTCGGATGTTCTCAAACGATTCGGGATCAAGACACCAATGCAGGTACTAGCATTGGAGGGTTTATGTTTTCTTTTACTAGCGGGTTCTGCCCCCTGCTCGTTACGCTTGCCAACCTCTATAACTCCCTTCGCGAGTCGAGAGGCGACAAGCTAACTCTCGCAGAGCTCTCTTCACGAGCTCTTTAGTGCCACCTGCTACGCAGGGGTAATACGTCCGTTGGGACAGGCGGAATATGCCCGGTGGGCTGCACCCTCTGCTCGACACACAGACCAACCCCCGTAACTCACTTTGTAAGACGGGAAGCATCGCCTCCGACTCACTAATGCCAGCTTCGCGAGTATTTTATTGCCACCTGCTACGCAGGCGTAATGCGCCCGTTGGGGATATAATTAAATTATTGTAGATAAAAATGTTTTTGCAAATAATAAAATTATTGCAAATAGTAAAATAATTGTAAATAATAAGATTATTGCCAATAATACAATTATTGAAAAAATACTTTCGAAAACGGTTATTTCCCTATTTATTTTATGATAGGGCATATTAGTTAGAAATTTTATTCGCTGTAAAATTGCTTAACGTCTTCCTAAAAATATGTTTCTCTTCTTTCTTCCAGGTTTGACCTTTCTCTCCATAATTCTCGTTTGACTACGATCTCTTTGCTGGATCATGTGATACAACGACATTGGGACAGATGCGTACTTTACTTTTGCTGGTGAGGTTGCACAGTTTCTCTACCCTGACGAAAGAGGCTGTTTTTTTACTTTTGAATCCAGATAATAATTTTTAACAACTTTTTATGTTGTTATGAACGAGCTATTTCTATTTCTGGCTGGATACAATACACCAGACTTTAGTAATATCGATGCAAGCGAGTTCTTTGGATTGTTATGTTTAGCTCTTGAAGTTATTTGCAGAATGCGAAGGTTTTCAAATAAAGAAAAGTTCCATCGTATTCCATGTGTTCCAACATTTATCTTGTTCTGTCATATAAACTGTGCACATGAAAAACATCTATCATCAGACCAGTGAATAAAATTTGGTGACATTATTTGGTTATACAATACACATGACCTTGGTATCATCGATACAAGTAAGTTCTTTGGATTGTTATGTTTAGCTCTTGAAGTTACTTGCAGAATACGAAGGTTTTCAAATAAAGAAAAGTTCCATCGTATTCCATGAGTTCCAACATCTATCTTGTTCTGTCATATAAACTATGCACGTAAAAATCATTTATCATCAGACCCGTGAATAAAATTTGGTGACATTATTTGTTATACAATACAAATGACCTTGGTATCATCGATACAAGTGAGGTTTTTCTTTGTTCTTTGGATTGTTATTTTTGAGAGTTGAAGTTTTCTGCAAGATACGGAGACTTTCAAATTAAGAAAATTTTCATCATGTTCTATGCGTTCAAACATTTATCTTGTTCTGTCATATAAATTATATATATAAAAAGCATTTATCATCATAACCGTAAAAAGAATTTGGTGATATTATTTGGTTATACAATACACATGATCTTAGTAACATCGATGCAAGTGAGTTCTTTGGATTGTCGTGGTTATCTATCTAAGTTATTTGCAAAATACCAAGGTAAAATAAAGAAAAGTTCCATTGTATTACATGCGTTTCAACATTTATCTTGTTCTGTCATATAAACTATGCATATAAAAAGCATCTATCATCATAACCGTGAAAGAAAATTTCAAAGGTTCTCTGTGCAAATTCTGATAGGAAACTTTTTTTTTCAATGCATAGCATAGTTGCAGGTTTTTCATTTTTCAGTTGAGCTGCCAATATCTTCTTTTAAAACCTTATCAAATTCGAAAAGGTCAGGCGTCAAAATGTGATGCAACCGGCACATCAATTTATTTTTTAAATCCTCTGCCAAGAACCTCTACTTTGTTTTATATAGATTTTGGGATGAAATATTTGTGTTTTATTGCAACGTTTTGCATAAGTACAATTTTGACATTCACCGAATTTGCGAATTTTCGTTAACTCGATTGGTACATTTTATTTTCTCTGAAATACAGGGTACTATATAGAGAAAGTATTGGAATCATACCGAAAATCGCAACTCGAGTTTCCGACGAATTTACACATTTTGGGAATTCTAGAACACGAAAATCTATTTTTAGCTTGATGTCTGTGTGTGTCTGTATGCATGTCTGTGTGCGTGTCTGTCTGTATAATGAATGTATCCACTCTAACTCAAAAAATAATTGACCTAACTTAAAGTGGATATATTAAAATTTTATAGATAAATTACATGTGGATTATTCTGGTGCTGTTCACACATATTCTGGTGCTGTTCTGATTTTGGTACAATTCGAGATAAAAGAACCTGCCTTTTTTTAACGAAATGGTCCGCAAAAATCATGTGTATCCACTCTACTTACAAAATTAATTGAACAAATTTCACAAAATTTAGTAGATAAGCCATTTATGTGTTTGTTACCCTAATGCTGATTAGATTTTGGTACTAGTCGGAAAAAAAAAACTTGCCCATTTTTGTCTAATTCCTTGAAATCTAAAATAAAATACTACAAAATGCTTAAATGTGTCAATTAAATTCTGGTTTTATACGTAATTTTTGACGATGACAGGAATAAAATCAACCCATTACTTTAGGACTAGCCATTCTAGAGATACTCATGGGTTTTCCATTTTTACTACACCAACTTTAATACGTCCAGTTACCAAATGAAAACGAAAATTGAATTAGTACCTCGAATTCAGTGTCATTTCAAATAATTATGCTTATTATTTTGTGCAATTAAATTTAATTTAATGAATTATGAGAACACGAAATTGAGTCTGTTTGAAAAGTCATGTGCTGCCCACATTAGTTCATTTTTCAATGACCCCAATACGCAAACTCAAATTAAGACTAACAAGTAATTGTTTTTTAGTAATTGTTTTTTAATAAACAATTTTGCTTGATAAAATGCAAATTCTGCAAAGTTTTCACTTTCAAATATCATTTGAAATTTGCGTTTCTTCTTAATGAGTCTAACCTCAAAATAATACAGCATTCTTTCTTGGATCACATAATGATAACGATATCGGTTTTTTTTATTAAACATTCGACATGAATCTAACCTCTGGAACTTTTAATAGAAGAGGAGCATCCAAAATGAAAGGGACAGCAGAAATCGCAAAAGAAACCTCTTTGTATTCCTATCACAATGATATCCAATGATTCTGTATTGGAAATCGCTATCCCAAACGCATAATCTTGTACCTTCATTTTATTTCTTTTTTCATTGATTGTTCCAAAATTGCATTTCAAAAGCAACTCACGTTTCTTCAAACAAGAATTAAATCTTTGTTGTTACAGTATTTTCTTTCAAACTTTATTTCTTTTTTGAAGTGGATTTAAAGTGAAAAAATACCTTAAGTATTATGGTTTTTAATAATAAGTCTAAAGCGTGAGGCTCCATTCGACTATCTCATAGATTCATATTTATATGTTTTATATTTATATGTATTTATATTTATATGTATTTTATATTTATATGTTTTATATTTATATGTATGTTATTATATTTACATGTTTTTCATATTTGTATGTATTGTTTTGTTCTACTTGTATCATTCATAGTCATTATCAGAATGGAAATAAATGTATCTTTTTCAGATTTCCTATCCAAGTTATTATTTTAGAATATTTCGTAAAGATTCTTTAATTTTTTTTTCAAATTGACAACAGTTTATTGGCACCAATGGATGGATTTGGCTTATCGATTTAAATATTAATTATTTTTATACAATTAACATAGTTGTTTAAGTTATCAAACATATAAACTAAGTTCTAGGTTCACTTCAAATGCACATATTCGTCTATAGTATCTCAATAGATAAAACAGTGGATAGAGTGGATTTAACCGTAAGGATATATGCGGTTCAATTGCACGCTTTGTAAAGTTAATCCCAGAAAATAACTAATTTGAAATCAAGTTTTATTAGAATACATGCTTGAGTATTTTTAATGCACACATATACGGAGCGAAGCAAGCGCAGCTCTTTTTTTAAGTCATTTCAATGTTAAAATAATTGAAAAAGCATCATTTTAGAAGTTTCTATCCGGTTTTGATGAAATTAGATTTCCAATCAGTGGTCAATATGTAAATAGAGTTTTTCAAAAAATTTTAAATAGAACAAATTTTACTGGAATTAACCATCGGCAACAGCAAATCATCTGACACACATAAAAAATGATAAACATAACATTGAAATTCAACAACTTTTATTTAATGTGTGATGCATTAAATTTATTTTTAAATTTGAAATTGTAGCGTTTTTAGAGTGGGACTTATTTAGAGATGAAGAGATATCTTTAACACCATAAAGATTTATTAAATTAAAATGCCTACCTCAGGTTGCATAATAAAGTAAAAATCACGTCCTCGACAATAACAATCCATTGTACCTATCCACTTCCATACTGCATGTTTCAATTTCCTTTGCCTCTCTGCCGTAACCATTCATCTCATCCTCTTTTGTACTCGACACTTCCTCCAGTTACTGTTCACAGTTTCATTTTTACCTGAAGGTTAATTTTCAGTTAGTCGAAATAAAATCATTTCCCAACGGAAATTCAGGTCTATTTTATTACCACCATTACGTGCCATCAATGTCGAATTGTGACAATCCCTTTAGAACATCCTTGTCGAACTAAGACCATCCTTTTACAACGGCCAGTCCCATTTTGATGAAATTTGATTTTTAATTAAATATCAATAAGTATATGTTTTTTTCAAAACTAGGAGCTCCCCCTCCTGCTCGTTAACGTTCGCAAACCCCTTCTTTCTTCGCGAATTACGGAGGTTGGAGTTCTCGTTACACCTGCGTAGTAGCCTTAAAAACATTGTGTTTCACACTTTTGTTGTGAACAATTACGATTCACTGTTGAAAACGCTGTTGCCATTTCTAAAGAAGTAATATTTAATAAAACTCTGAATAATGAATATATATTTAATTTTTTATATCAAAAATTTAAATATTACTGCTTTTGACATGTCAACAGCGTTTCTACAATGAAAGTTAAATAATCTATATATTACTTCTTTTAAAATGGCAACATCGCTTTCAACAATGAAAAATTAGATTTTACAAATTAGATACAACAAAGCAAATAAATTTTTCATATAAAAGTAATTTAAAATTTTTTCAATTCAAAATTGCATGAAAATAGAAATTTCTATCCGATTGTAACCAAAACAGGAGGCGACACACATCAATGTGTTGTAAATCATCATGCTAAATAGCAAATCATTTGATGTCAAGATTGCGACAAAGCAAAACCTGAAACACTTTAAGAACCACTAGGTGGATTAATTGTGTATCTATTTGGTGACTTCAAGCAACTTTGGCCAGTATGCGACCCTGCTCTTTATTGGGAACTAAAATGTAATTTAGCTATCCATGACAAACTTATCTATTCCTAGTTCTCAAAAGTTTTTATTTTGGATATAAATATGAAACAACAAGGAAAAAGTCAGCGTCACTTTATAGAATTGCTAGCGCCATTAGCAATCGGAAAATCAACTGATCATGACTATAATTTGTTGGCTACAAGATTTGTGACAGTAAACTTGAGCTTGTGTTATGCATTTAAAGATGCTCTAATATTTAAGCTAGCCAGCGTCGAAATAGCACATTATATACAGAAAAGAAAAAATACTGATTCTAGTATTAGCGACATATCATTATGTATTCTGGGTCAGTTAAGAGCTTATAAAGATCCAACAGTACTCTTTTCAAATATTAGCTTCAAGAAAAGAGTCGTATTCAGCATTATAAAACAATTTCTAATTTTTGATATGAAATTAGTAAGCAATTAGCATCCATCGATGACAGAATTAACTTGTGATAAAGTGGCGATCGATATTGAACCTGGCAAAATTACCCTTGGACCCTTATGTTGCAATCAATTCAAGGGATCCTTATTGATCCGGTCTTCAGAAGTGATCGTCTATTTCAAAACAACAAGAAAGGACTCCAAAAGAAAAAAGAAGAAATTCATCGGCTTTCTTCTTTACAGTAACGAAAAGCCGCTAAGTTGATATATAATCAGTTGATCAGTCAATGACTTCAGAATGGATAATCCAAAATTGATTTTAAGTTCATGTTTTGACAAAAAACATTCAAAATCTGCCATATCTTTAAGGAATAATAGTCTGAGAAAACGGCATTCTTATGTATTCCATATTGACTCGGTATTTATAGATAGAATGTTGAAAAAGTAACTCGTAAGACCATATCACATACAAGAACTTTTCAGGCAATTTTAACCAACTTTTTGAACATTTTTAACTTCGAGTTGGAGGGAAACGCATGTGTGATAAGTTCAAAAAGTTGGGACAACTCTGAACAACTTTTTGTAAACCGAGTAGTAAAAGTTGCTCATTTGAGACAATTTTTCAACAGTCAGCTAATCAGAGATGAGTAACGGAAAGATCGGCATATAGCAAACAGGTTGGCGCAGCTGGTTTATGGCGTGAAATCTAAGAGCAACATGGCCAAATAAGAACGTGGACATTTCTGAAACTTTCAATATTTTCAAATGAATTTATATTAAAGATTGAATTCTTTATATGTCTTTCCTGGAAGAAGAGTATTAAACGAGTTTGTCACCATGGTATGAAGAATTAAGCCGATTTAGCTTATCGAAGTAATATTTAATAAAAGTTTTAAAGTTGAGCATTTGGAATACACTTTTAAATAGGTATGTTTAGTATATTTTTCGTTTGTATTCTGTTGCATGATCATAAACTGACTTATGACATGTTCATAATATTTATATTAACAATATTGAACGCTTCAGGGATTATGTTAAGCGTACAGAGTTGCAGTACTTTGAAGAGAAATAAACGTGTACTGCAATAATTCAGCCGATCTGTTTATTATATCAGATATACTATTTTATTGCTGAACCCGTTATAAAAATTACCTTATATAGTAAAAGTTTGATATGAAATTATTATATATTGTTCCTAAATTTTTCTTGTTTTTCTTGTGTTTGAGTAACATTTTGTTTACATTTTTGTTTGTATGTGTTTGCAAATGTTTTTAAAATGTTTGTAATTTATTTGAAGTTATACGTGCAATACTGTTTATTTACAAAACTAATAACTAAAATAGGATCATTGTCTGTAAATATGAGCACTGTCACTATGTAACAAACATAATTTATATATAGGTACAAATGGGTTTAATAATCAAGAACAGCTGTTTATTAGCATTAAACTTATGTATGCAACATAGCAATGTTTTGATGATTTTGAGGATGGTATTTAATGTTTAAATTTTACTTCCTGCGCAATTTTTTAGATACAAAAACTTTGAACTTTGAAAATTAACGTGTTTCGAATTTCATCAGAAATATAAATTTATGCTTTTTAAATTCTCATATCATAAATTTGTACATGACAATACAAAACATTGTACTGATTAAAATATTTTCAAGGTCTGACTATCGGTTGTTAAATTGCAAACACTGAAAAAAATGTTCAGGACTCTAAAATGTAAATAATTTTAAGTTAAGCATCAAAAAACTTTTAAGTACAATAAATGTATTTTATATTAGTTAAGTGCATAACGTAACCTATGAAGAATGATAATAATTGAAAGCAAACTAGTCCATAGCTTAATGGTTGATATAAATTTAGCAGCTCATCCAACTTCAAAGTATTTCATAAATATTGGATGATAGGTTATTTGTTTCCATCAGATATAGTGTTTGCTGAATAGAATATAACGAGTATCAATAAAATCTCTAATTTGTAGCCATTCAACGAGTAAATCGAATTATAACTTATATAAATATCTTTATATGTAGGGTTAAATACCTGTTATAAATTAATCTGATACCCATAATTTGGCAAAAAAACAGCCCAAATTAAATTTTTATAGAGATTTCAATGCAAAATCGCTCTGTAGTATCCATGTATCCATACGAATCGCCAAGCGGTAAACACGCGGCTGTAACCCTAACCGCAATGTTGTTAAATGCACAACTGTATATTTCTCACCAAACAGGTGATAAAAATATAGTGCTTTCACTCGCAGTTTTTAGTTTTGCACAACTGCTTTAATTTTCGGACAACGCTATCACCAACCTTTTTGCCAGAAAATTGGTGGAAAAGTTGTTTGAACTAGTTTGTTGTTTCAAAAGTTCTTGAATGTAATATGAACATTAGGGATCATAAAATAATGAATATTTTCAACGCAGAGAAGTGTTACCGTATTTTTAATTCAACAAGATTATTCAATAAAATTAAATTTTGCTGATTCGCTCCAATTTGCAAACCGGAGGGAATTTGCGTCTCATGGCCTCTCTTTAATAATCGTCTTAATAAGTCAAATTCATTTAGGTTGTCACTGAATTGTGAATTTAACTACTTACTTGTTTCAAAGCGTTGAACTTTGAAACAAGTAATTGTGCTTTATATATTATTGTAAATAAATAAAAAAATGCAGTTATTCACGATTTGCTCAATAAACCTTTATCAAAATGTTTGTTTAGACGAAATATTTACGGTGATACAGTTAATCAATTTTAAAGAGAATTTTGTCTTCCTAATTAGTCTAATTTTAAAAACCAGAAAAATATTATGTTTCAAATTCTATTAGAAACAGTTTTCTCTGATCGAGCGATTAGAATAAATATTAGTACTGGAAAGATCAATGAAAAAAAAAATGCTTCTATCTAACTCAGGAAGGACACACAGGATTGCAAATTAAACGTCTTTATATTCCGTTTGCATGGATATTGAACGTTCCCGTATTGGAAATCTTTATCCGAGAAGCACATTTATTTTATTTCTTCATGCATTGATTGCTTGTAAATTGCATTTTGAATGCAACTCGCGTGTTTTCAAACAGGGATTAAATCTAAGTTGTTGCAGCCTTGTTTTTGGAATTCCATCGCTCAGGCAGGAAATTGGTTTAAAATAAAAATAAAAACGTGTATTTAGAATTCGACTCTCCCTACACTAAATTTCATTTATGACATCTAACATGATTGGGCACCGGTAGAGTAAATCTTGAAAAAAATATGAATTAGATGAAACGCAATTGAAAATATGTCACGGGAGTTACATCATATTATTATTATTATTGTTCTGTTACGAATATGTAACCATTATTGTAATTTGAAAATCTGGACAAAATCTATAGATATGGAGTTTGACAAAATCGATAACCGTGGCGACGAATCTGAAATATTATCCACTTCTCGACTTTTGCCGAGTGCTGGGAACTTTTTTGTTGATTGTTTAATTGATTTAGTTGCTTAATTGTGATTGATTTAGTTGTTTTAGTTCTTTAATTGACAACTTAACTGATTTAGTTGCTTAATTGTGATTGATTTAGTTGTTTTAGTTCTTTAATCGATTGCTTAATTCAGTTGTTTAGTGGTTTAGTTGATTGTTTAAAAATCTCAGGAGTTACATGCATTTCCAGATCTCTCCATAGAGGACATATAAGCTCGGCACCTTTTAGTCGGATTGTTGACGTAATATGAGTAAAAGTATCTACCGACTTCAAAATAGAACCCAATATGTTTGCATCTTCCGATTTCATGTACCTTTAAGCTACATTATAAAACAATTCTGGTAAAAAGTGTAAAATCTTTCAATTTTAGATTAAAAACATCAAAACCTTTATAGAAGATAAGTACATTTCTTGTCTTTTCACTGTACACTTTAGACTCAGTGAAAATAAAATATATTCATTCAAAGATTTGGAAAATTTTTTAGTATTTTTAATGCATAGAAAAATTTAACTGTCCTCGAGTTGGGCCATAGAAAAGAATGGTATGACTTGTATCACGTTCTGCTTTCTCATATTATAGAATCTATGCAGTATAGAGAAAGTATTGTTTTCACAAAAATTTTTAATTTTGATATTTTGATGCCAATATATGTTTCAGGATCTACTGAGCACGTTTTGATTATTTTTAGAGTGATATCCGTCTGTCTGTCTGTGGTCGATTTCTTGTGTACACGATAGCTGCTACAAATTTTTATGGATTTTTAACGAACTTTATATCTGTTTTTGATATCGAAATATCCAGAACTAGACAGAATTTTTTTTTAATTCGAACTAAAACTTATTTTGTTTTTATTTCGAGCGAAATTTATTCGAAATTTTATATTTTCTTAGCACGGCAATATAGCAAGGAATTCGGCATATTTAGGGATAAAAGGGGTTATTTATAGCTCAAATCATCAAGAAATTTCACATATATTCTCCTCTCTCTCTCTCTCTCTATATATATATATATATATATATACACATATATATATATATATATATATATACACACACACACACACGGGGCGCGGTAGCCCATTGGTTAGCGCGCTGGAGTTGCACTCGGTAGGCCCGGGTTCGATTCCAGCCAAAACTGCCGCCGTGTTCATGCGGAGTACGATCACGTTAAACATGTGGGTCCGAAAGTCCTTCCGAGAGGTTGGTGGTAGGGGAAGGAGGGTACGGTCCCTGTGGATGCCTCCCCCACTGGGTTCCGGTCTAAATTGGGTGGCACTTCCCGACCGTCCAAACAGTTACCTTACACCTTTCTGGTAGGTCGGACGGTCTGGGTTTCAACAACACACACACACACACACACACACATATATATATATATATAATTATTATATATGTATATATTAAAATTAATTCCACAGTTATCCAATTTTTCTCCAGAAGTTGGCGCAAAGCAGCACACTCTCCTAAACTAACATACAAGATTCATATGAAAAAAAGGGGGGGAAATGACCAAATGCAAGGCATAAAATGGTAGAGAGGGATGGCGACCCCTCTTTCCCGTTTAAAAGACTGCTTTTATGCCCGGGCAACACTCACGGTACCAATGCCATGCAGTAGCCATACTTCCGTAAATGTGTCAAGTCAGAAACACTCGAAAAAGTGCAAAGTGAACAAATAGGAATCAACCAGGATCGCAAGGGAAAGGAAAAGAATGGAAATGCAGCAAATGCCCCTGTCGGCTAAAACAGAGTGCATTATATATAAAAGCAGTTACGCATTATATATAAAAGCAGTTATTCGTTATTTTCACTTTCATCGTATTACGCATGCGTAAACTGCTTTTATATATAATGCTGCTTTTTAAACCTGACTTTTGTCAGAGCACATTCAATATATATATATATATATATATATATATATATATATATATATATATATATATATATACAGTAGGTGCCGCTTAATGTGATCGCGGATAATGTTATCATTCGTTTAATGTTATCAGAATCGCGAAGTCCCGAACGCTTGTATATTAACACATGTTAAAAAAATCGGTTTTTGTAATCAGCGCCTTCGTTTATTGTTATCACTTTATCACTTCACTTTCGTCCTTCGTGTACCATTTTCGATTTTTTTTCATTCTCTCAACAAAAAATCCAAACTACATATACGTAAAAGCAAAGGGAGGATCCCCCAAACTCCAAAGAAGGCCCCTTTTGTTGGCACGTGCAGGAATTTGCCGCAAGGCCGTCCCTCAGGCGCGGCGCCTGGGGCTTGGCGCCGGTTCTGCAGGTGATGATTTCTCTCTCCTTTTCCGACCTTTGAGAATGGTGGGGGGCGTAGGAAAAGCGTTGAGCTCTTTTCTTATCAGTAAGCAAAGTGCTTGGACTGTTGTAAGCTGTAGATTTTTTTCTCTCTCTCAAGTTGCATTTCAGACTTTATTGCAGACGGCCAAGCATTTTAGCAATGGGAAAAAAACGTAATGGTTTAACTGTTAAGGACAAAATTGACATTTTGAAACGTTTTGATAATTTATCCAAGATGAGTCAAAGAAATGCTGCTGCTGCACTAAAAATCTCTCAGCCATTACTTTGTAAAATGTTAAAGAATAGCGACGAGATTGAAAATAAAGTGAAGTTGAACGCAAATTTGAACTGTAAGCGAAGACGTACTGGGAAATATGGAGAAGTCGAATCGGCTTTGACACTGTGGTTTGCCAATGTTAGAGAAAAGGATGCATGCATAAATGGTCCTTTAATGCGGCAGAAAGCTGAAGATCTTTGCTTCTAAAATGAGCAAAAAAATTTCGTCACAACGGAAGGTGGTTTAATCGCTGGAGAAAAAGGGAGAACATTGTGCTCAAACGTACCCATGGGGAAGAAAAGGATGCCGCTTTCCAGCTGCAAAGGCATGGATTTCCAAAAAATGGCCGAAAATAATCGCTGATTATTCACCCGAAAACATCTACAATGCTGACGAAACCGGACTTTATTTTCTTGCCTTGCCAGGACATACGTACCTGCTCAAAAACGAGAGCTCTAAGGGATGCAATGTTTTAAAAGAACGTATAACTGTACTCTGTTGTGCGAGCATGACTGGAAAGAAGAAGAAACTCTTTGTTATCGGAAAAACCAAAAAGCCGAGATGCTTTAAAGATGTTAAGAAATTGCCTCTTGATTATGCTGCCAATAAAGCAGCGTGGATGACAGTTGCTCTATTCAGCGAATGGCTTCTAAAGTGGGACAAAGAATTAGATCACAATATCGCCGTACTCATCGATAACTGCAGAGTCTACGATGCAAATGTCACATTAAAGCATATCAAAATCATTCTCCTACCTGCCAACACTACATCACTTATCCAACCATGTGACCAAGGAATAATTCGTGCAATGAAAGCGTATTACCGTGGAGAAATGCTCACTAGGGTTTTGGAAAATATGGAAGGTACGGAACAACTGAGTGCAAACGCGTTAGCAAAGAAGACGAATGTACTTCAGGCTCTCCATCTTTTGACAATGTCGTGGGATTGAGTGTCCAAGAATACAATTAAGAACTGTTTCTCTCACGGTGGGTTCGCTAAAGCGGATGAAGGTATGGCTGTACCGGAATTCGATGAAACAGTACTCGTACCAGCCAACATGACTGAAAATGACTTTGCAGAACGGATGTCTATAGATGAGAACGCTCAAGTGGCTACAACAATGACTGGTGAAGATGCATGCCGAGCTGTATCTTGTTCTATCGAAGAAAACGATGAAAAAACATCGGATGAAGATGAGGACGAAGATGAAAACCTTGTTGAGTATCCTCCAACTGCTACTGAAATGAGAGAGGCTCTCCGTGTTTTGAGACTCGTGGTGCAACACAGAGGCACTGCTGGGGACTTTCGCGGACAGTACAGCTATGAAAGTTTTATAAATAATTTGCTGAGACAAAATACAAGACAGACAACTTTGGAAGACTTTTTTAATTAACCTATTTTAACGATTTGTTTAAAATAGTGTTTAAGTGAATCGTTGTCTTTTAAATTTGTAGTATCTGCAAAAGTACAGTAAATAATAACTTTTAAAATAAAAAAATTATGTTTCTGATACTTTTTGTTTATTGTTATCAATCGGTTATTGTTATCAAATAGCATCTGTCCCAAAGCGATCACATTAAGCGGCACCAACTGTATATATATTGAATGTGCTCTGACAAAAGTCAGGTCAATATAAGTAATAGAACAAAGATAAGGCATTTTCAAATTTCGTCCATTAACATTTGAAATGTGTGATTTCGACCAGATATAATAGGTAGATATCATCCTACCAGATATCATAGATAGATATTATTCGACCAGATATCACAGACCAGATATCATTTGATCAGATATCAAAGATATAACATAGACGGCTATAGCCGCCAACGATATCTCTTTCAAGTCAGTATGACAGCCTCTTTATTGTTGCCAATACATTTGATACGAGAGAAAATGTTATCTTTTCATCTTCCGAGTCAAAATCGATGTCACGACTTCCCGGAGGAAACACCGACCACTGCGTAGTAGCAAGAATTTCTTTTCGAAAAGTAAAAGAAAGAAACATCTTGACGGATTTTTACTTTCTCCGAGTTGAGCCAGGGGAAAGTATAATGCGATTTGTACCACTTTTTACTTTCACATACTAAATCTAGTATAGAGAAAGCATTGTTTTCACATAAATTTTCAATTTGATGCAAATATGTGTTTCTCTGAATGCATTTTGATTATTTTTAGAGTGATGTTCGTCTGTGGCCGATTGTTTGTATACACGATTGCTGCCACAAATAATATTATATTTTCACGAAACTTTATATCCGGCTTTGATATCAAATAATCTAGAACCAGGAAGAATTTTTTTTTACAAATTCGCGCTAAAACTTCGAAATTTATTCGTAATTTTATATTTTCTTAGCATCACAATTTTATAGTTTCTCATCATAATCATTAGCATATTTTGATAGCACAGACATAATTATAGAGAAAGTGGGCTATTTATGACTCAGTGATACCAAAAACAGTTTCAATAAATGTAATGAAAAATAACCGTGCTATAAATTTCGTGTTCGTGAAATCATTAGTTCCAATCGAGAGGTGGGGCAAGGTACACCCTCATTCTTAAACTTGGGGTACATTGTCAAGCTTGGTATTAATCAAAAGCTCTTTTCAAGCGCTTTAAAATGATGAGTAACATGCTAGAATCATGTGATCATTTAGAACAACAATAAAGACTTTTCAAATTTTTCCTTGCAAAATTTGCAAAAGCGAAATTGAAAATCTCAAGCTATTTAAAAATTGATTCTGGTATGAAAAAGTCTAATCGAGCCATTAATTTGTCAAATCAAATTTATTCATTCATTACCGCTTAACACTAAACCTACCACGACGGGTCAAATAACCCTTTTCAAACTGTCTAGCAACATTTTTTACATACAACATTATCACATCGCCATTTGATTTTACGACTTTTGTTATAATTTACATGCAATGTATTTTTCAATGTTTATTTTTTCTTGTTTATTTTCTTACCAAGAAATACGTATATGCAACTGGACCTACCTACAACGACGGATCAAATGACCCTTTTTAAACTTTCTGGCAAACAGAGAATCTTCAATTCCGCTTGGAGAGTTCGTTGTTCTCAAATTAATGAAACCGTTTACAGGATGTGGAAGGCCCTTCAACACTGATATTTCTTACGATCACATCACTAGCTGCAAAATTACTAGATAAAAAAACTACTATCGTTGGAATCATCCGTGGAAATAAAAGACAATTACCAAAATTTGCAAAGCAGTCGAAAGATGGTATGCCACGCTTCTCAAGAAAACTGTACAAATCGAATCATTGTACACTTACAGTTTATAAAAGTAAGCTAAATAAAAAAGTGCTTTTACTAAGCTCAAAGCATACATCTATAAGAATTGAAAAAAGTGATAAGAGTATACCTGAAACGATTAGATTCTATAGTAGCACCAAATTTGGTGCAGACGTGACGGATCAGATAGCAAGAAAATACTCCGTGAATTCGAAATATCAAAGATAGCCTGTACAGGTTTTCTTCAATATTCTTGATCTGGCTGGAATAAACTTGTGGGTATTATATAAAGAAGCAACTGGGGAAACATTTTCTAGGCAACAATTTTTATTCAAATTAGCTGAAGAACTTGCTGAAGATTTTAAAGATGCGGAACAGAAAGAACAAGAAGATATACAGGAGACGTTAACAAATTCAGGTTCAGTTTCATGTGTGAGAAAAAAGTGCCAAATAAGATATTGCAAAGAAAACAAAACTACAAAAATCTGTTTCAAATGCAAAAAATATGCGTGTGGAAAATGTGCCTCCCAGGACCAATCATTTGCAAAATATGCGCTGAACATGAATAAGGTTTGCATATTGTTTATTTCTAAATTCAGGAGTAAATGGGGATTTTGTTCTCTTACTTTTATTCATTTTTTAATTGAATAAATAGACAAATTAGAACCGGTATTTGGACAAAATTGTTTTATTCACCCACCAAATTGTACTAAATGGTATATTTTTGCTATACATACATCGTAAAATATATGACCTTTTGAAAACGGGTCATTTGACTCACTGTGGTGGAAATAGGTATATATTAAATACCGGTAGGTTCAGTATCAATACGATGTTCAAGAGCAGGTGTTTTGATAAATAGCAGACTTATTGTCTCGAAAGAAAAAAGAAACTGAGCTCTTTAACTAACGAAATGAATTTATCTATTGGTTTTCTAATTTTGGGGATTTAAATGATTTCGTTATATGTATTTTCAATTTGATACACTACCCGACACTGAAAATGCAACACCATGAAGCTTCCGCCGTATAATTATGCAAATTGCCAGACAACCGCAGCTGGCCGATTTATGCAAATGATCTCAAATGCAAGTAGGTCTCGTAATGAGAGCACGGGATAGAAGGGATGTAAACGGCAGATGAGGCAACAGTTGTTACTATCTGTCGCCAACAGAAACTCGTTCTAAGAGCTGTTTTTTGTTTCAAATGATACGTGTTGTTGTAGAGATATCTGGCTGATGACGCCAAAGTCCGTTTCAGCATTTGAACAATCGTGCAAGGGAATTAATTCATTTAAGGCATACGTAGGCCTGGATGGTCGTACCGACGTATCGCCGCTGATAGACGCGTAGATGCGTCCACTGTGCAATGAATTTGGAGAAGATAGGTTGAAGAACGGCATGTGAATCATCGCAGTGTTACAGGTCCATCCAGACGTACGTCAGGGCGCGTTGATCGACGCCTTCGCAGGCATGCAGTGACGGCTCTACAAACGACGATTGTCGACATTTTGCAGAATTTGCAGGGCACGTTGAATGTTCTAATATCAGCGAGAACAGTTTTTAAACTATTGGCGAAAGCAGGTTGTTGTAGTAATGCCTACTGACCACCCTGTCTATGCCATTACTGTATTGCATTATTCTTCTGGAATTAACATCTATCTATATATACTAATTGCCAAGTATCCGTCCGTCTGTCCGTCTGTCTGTCACGCTTTTTAAGTCACTTACCAAGTAGATAGAGACTTGCTATTTGGTACACGATCGTTCAAGAAATTCGATCGTTCAATAAAATCCCCTGGAAAAATCGAATTTTTAGAAAATGTTCTACAGAGAGGTTACTGAACACTAAAACGTGAAATGATAGAAAAGCATACTTTGCGATAAGATAGAGACTTTAAATTTGGTGTACGGGAAAATGGTTCGAAAGGAAGAAAATCTGCAATTTCAGATTTCCAATAATTGCTATTCTAAGGGGTGACGCGTAACGCACATCAAAATGTTCGATTTGTCGAATGAATAAAAAACGCCGTCTTTAAATTTTGATAGATGCTTGAAATTTGGAATATAGGCTAATTATTTGACGAAAACACCCAAGCCGAATATAGTTTTTTTTAAATGTTCGTTTAAGGGGGTGCTCCAGAGAAAAACGTTCGAAAGGTGAATTGATAAAAATAACATGCTTCGGGATGAGATAGAGATTTCAAATTTGGAGTACGAGTAGATAGTTTGGAAGAAAGAAATTGTACTATTTCAGTTTTCCAATATTTTCTACTCTAGGGCGTACCTCATACCAAAATGTTCGATTTTTGGAATAAAGGAGAAACGCCTCTTTTCAAACGCGATAGAGACTTGATATATGATATATAGGCGAATCATTTGATAGTAAACCCAATAAGAATGGAGTTTTTCAAAAATGTATATTTAAGGGTGAGCGTCAGTAAATCTTCTGCTCTATTCGCGCTTTGTTAACTTTCGCGGCACACGTTTTTCGCCGAAATTCTGCTCAAACAGTTGCCAAATATTTTCTGATAGATAAAATGCAATGCTTAGATTATATTAAAACTAAATTTAATACCCAATAAAACATGGAATATATTTTTTATTTTAATTCAAAATATTTTTGGTGCTGCCATCTGTTGTCGTAATTTAATTCATACCGACTATTTTTATTTTTTAATGAGCATTTTTAAATCTTTATTCCTTCTAATACGCTATTAAATACAACAGATTATATATAATAATGCCACAATCACGAAAACGTAATTGAACTTGGACTTGAGGACGAAGGAACTTGAAGACAAAACTGCAGTCCTCAGTGATGTACATTCATATCCCCTTATCAAATTTATAGAATGAGAACTTACCTTTCCGTGATTGCGGCATTCAAAGCATTCAAAAAGTGAAATGATAGAAAAAGCATGCTTCGCGATAAGATAAAAACTTTTTTGAATTTAATGTATAGGTAAATAGTTGGAAAGGTAGAAAGTGTGCAATTTCAGTTTTCCAACATTTGCTATTGTAGGGGGGGGGGTATATATATACCCCCCCTAAAATATTTCGGTTTGCCGAACAAATGAAAAGCGTCTCCTTTACAATGTGATACAGATTTGAAATTTAGTTTATGGGCTCATCATATGATAAAAAACCTAAGATGAATCCGGTTTTTCAAAAATGTTCATTTAAGGGAGTGCTACAGAGAAAAACTTTCGAAATGTTCAGTGATAGAAAAAACATGCTTCGTGATAGGATAAAAACTTTAAATTTGGTGTACGGGTAGATAGTTTGAAAGGAAGATTGTGTGCAATTTCAGATTTTCAATATTTGCTACTTTAGGGGGTGTCGCACACCGATACGTTCGATTTTACGGATAAATGAGACACGCTTCCTTTTAACTGTGATAGAGGCTTGATATTTGGTATATGGGTCAATCATCTGATGAAAAACTCAAGATGAACAGATTTTTTCAGAAATGTTCATTTATGGGTGTGCTTGCTCTACAGAAAAACATTCGAAAGGGGAAATGATAAATTAGCATGCTTCGAGATGAGATACAGACTTTAATTTGGTGTACAGGTACATAGTTCGAAAAGAAGAAGTACGCAATTTAAGTTTTCCAATATTTTCTTCTTTAGGGAGGGGGGGGGGGGGTTCTGCACACCAAAATATTCAATTTGCCGAATAAATTTGAAAAGCGAATATTCAAAAATTTACATCATTTAGGGGTTGCTTATAGCGAGACCGTTGATTTTCGACGGATATTCGGCTAGTAACTTATTCATATATGATATCTCCTTCTGTATGTCTTTTAACATCACACGATATTCGCTCTTTCATGGTGATGCATTTTCTGTGTACGGTAGTGTATTATATTACCATTGTGAGTATCGTGGCTAAAATGTGACTTAAATTGGATGAAAACTTGCTCACATACCAATACTTTTTGGAAGTTGACTTCGGGGGAAAAGAAACTTCTCTCTCTTTAACTCTTTTAGAAAGTATTTCAATATATTTGTGCTAAAAGATATTAAATTAAACTCAAGGAATTTAAAAGATATAGAATATGGAACGTAAAATTATTTTTGTGTCGTTCTGTCAAAGGATCCAAAAGTGCAATAAAGGAGCTTATTTAAGACGTATTATGTCCGTATTGTTCAATTTGCATGGTTGGGAATTGAAAAAAAGAAGCTCGGGCATGACTTTCGTTGAAAACAAATAATTTGGAAATTGAGTGGTGTTATCTGTAGTTGTGTTATTTAAGTAGCAGGCGTTTATTTATTTTCTCAAAATAATGTTTCTGCAATTCAATAGGCATAAAAATTGCTAATATTTTTCCAAAATTTTAAAAGAATATATTTTATTTTTCGCAGAATTAAAGGTATACACTAAACAGAAAAGACAGATATTTTTTAATTCATTTCAATTTTAAAAAAAATACATAAGCATGAATACTTTTTCTTTTTACATAGGGTTTTTGTTACATCCATGGAAATAATTTTAAATGTATCAATCATTTTTGAAAAATCACTCCCTAAATATTATTATGTGTTTTGATAATGGTAAAGAAAAACAATTGTTCTACAAAAACAGTAAAGGAAGTTTTTTTTAAACGTTGTTACTTGAACATAAATGTATAACTATTCCAAACTATATACAAAGGATCATAAATATAAGTCTCGGAAAATAACGGGTCTCCCTTAAAGATTAAAGTTTTTATTTTATTATACTTCTATTTAAAAAGCGAAATAATATCTTGAAAGAGATCATTTCTGCGTTTCGTGAAGCAGACAAATTCGTGCAAAAATACCGGTTTTATCATTATGATGCTGAGACATTTTTTTACGTAATGGTAAAGTAAACAATCATGTAAAACAGTTTGATAAATAAACTGAGAAATATAGAAGTTTAAGAAAACCATTAAGTACAAGTAACTACTGAACAATAAGTAAAATACACTTTGCGCGAAAGGCTAAGGAAAGCTTAAGCAACGTGATAATCACAAATAAACTGACAATGCAGCATACAGCTGTTTTAAGGATACGTTGGATCCCTTCATCCGTGCAAGAAGACCAATAAACCCGAAGTCCAAAGGAGGAATAGCGTATTATACACACACACATATATATACATATATATATATATATATAGCTATATATATATATATATACACATATATATATATATATATATATATATACATATATATATATATATATATATATATATATATATATATATAAGAAATATGTAATAATAAAAAAAACAAGTAATATTAACATCACCAAAGAAGCAAATTCACGGTCATAATGCCGATAAAAGAAGAGAACAGCACCAGCCTAAATTCGATGATTAGTTAGAATTAAATAACTCCTCAGGTCTGAATATTTAACTCTAACTAACCCAAACACATGCCTGTTTCAGATAGAGCAATAGTATATTACTATAAATACTCTAATTCAGACTACAGGCAACAAAAAATGAAAATAGGATACATTAAGAAAATGTGTATTACCATGCGGCATGAACCCTTCTTCTTGCACCACGTGTATACACGATTAACCTCAACAGCTTAAATTATCTCGAAGCACCGGAATGAACAAGTCGAATTTCTACCATGGAGGCAGTTCGAACGTACACAATAATACTCCCAGACCCGTCCAGTGAGTCCAAGCTGGAGACTGGAAAAGCAATTCAGGATATGAACAACCCAGTACGCAAATCTGAATAAGAACATGAATCAAAGATGAAAAATCTTACTAAACAAGTAATTCAAAGGAAAACTGGATAAACGAGAATGCCACTATACACCATAATTAGGGCGCTCAAATCGTAGTTTCAATACTGGCAAAAGTTAGAATTTGTTATGGAAAATAAAATTCAAAACATTAATGTTAATGGATCTTATTTTCCGATTTTTTTATTTTTCTAATTTTTTTGACTTAGTTTGTTATTTTGTATTTTTATTTATTTATATAATTAATAAATAATTATATATAATATTTATTTCACTAATATATTAGCCACTGTAATTGGGAAAGATTTCTAGGATGTTATCGAGTGAAAGTTGATACACTGAGTTGATATTCTTAATAACGAACTTGGGAGGATATGCATTATTAGTCGCTGTACTCAATAATTCCATAAAATGTACTAATTTATAATATTCATCACAAATTTTATTGATTCTAAGAGCCTGGTTTATATTTCTAAATACAGATATATGCAAACAAGGGTCAAAATGTTGAATTTTTGATGTATTAAATTTAAAATCCTGTCTTTTATCATACAAGTTTATAACCATATTACTATTTTGTAAATTTAAATTTAAATCTAAAAAGTTTGCAACTTTAGAGTCATTATTACTTGCATTTAATTGTAAATTTTTTGGATAAAAGTTGAATATTATTTGGGGATATTATTTGGGGTGATACAAGTAATAATATAAGTGATATTATTTGGGGATACACATAATACGTCATCTGGGCCAACGGCCGTACCGTGCTGAAAACACCGGTTCTCGTTAGATCACCGAAGTCACGCAGCATCGGGCGCGGTTAGTACTTGGTGGGTGACCACCTCGTGCACCGGGACACCGCGTGCTGTTGGCCATCTCGGGTGCGGTATCCCCGTGGTTTGCGCGCTAGATTTGCACGCTACCACAAATGCCGCCGTGTTCATGCGGAGTACGATCACGTTAAACATGTGGGTCCGTAAGTCCTTCCGAGAGGTTGGTGGTAGGGGAAGGAGGGTACGGTCCCTGTGGATGCCTCCCCCACTGGGTTCCGGTCTAAATTGGGTGGCACTTCCCGGCCGTCCATACAGTTACCTTACACCTTTCTGGTAGGTCGGACGGTCTGGGTCTCAACAACAACATAATACGTCATCTAAATATCTAAACATGTGCATACTATGCAAGTTTGGACTAATGTTTTTTTCATAGAAGAATAAATACAGATTATCTAACAATGATGAGGCACACACCCTTGTGGGATGCCAACCTGTTGTTTAAAAAAGGTACCACCATGTTGAATATAAATCTCATAAAGAGTGAAATTAAGTAATTTTTGAAAGAGAAAATTTGAATATTTTAGGTTGATATTATATTTTTCAAATATTCCTAAAATAATTCTATACAGGTCATCTATATTAATATTATGAAACAAATCTTTGAAATCATAGGTATAAATACAATGAATATTAGTAAGAGTTTATATACAGGTCATCTATATTAATATTATGAAACAAATCTTTGAAATCATAGGTATAAATACAATGAATATTAGTAAGAGTTTTTAATTTCTTAACTAATTCAAAACTGTTTTTTACAATTTGACAATTATTTGAGATTTCGTCTGACAAATATACTTCATATAATATTTTAAATAAAAATTTTCCAGCATTAGTAATGTAAGAATTATGCCCACTGGTGATGGTTCGAAAAGCAACAGGGGATTTATGAAACTTTGGTACTAAAACAATATATGGAATGTTATTACAACTATTTTTTAGATGGATTTGCTTATATTTCGCTGAAATTCTATTTGATAAGATTTTAAGGTTAGTTTTATGTAATTTATAGGTTTGATTATTAAGTAAGTGTGACTGGAGGGTACTTATATAGTAATATTTACAAATAATGTAGTAGTTACCACTTGCCTTATCGACATATGTAATGACAAAATCATTTTGAATTTTTTGATATCATTTTTAATTGAATAAAGTTTATACGATTTATTAATTTTCTGATTATATATATATCTGATTATATATATATCTGATTATATATTGCTCTATTAAGACACTCCAGGGTTTGAAGGCTTCTACAGGGATTTGGAATTTATAACTAATTTTATAGATAAATTTATTTAAGTCAAGAAATAAATCTCTACAAATTAATTTATGTTTAAATTTAGTAGGAATCCGGTACTTAGCACCAAGTAACATCAGTGATCTCAGTGCATCATAATTAATAATATTTAGATTTCCATATATATATATATATATATAATAATTTATTTTTATATATATATATATATATAAGAAAAAATGAGATTGAAAATGGATTAATACAATTAGAAGTTGTATGTTTACGGGGTTGTAGAGAGATAAAGGGGGATTGCGACCCATTTTCCTGATTTAAGCATGCTTTTAATCCCAGGAAACACTCCCAGAAACCACTACACGCCCGAAACAACAATCAACAGTATGCCAAGAGGAAAAAACGGAATTCCGAATGTTCTGAATATATATATATATATATATATATATATATATATATATATATATATATATATATATATATATATATATATATATATATATATATATATACATATATATATATATATATATGTATATATGTATATATATATATATATATATATATATATATATTCTTCGTAATGTTCTGACTTTGAATATAAGCATTGTAGTTTTAGATATATAAATACAGTTTTTTCCTAAGGAAAGCTGCATGACATTAGTTAAAATGTTCTTAATTTTATTCGGCAGACGCGCACAAGTTAAACTTTTACTTACCCAAACAGCTGATATCAACGATAGAAAAGTTCCTAATTTGCGCAGTCCACTGCCCCAGCGTCATTTTCTTCTTCTTTCGTAAAAGAATCTTCCACATCTGTTGCATGCTTTCATTCATGTTCCAAGAACGTTTTAGGTCAGTTGAGTACAGTAAGTTTTTTGTCAGATTCAAATAGAGTTAATGTAAATCTGTATATACGTATTTTTTTAATTTTAAGTTAGTTCACACATTTTAAAATTTGAACTAACCTAAATGCCATGAGCGCAACTTGCTGTATATAAATACAAATTTTCATCAATGTAATCAAATTTAGTTTATATATTAATTATTGTTCTTGAAATTAAATATAAACTTCATTAAATATAAGTTTCATTCCGTACCATTAAGAAATATATACTACATTTATTTTTCTAGAACATTCTAGTATTAAAAATTTTCTCATAAATATATTTCCCTCCGGTTTTACAACTTCTTATCGTAGTTTTCAAAATACATGATTTTTTTTTCGTAAAATATTCTTTTTCAAAACTAGTTTTAGTTTACTGAACTGCAATTTACAAAAGTTCAAACGTTTCTTCCAAAAACACTCCAAAAGCTTTTTTAGTATTCAACTTTCATATATACGTCCCAATTCTATGATAATACCGGTGAAGTACGTCAATTATACTAGCAGACGATAGTGACACGTGAACATCTGGCAACGTGTCGAAACTATTTCTTGAAACAGGAGGAAAGTGATCCAGGAATCCTCCTGTTTTGGAATTCTGCTCCCAGCGCCACCAAACGATCTGGAATTGAAAATCGTTATCGAGAGCGCACCTTTTATTCTCTTTTTACGCTCTTTCTCATCCGTGCCGCTCTTTTACGACGCAGCACGTGACTTCAAAGGTGAATTAAAATTTTGTATTCTGTGAATACACAGGACGACTTGGGCATGGAGTTTAAAAGGTTTTCATTATTTTTTTTTAAATATTGTGTCGTGTGTGTCGGCGATTCCTTAGAAATAAATGGGAGTAGGAACTAAAAGCTTCGAAAGTGAGTGAAAGAGGATGTGGGGAGAAAGTTCTCTTTTTTTTAGTTTTCTGCTTCTTATGATATTGGTTATAAATTTCTCTGACTTTGTAGTGTGTTATATTTGATAAAAAACATTTCATATCCAAATATAGAAATAGTTTTTCTTCTTATTTGTTTGAACAATGTGACTTTATACTGGATTTTTGCCAAAAACTATCATACAGGCATGATCAGGTATTAACTATAGTATAGTATAAAGCAGAATGAATCAAAACATGCTTCTTTATTCCTGGTATTTTTGTTATCTTTTTAAGAAAACATAATTGAACCATTCCCTATAAAATAGACCAATTTCATATGGAATGATATAACACAGCTAACTTCCAATTCCTTGCATTTTTCTACAAATGTTTTTTTGGCGAAGAGATGAACAAGAAAGATCAATCATGCTTAAGGCATTGATTATGAAACACTTTCCAACTTCAATGCAATTTTATTTAAACATGTCTAAAATGCAATACATTCATCGGTAATATTTTAAAACTTATCACAATACTACATTAATTTATTATATTTGAAAACTTAAACCTTTATCGAAAAAAATGAACTTCATTCAAATGACGGCATTGAAATATAAACTGCCTGGTTAAAACATCTCTAAAATGTGATACATTCCTCGATAATAATTTTAGAATTATCATAATACTACGATAATTTACTATATTTGAAAACTTCATCGAAAACAACTGAAATTCATTCAAATGACGTCATAGAAAAAATAACACGCCTGGCTCTCTCTATAAAAACAGCATTTCATTCATAAATAATTTCCCATTCATGTCATTCATCACAATACTATAATAATTTATTTTATTTAAAAATTAAGATCATGGAGCTACAAGTAATTTAACTCCATGCGTAAAACTTCATCGAAGAAAATCGTCCTTCTCTTTGTAAAATGAATGACGATTGCATCAGCTACGCAGACTCCATGAACTAAATGATTTTGTGTTAAAGAAATACAGCAATTCTAATACAACTCATTCTACATATTTTGCAGTTTACATTTTACATAGGTGAAAAATAGGCTTCGTTGTAGAAATAATCAAATTTGGATGAGCATTTAAACTAAAATTTATTGTAATTGCGTTGTTTAAGTATGTAGATGCACAGAATTTAAGCAGAAATAAAGTGGTTTTAGGACGGATACAACACTCAATATTAACTAAAAAGAACTTTAAAAGTCACGATGTTGAGACAAGATGGATGCCATATATCATTTTGAAGTAAGTCACGTGATCTTTTTATATCATGGTCAAGTGATCGCTTCATATAAGAGATGTTATTATTATTTTAATTTTTATTTTAAAAACTACTGAATATATTTCCCTGAATTTTTTTATATATATTTTACGGAACAATTTGAATATTACCTAAAATTTTCGAAGCAATTTGTGAATTTTAAATCCGCTTAAAAAATGCTTGAAAAATTAAGTCCTATAGGGCTCAATGTATTTCATTTTTTCAACCCGGATTCAATCCAAAACTAATTGGGTGATATTACTCATTTATATTCCCATAGGTCCTACAGACCGTCTGAACAACATACTAAAATTTCATTTTGATTAAGTCATTTTCACGGTAGTTATCGTGCTAACGGACAGACAGACAGACAGCATGAACAGAGTCATAAACACTTTTCAACTTTGTTGTAAAGTGTTAAAAACTTCGAATATCTGGTAGCCGGAACCAAATCGGTGCAGAGCTGTTGAAGACCCAGACCGTCCGACTCATCCGAGGACTTGAGCAACCATTTGGACGGCCGGGGTACAGAAGAGTGGTTTTGAACTCTGAAAAGAATCTTGCTGCCCTTAGTTGGACTCAAACCATGAATCTTCATGCTGCGAATCGAGGCTCTCGCAATTGAGCTATCGGGTTGGAATTTCAAGCTCATATCGTCGAAGTCTCTGCATTCTCTTTCTTCTAATGTCATATTGAGGTTCACCACATTGACAATCTCACTGATAACTTCCTGCTATTTTTACCCCAGTTTTGCTTCCTGATGCTATTTTTCCCTCCAGCATTCTGTGTGATTGTTTGCTTACAGATTTAAAATCGGCGCTCAATTCCAGAGTCCGCTGAATCCGTGAATGTCGTATTAAAGTCCCTTTCAGACTATCGGCATCCTTGCACTATCCTGCAGAATTCATTTGTTCGACCGCCATTGTAAGGAACATTGCTGCCCCAGACGAGATTCGAACCACGGACCTTCGTACTATAAATTAAAATTAAAGAGTATTTGAAGTATCATACTTCCAATAAGAACCTCTTAGTAAAATGAAATGTTCATCTAAGAATGTGCAAACCTGTTTCCCCGCGTGCTCATCTTTAATTATATTTCAAAAGTAGTCACATATAAATGTTGAGTTTTATAAGCGAAGCATGTTTCCTTGCCACTAATTTAAATAAGCGCACTGACTAATTTAATTCATCTGTGAATCGACATCTGAAGAAATGTTCTAATTGGATTTCTTGAATATTTCCCTAACATCAAAATTTAAATTCTATTCCAATTAAATGTATATCTAAATCTTTGCTAATATCACGATTTTGTAATCAGTATGACTAAGATTGGGGTGCTTGCTATTTGAATACAATCATAATTTATTGCCTGACAAATTGTAAAATAAATAGTTATTGTATGATGTAAAATATGGAAGTATGCTACTTTAAAATACTCCCAAGTGTTATTCCAGATAATATAATAACAATCTGAAACCATTTCAAATATGAAACAATATTCAATAACTTTTGATGTCCATGAGTGCGCGTGCATTTTTATCCTGCTCACTCTTATCCAATGGTATGTGAAGTTAATAACAAGTGTAAAACAGCCATATATTTTAAGTAACATATTAGACATTGCTGCCTAATTGGTTTTAGATTGTCACTCCTACAAATATAAAAAAATTTATCACCTTTAGCACAAGAATGTTTTAGAAAACTGTGTTTGAAAACGCTTCGAAAATCACTGTTTTGATACCATTGAGAAATATATAATTTTACACCATGCTCACGACTATTAGCTCAAGTTCTTTTAGCTAATGAACCAGATGAAATATTAAATTTTAAATAGGCACAAGTTTGCAATATATTAACGAGTCCGAAATTTAGCGAACTAGCTCTCATATCCGCCGTAAAATATATATATGTTTTTATTTTTAGACCTCACCAACAATGAAGTACCATGAACTGCACAGACAGTATAAATACTCGTGAAGAGTATCAGTTTTATTAGTCCCTGAAATCAAAATGAGGTATATTATGTACCCACATATACGCGGTTACATAACATATATGGGATCTTCTAGAAGCACCCAGGTGGCCTAGAAGGCTGAATCTTTGTATACATATAGTATCGACTACACGGTTCAGAACCTAACGGAGATGTATTTTCGAACTACCCTCTTCGGCATGTGGAAACAGAGTGTTTTGATAAGACAGAGTTTTTTTAGATCCTGCAGAAACGCCCGCTGGTGATAATACTTATAAAAACGATCATTGGATGTAATCTCCCATAGTAAGAATCCTCCCGCAGCAAGTCTTTCAGAATCCTGCCGTAGCAAGTCTTTCAGAATCCTCCCGTAGCAAGTCTTTCAGAATCCTCCCGTAGCAAGTCTTTCAGAATCATCCCGTAGCTCCCCACGGGGATGCAAATGGTTGAAACTCCACCACCGGGCAGAACTAAGCAATTTTCAATTGAGACAACTATTTTTGATGTTAAGCCCCAAACGTTGTTAAGCAAAATAAAACTGATTAAAATTAATCGCGTGTGGTTCATTTTGACTTTCTCATGACAGAAGCCATTTTTAGTAGTTTGTGTTTTTTCAAATTTTCAAGAAATTTTTTGAAAAATCGATATTATGGGTCCATACGATTTAACAGTTATAGCATTTTACGTTTCACATTAGGGGGCTTGGGAAAATCCTTCGATTGATACTATACTTGACAATGTACACCCCGCGGGTAACCCCCCCCCCCCCGCGATGAGACTAATGACGTCATAAACAAAAAACTAATTTCATAACAATGATTGGAACTATTAAGATCATTGGAGCCATAAATAAACTCTTTAAGGCATTATTATGTATATTTGTGTCATCTGCTGCCATGTTAAAAAAATATAAAAATTTGAATAAATTTGGAACTTTTCGCTCGAATTTAAAAACATTCTATCTAGTTCTAGATTTTTGATAACAAAGTTGCATATAAAGTTTCGTGAGAATCCATTAATATCTGTGGTCGCTATCCTATACGCAACAAATCGACCACAGACAAACAGGCAGAGGGACATCATTCCAAAAATAGTCAAAACGTGTTCAGGAGATCTTAACATACATATTGGCATTAAAATATGGAATTCGAAAATTTTCGTGAAAACGATATTTTCTTTTACTATATTACATAGTATGAGAAAGTAAAAAAATGCAATTTAATTGCTTTTAGTTCTTTTACAAGTTCTCTGAATTTTAATTTAGCTAATGAATCATATATATGGACTGTTTTTCCTTAAAAAGATCTAATTCAACCAATAATATATGCAAATTGAACTTGTAAACACACACACACACATACACACTTTTATTCATGGTTTGTCATTTCTAACCATTCTTTTCCAATGTCTAAAATAAATAAACATGTTTTTATAATGCAGGGAACATCTTCTTTTATGCATATAATTTGCGATTTTAAAGATTACTGCCATACCTGAAATTCTATTTATGTTGTTTATATTTCGGTTAATCGAAACAAACTTTGAATATTTCAGTAATAATAAATAGCAATAAAAAGAGAGAGTTAAATAATTATAATAAACTTTAGGTGTCTCACTTTAAATGAAATAAAAGTGTAAGATTGTGAAATTTGTTAACAATGCTTATATTTAAGTAGATAAGGTAAATAAGGAAATGTTCTGTTTATATAATTAATACTATTCAATTTCTACAGGAATTTAGGATAAGGTTCGAAAAGAAGGATTCTATTCTCTTTCGTTATGAAAATTTTATGAAATGTCTGAGTTAATTACTTTCGTTGGAAAGTTGTTTGATAAATATATTTAACAATATTTAAAACTATTTGATGAATTTAAATTAGGCATGAATATATCTAAATTAAAATACTTAAAAATTTGGTATACTTGGTATATTTGTTTGGCATTATGGTATTATATGTTATTGCTGTGTATAATTCCTTGTCGCTAAATAATAACGGTTTCTTTCGTCTGATGAAAAGTTAGAAAGTTAATACAATAATAAATGCTTAAATTATTGTTGAATTGGACTTTCTTTAAAGTTTCTCTACTGTTTTTCAATCTAAATCCTATTCTAAAGATCACTAGCCTTCCTCCCTTCCACATGAAAGTTTTTTGGGTCTATGGTTCAAATTTCCACTCTGGTAAATTTTGTATTTCTTCAAATTTAATCGCCTGAACATGTTAATCGATTTCATAAAATTCTGTACTTTTTTTACGCAACTTTGTAATTTATTATATGTATTATATGTTATATATGTTATATATATATATAATTTATTATATGTTATATAAATATGTCTAAGATCAATATTTAAGGAACAAAAGCCGAGGTCAATGATTTTGGGACACCCTATATATATATATATATATATATATATATATATATATATATACAGGGTGTTCCAAAAAGATTGAAAATCGCTTTAATTCTTTACCTGTTGGAAATAAGTGGGCAATTTAAATTGCAAAAATCTTGAAAGTAAGGTAGGAAATAAAACTAAGTTAATGAAATAGTCCTCCCATAATTTTCAAAAAGTTACACTTTTTAAATTTTTACACAACCCCCTTAGACAAATTGGGTCAATCTGAAAATTTTTATTTTTAATGCAACAAGATCATTAAAAAATCCCACATATCTTATCTTCAAAATTGAGTGAGTTATATTTAATTGAACATTGATCATCGCGAATGGGAACCCTATATCAAATTAGAAATATAAATTTGCGACATATCATAAAAAAGAACTGGATTATAATACATAGGATAATAAAACTGAAAAAAACTGGATGATAATACATTTATAATAAAACTGGATGATACGTAGGATAGGATTTAAATAAAATTGCATTTTTGTTCGAAAATTCTTCATAATCAATGCTTTATTCATGATATATATCTCTTGTTTAAATTCTCTGCTAAGGGGGAGGCATTTTTGCAATCGGGCATTGTCTATTTACTATAGATAAACCTAACATCTAAGATTTTCCTGGGAACTCTGTATATCTACAATAATTCGGTTTTATAGTGTATGAGGATATTGATTAACAAAGCTCAATTCATCTGACTTGAGATTAAGATCTGTATAGTAGTAGACATACTATCTAAGATATGTCATAAATAATAAATTGGAAAAACAAAAAAGGATTAGTGTATTGAAATAAACGTCGGATGTCTCGCTATAAATAAAACAAGGAATTAGAAAAAAAATAATGACTCTGTTTATATTGTTCTGGACGCTGTAGATAAAGAAATTTCCTATTTGTGGAAACAAATACGCAATTAATTTCTGTGCGATGTTGTTAAAAGTGAAATAATAGATTCTTTTGTTTCTGCAATTCGTAATAAAATGTAAGACTTAATTGCTTGCTTTTGTGAGTATACTGAAAGGTAAATATATACGATATTTAATGTTTTTAATTATGAATAATGATTTTTAATTTCTCATACTATTGAAGACAGTATAAATAAAGTATTGTTTTGACAAACATTATCGATTTCGAGATTTTTCATGTCAATATTTGTTTTAGGACGTACGGAACATGTTTTGACTATTTTTAGAATGATGTCCGTCTGTCTCTCTGTGGTCGATTTTTTGTGTACATGATAGCAGCCACAAATATTAATGGATTTTTTCGAAACTTTATATCGGAATTTCTTATTGAAAAATCTAGAACTACGTCGAATGTTTTGAATTTCGAGAGACAACCTTAAAACGTATTTGAAATTTTATATTTTCTTAACATGTCAGTATAGAACAAAATTTGACATAATTAAATAATCATAAAAGGGATTATTTATGAATTAAGGATCACGAAACTTCACAGTAAGTGTGAGACCAGAAATAGATCTCACACTGTTATGGTGAGACAGATTTATGTACATTATTTATTGTATCTGAAACGTCAAACAATATCCCCAGTCTCAATGACGCCAGTGTTTGCGACACATGAACCCAAAGGTCAGATAAAACCATAAATTTAGGGGTGTCAAGACAGAAGGGGATCGGAGGACTTTTGAGAAAATGTGAAGCAACGACATTGGATAAAAGTCTGACCAATAGAGAAGGTGCTTATAGCATCACCCTGAATGCCGCAAATGAGAGCAAAGGGGGAGTAGTGACAGTCCTGAGGCAAAAAGAACCATAACCTATGACATAAGAATGACACTTGGTGAATGCAGAAATATGACTTGGTGAGAATAGAAAAACAAATTAACAGCTCGAAATTAAGGAGCACGATACATAGAAAGATGTGTGGACTACGAGTGTGACTAGAGATGTAGCGAACGACTTCGATGGCTAAATCAATTTGCAGTGCAATCAGAAGTACGAGATGGAGGCAAACACTCAGAGTTACGGCCAGTACGAGTTACTGATGCAAGCATTATGGTCTATGGTCAAAGCCGAAAGTGAAAATATGTGCCCATTAAAAACTACAGGTCTAAACACATTTTAGGCATTTTAACAGTCTCAAATTGTCTCCCTCCGACAAATTAATATGAATAATTGTTGTAATTGAGTAATTACGTATTTATGTTTTTAATAAATGTTTTATTGTTAAAGTTAAAATGGTGCAATCAATTTAGTATTATAATAATTAGTACTCTCTTACAGAACTCGCGCGAAAGAAAAATAATTGGAGGGTTATCATCGGCAAACAATACAGTGTACATTTTAATAATGAGTTCCACGAATATGATCAATTTACAACCATGTATATTGATTAGTTTAATTTAACAAGTTAGCAAAATTATTATATTAAATAATAACAGTATATTGTTATAAATTCTTTTGCGCAGCACAGTAACAATCATTGTAGCGAAAAATAGCTTCATTACAAATTTTGGATTCATGACATTATTATTTACCATCCTCGGGGATTCAAATTATCCTCCATAGGAGGTACAATGTCAAACTTGATATAAATCGAAATATTTTTCAAACTTTTAAAATTAAGGGTAACATACTATAATTGTGATCATTTGGGCGAGCGAGAGATTTTTCAAATTATTTCTTGCAAAATTTAAAAAAAAAAAAATCACAAGCTACTAAAAAATCGATCCTGGTACGAGATAGTAGAGTTGATCCTTACTCCAGTTAATTACATATATTGAAGGTCAAATAAAAGAGTTTAAATTTTGTACGTTATTGTATGAGGAACAAAATAACACAAATACTAAATGGTATTTGATTCATTTTAATACATTGTGTGATTTCCTAGCATATAACAAGTTCGGTGCTAATAAAAATGTTTTCAGTAAATAACACAAAACAAAGCTGTAAGTCATGAATCTGTTTCGGAGCCCATGGGCGACTGAAACGAATTCGTTCTTCAGAAAAAAGAAATGACAGACATAAGCCTACCAGCAAAAGCAGAAAAACGTATTAGAAAACTGGTTGTCCGTCCCCTCCCTTCCCCGCCGGGGTGGCCCAACTTAAAGGTGGTGTGTGGATCTTAGTTCTGCAGCCCTAATCCCCTTAATCGAGGGAACGTTAATCCGGGGAATCCACGACTGTCCTGCTGCCCCGCCCTGTAGTTCGTGACGGACTCTTCCAGGTGACGTGGGTTGGACTGTGTTTATTCATGACCTGGGCCCAAACCCATCGACGACTGGAGACGGGTTTGACAGACTATCTTCGGACCTCGTCCGGTGAATGGTTATGCCGCCTTCGCTGCCTTAGTTGTGTCCTCGTTTGTTAACAGATTAGTACACCCCGCCACCCTTCCCAAAAGCGTAAACCCTTAATCGATCACTTGTGAGGGATAGTATATCCCTGTCCTGCCGATGACCATGCCAGCTTTTTTTGGTGTGTCTGCATTGTCTGTCATAACCAGAAGGAATCGTCTCACTTTGTCTAAAAAACCAGTTAAATTTCTGACAGTTTTCTTTTAGACTGTTTATTACTGGATACTTTTATAGACATATATTAAATTTAGCTATTTAACTGAATTATTGCAAAAAAAAAAAAAAAAAAAAAAAAAAAAAAACTTTACATTTACTGGAGTGTGGCTGAACTCGACTTTCTCATACTAGAATTCATATGTTTTTCAAATTTTACAAGGAAATATCTGAAAAATCGATATCGTGGATCCAAATGATTACAACTATAGCTTGTTACCTTTCACTTTAAAGGGCTTAAAAAAATATTTCGATTGATACCATACTTGACAATGTAACCCCCAGAAGATAACTCCCCCCCCCCCCACACACACATACACTACAATGAGGCTAATGACATCATGAACAAAAAATTGTATTGCGGCTATTTTTCAAAACAGTGATTGAAACTACTAAGTATCGTGATCATTAAGCCATAAATAAACCCCTTTATGTATGACTATGGCAAATTTTGTCCTATGCTGACACGTTAAAAAATATAAAATGTCGAATAAAATTCAAAATTTACGCTCGAATTTAAAAAAATTCTATCTAGTTCTAGAATTTTGATAATAAAGTGTTAAATAAAGGCAGGCAAATGGACATCAAAACTTATTAAAGAAGTTCTAAAACATATATTGGCATCAAAATCTTGAAATCGAAAATTTTCGGGAAAATAATACCCTCTCTATAATATATTCTGTAGTAAGAGAAAGTAACTAGAATAAGTACAACAAGGTCCCGCTCTTATTATAGGCACTGCATCCTTTGGCCGATATGCCCGCCTATGTCTCTTCTGCCGAAGACGAATGAATACTAAATGAAGCAATTTTGAAATGTTTTAAGACTGGTTATTTAAAATAAGTTTTAGTACAATAACATGAAATATGCAAATATGTTTCTTAAAAATAAATAAATAAATAAAACTTTCTGAACATTACGGTATAATTATGAAAAATATTCAAATGAATGCAAAAATGTTATAACAATGAAAATTAATCAAATTGCTGAAACAAGAAATAAAACAAATGTAAATCAAATATTTAAAAATATATTTAATTTACACTTGCGGAGGGTTAGACTCTCAAACGTAATTTAATTTTTAATATTTATATTAATTTGTTCAAATTTTTTAAAAATAACTGTAAAGCAAACACTTCATAAAGCAAATACTTAGAGAAAATTCAAATATACCATTCGATAGGGAATAGCGTCCTCTTTAACTTCATATGCTTAAAATCTGAATAAGCGGCCTTCTTCATACCTGAATGCGCACCAACTTCAAAGTTTCCTATGGCAACATCCAATTTTGACGTCAAATTTCGAATCTGCATCGAAATTTAACCTCGGATCTAAACTTTCAAGCATGGAGTTAGAATGAAGAAGATAAAACTCTGGATGAAACGCTTGAAAATGACATAACACTTTCAGAATTATATGTAGGTGTCACTAGTGTTAGTAAATCGCCCTTTGCTTCTATTTTCCACAACAGAGATGCATCGTATTCAGTATATACATTTTTGGTTATTTTAAAATTAGGATTCCCTAATTATCAGTATAATTAATCAATATTTTTTCACAGTTGTAGGACAGGGTTCAGAAAACAGTGAGATAAACATGAACTGAAGGATAAAATAATTTTGAATACGTAGGAATATTCCTTATTGATTCAGTTCTAATTTGCATTTCGCAACTTATTTATTTCTACAAAATTGACAGTTAAAATAAATATTTTAAGACTTTCGCCATAGAAATAGATGCAATCGTATCCCAGCTTATCTTATCCCAGCGCCACCTGAATTGTTGTCTCAAATGATATTGGTGTTTTCTCAGTATGGAGTCCTAACTCCTTACCTTTACCTCCATGTTTTCAAGTCATTCGTTCTAATCTTTCCTTGAATATGATGAAGTTCTGAGCTCTTATTGATAAATTAGTTTCCCAGATTTTCAATCGCATCTTCAGAAACAAATGTCTTATCACTCTTATTTATTTTATTACGTTACTCTTGAACCGTCCAAGCAAAATCTACGTAATTTCAGTTTTGTTTTTTATTATTTGTTGTACGCAATATGAATTATGAGATTAATATTCGAAAAAATAGTAGGACTATCAACCTTCATATATTTTGAGGGAAATTAATTCAGGACATTCTTTATGACAACGCAACATTTCAGCTCTTTACTCCTGATAACTTTTTCGCTATATTTAAATTTTCGTAATGATGATTTCAGGGAGGCATCCCTTAGTTACAAAGGTAAATTATTAACGTGAAAAAATACAAGGGTTAATTTGAAAACTCAGCTTTTATTTAACATAATGAATAGTTCTTTTTATAAGCTATCATAAAAATTTACTAAAAAAAGTGTAGTATAGATGCTCTATAAAATTTACTTAATTCTGTGACTCTCTTAAATAGTATCTTTATTCAATTTCATAGAAAATTTGCATTATAAAGTTGTTGCATTATCAAGAAATTACAGAGCTGAAATTTTACATGATAATATAAAAGACTTTCTTCCGTCCGTTGCATCAAAATACATAAAAGTATCAATTCATATTTTTCGGATATTAATTTCATTATTCACACTATCTACTAGAAATGATATTGAGGATGAAAAACACTTCATGTTTTTGCTAATCGTTTAATGGTAAAGCAAGCAAAAGTTAATAGCGTGCAGAAAAAATCAGCGGTGGCTGATTTGCGTGTGAAAATTTGCGTGTATAATATTTTGTAAAATAAAATTTTAGTAAAGTCCAATAAGTTTATTCGATTTTTTCAAGCTCATTCATTTTTCTTGCAGTTTTGAAAATAAAAACTCATTTACTTACAGACTTTGAAGAGTTACAAGTAACTGGCTAGCTGACTAACCACTACTGATGACTTGCTTATAAGTAGATAGTTTAGTTTTTGCTCCAATTTCATTTTAATACTCCGACCATAGACTTCACTTCAAGGTATGAAATATTTTTACTAACTTGCTTGTCAGTATATAAATTAAACTTGTGTTTGATGAAATGTTACATTCAAGTTAATCTATAAACTTGTCTGACGGCATATAAATGCGTAATTGAATATGTATATTTCCATCTAATCTGTTCATACCTCACCAATCATTAAACATCTTTAGAATTTCATTAGTTTATTTCGCCTTTTATTTTTTAAACAAAATAATATACCTCGCTCTTATGCCTCAATAGATCACCAAAGAGTAAGTAAGTAAACAGACTGAGATACAACAATCTTTAAATTTTAAATATTACACCTTTCCCACCTATCGGAACACACAGGTTAAGATACTAAAATATATCGAAATTATATTTACTATACTTTGAAAGCTAAGCGATCTACAATACAATATATACACTTGTAGGGCATACAAGAAGCGACAAATTCTTACTTATCGTTCATAGTTAGCACTTACATTTAGTTTCTGAGATATACGCATTACGAACTTGAAAAACGGAAAATCTTCAATATTCTTCAACTTGACAAGACTACTACTCGAAAAATATGGCACTTATTACTTTTACATCTATCTTTTAGAGTTTTGAAGATATTTCGAGTGAAAGTATGGGAGGGGGACATGATATATTTTAAGTTTAAAAAAAATATATATTAAAATATTGAATTTTTTTTTATATAGGATTTGTTAGTTAAAAGTCAGGACACTCTCATTTTTAGGCAATTGCTTAATTGGATCATATGTTAGAAAACTATAAGTTGATGATTAAAAATGATTTGACGTTTTTAAACGCAAGAAAAGAAATCGGAGAAATTAATAACTTATTTTAGCAAAGTATCAAATGGGCCACTTTACTAGAACAAATCCAATTAAGCAGCAATAACCTCTTTCTTCATTCTGCGTTTTAAATATGGGATGACAGGTACTATATAAAATTTTATATGTAGACTAATTTGGGGATGTAAAATTTCTTTATAACACAAAAACTGGGCTTTGCCATTGGAAATATTTGAGTTTAAACTGATATAAATACAGTGGACTCTTACGGATATAAATACAGCGTGATACAATATGTACAGTGCCAGTATAAGAAAAAACAAGAAAGATCAATCATGCTTAAAGCATTGATTATGAAACACTTTCCAACTTCAATGCAATTTTATTTAAACATCTGTAAAATGAAATGCATTCCTCGGTAATATTTTAAAACTTATCACAATACTGCATTAATTTATTATATTTGAAAACTTAAACCTTCATCGAAAAAAAAAAGGAACTTCATTCAAATGACGGCATTGAAATATAAATTGCCTGGTTAAAACATCTCTAAAATGTCATACATTCCTCAATAATAATTTTAGAATTATCATAATACTACGCTAATTTATTATATTTGAAAACTTCATCGAAAACAACAGAAATTCATTCAAATGACGTCATAGAAAAAATAACACGCCTGGCTCTCTCTATAAAAGCAGCATTTCATTCATAAATATTTTCCCATTCATGTCATTCATCACAATACTATGATAATTTATTTTATTTAAAAACTTAAGACCATGGAGTTACAAGTAGTTAAACTCTATGCTTAAAACTTCATTGAAAAAAATCGTCCTTTTCTCTGTAAAATCAATGAATATTTCATTCCCATCAGCTATGCAGACTCCATGAGCTAAATAATTTTGCGTAAAAGAAATGCAGCAATTCTTGTACAACTCATTCTACATATTTTGCTGTTTACATTTTGCATAGGTGAAAAATAGGCTTAGTTGTACAAATAATTAAATTTGGATGATCATTTAAACTCAAATATATTTCAATTGTGTTGTTTCAGTATGTAGTTGCACAGAATTTAAGAAAAAATAAAGCGGTTTTAGGACGGATACAACACTCAATATGAATTAAAAAGAACTTTTAAAAATCACGATTTTGGGACAAGATGGATGCCATATTTCATTTTAAAGTGGGTCACATGATCTCTTCATATAATGTTCACGTGATTGCTTCATATAAGAGGTGTAATTATTATTTTAATTTTTATTTAAAAAACTACTGAATATATTTTGCTGAAATTTGTTTTATATATTTTATAGGATAATTTGAATATTACCTAATTTGAATAGGCCCTTCCCTACCCCATTTTCGAAGCAATTTGTGAATTTTAAATCCGCTTAAAAAATATTTGAAAAATTAGGTCCCGTAGGGTTGTATTTCATTTTTTCAACCCGGGTTCAATCCAAAACTAATAGGGTGATATTATTCATTTATATTCCCGTAGGTCCTGCAGACCGTCTGAACAACATACTAAAATTTTATTTTGATTAAATCATTTTTACGGCATTTATCGGGCTAACGGATAGACAGACAGAATGAACAAAGTCATAAACACTTTTCAACTTTGTTGTAAAGTGTTAATGCAGTCAGTCAGGGCCGGTATGAAACCCTTCCCTTCCCTACCCAACTAATTACAACTGCAAGCACTTATATTATTATATAAAATAAAACTTATTAAAATAATTTGAAATATAATTTTTTTTTAGTTTTCAGCCTTCAGGCTACTAGTAAAAGATGTTTAGGTATTAAAGCTATATTTTTTATGCACGATGTTTTCACTAGTGACAGGATTTCAGTTACCTTGTCACACGTTATACTTACTTTTGGAAAACTTACTGCACTTTAATAAGGGATGACAGGATAAAAGGATGGCAGTAAATGCTGGGAGTGTTAAATACAACATAACGAAGCATTATTATTAACCATACAAAAACGAAAACTTTGTTTATAGTGTTTCTGGTGAGATAGATAAGATAGTTTTTGTCCGTAGAAACAATACCCAATTAATTTCTAACAAAACAGAAATTGTTGCTAAACGCTGAAAAAAAAGTTTCTTATATTTATAATAAAATATCAGAGTTGTTTATATTCTTTTGCAGATTTTCTGGGATATAATTAACTATATTTAATGGTGTTTTAAGAATTCAATTATGTGTAATGGAGTTAGTAATATTGTTAAGAAAAACATAATAGATTCTGTTGTTACTGGATTTGTTTTATACAGTGTCATAATTAATTCTGGATTCGGTTAGTTTTTTTTAAATATAACAAGCGGTTATGATATAACAAATTTTACTCAAGCGTTAAATTAGAATGTAACTACATAATTAAAAGAATGCCTTTATTTTATATGATGTGCTTGTGTCACGTAATTAAAAAAGAAACACACATTTAAAACAGCTGAAATCTTGTTCACTATTAAAAGGCTTTTGACTATGCATATTAGTATTTTAATGCGTGTTTACCACTCATCTGGAACTCTTCTTTCAGGCATGCATTCGGGAGGACGACCCCCCTCCCCCCCGAGACGATAATTCTCCCCTCTCCCCCGTAGGAGATATTGTATGTTAACCTGGTGTCTATTTGCATAACAGCATTTAGACACGTTTTTATAGCGCAAATAGAAAGCTTGCCCTCCTAAAGTTTCATTTACCCCCCCCCCCCCCCCGGGCCAAAAAGTCCTGAAAGAAACACTGTTCACCTGTAGGCTAAGAATGGTAATACTAGCCTACAGATGAAGCTGTAACTATTTCAGACGAAAGACAATCATGAATGTTGTAATTAATTCATAACTCTTATATTGCTGATTTGGGCATTAACGATTAAAATAACAAAATCAAGCTTAATATTTTTATTTAGAAATTAATCTATGTGATTACTTAATATTTATAATGTATATCAGTTTACCGTATAAATATAAAATAAAGTTATTTATGCGGACATTTTCAGCTAATGTTTAGTTCCAGGGTAGTGTCATCCCGGGGACATCACAGATTTATTTAACTTGCCCTGAGCATTTGACATCTTGCTCTGCGCATATTACAAAATGGGAATTAGGAACGCGCGTATTTTGTTCTCGGGCTCTCAAGAGGGACAAAATCTATTCAACGACGTTAATAAATTTCCTCGGACGTCACTGGATCCTATGTGCACACTACAATTTAAAATCTTTGATCAAGTTGCTTACGCTTGGATGTTGTTACTTCAAAACTAACAAACTATTTTTAACTGTATTAATGCATGTGTTTGAGAAGAGTTTAGCAACTCGTTTTAAAGTTTACTCTAGATCCTGATCTAATCTTAATTCCCATTTCGTCTAGCCGGCAACTTTTTATTGGTTCCCCACTGATATACATTCACTTATAACTTGAAATTGTACCCATTGTGTGGCAAAATAAAGTTTATTATTATTTATTATTATTATTAATCCAAAGTTTTCTAATTTTGAGAGCGGTACTTTTAATTATAAAATAATGGTATATTTGAAAAATGAAAACGATATCTCTATAAATTCAAGAACTTGGAGTTTAAAACTATAAAACACACTAATCGCCTGAGAACTTTACCAGTGTTATTTTTACCATTGTAGATTTAATTTCTCAGTATAAAATAACAGAACGATGAAAATATTTATATTTTACATAATAATAATTTCTAACCACTCCACATACATAAATGTTTCTGCATTTCTCGATTTGCATGCTATTATTTTATGTAATGAATACCTAAAATCTCGCATGATGCAGAATTATCAGTTCTGCTTTATATAAACAAACTAAAGTCAAACCATAAATAAATAATATACAGCGAACAGATTAGAATTACAATACACACTAATTTTCTAACAGAAATTATGACAAAAGTGTTAAATAGAAAAGTACTAGAAAAGAAATGGTGTGTTTATATTGTCCTTGTAAAGTGATAAAAGAATTTCCTTTCCGTAGAAACAATGCGTATTTAATTTCAAATAGAACGAGAGTTGATGATAAAGGTGCAAAAATATTCTTTTGTTAGTCAAATTGTTAATAAAATCTAAGCGCTATTGTTTACTTTTGACAGTTTTCTAAAGAATAATTAATGGTATTATAAGTAGATTTTTGCGATCAATAACAAATTTAGACTCTTTAGATCTGCTGTAGTTTTCAAAGCAACATCATTTTATAAGATTCCGACTGTATACAATTAATGAAAATTGGTTTTACTTCCACATCTTATTGCATATAAAAATATGCACTAAACTTCAGTTATAACGATGGTTTTCGGCGACATGAAATTAAGCAAGTTATAAGGGCACCCACCTTATGAACGAGGATTGCTATCTATATACTATACAATAAACTCCCGATTATCCGCGGAATAGGGTGCCCCGATAACCACGGATAAGCGAATTTCGCGGATAATCCGCAAAATAGCTGAAAAAGGACAAAAATCCGCACACAAATCCATTTAAACCATTTTTAAGAATCATAATATAGTAGCACATACTTACAGACATAAAGTTGTGACTTCATAAACGGTATCCTTAAGTTTTTACAAAAAAGTCGGTTAATTGTTTTTGTTTTTTCGTTTCGATGCTCCTCTTCTTTATTTGCGATTGAAGTTTTTTTAACAGCATCTTGTCGCAAAGTGATGAATCGTCCTGCCTCTCTATGTATTTAATGATTCCATCAATGTGAGTTAGCGCTTCATCATGGCTCATTTTCTTCTGCATCCCTTCTCCCTCATCTTCTTCATCTTTCTCAGCCGAAACCACACCTTTTTCTCCGGCTATGATTTCTTCATCGGTAAGATGTTCGAAGCCTGGATCGTTTGCGTCACAATTGATCCACTCAACGATGTTATCTCCATCCACGTTACTTCCTCCAGGAACAGATTTTGCTAAATTTGCCAAATCAGATGCAGTAACTTCCTCGTCTTCTTCTTCCTGTGGAGACTCTAACGCTTTGTTCCACATTTGGCAAAATTTTTCTCCAGGACTTTACTAAAGTCGTTATCTTGACCGTATTCCAAGCAGTGTTGATGTCATAAATGCTGTCAAGAATCGTGTAGTCCTTCCAGAAGCCCTGGAGATCGCCCCCCTCTTCAATCCGTTTTTCCAATAAGTTAGTGCGATACCTTTTCTTCATAGAAGCAATAACTCCCTGGTCCATGGGCTGGATAAGTGCCGTGACGTTAGGTGACAAAAACTTGACGAAAAAATTTCCATCTTCTGATTTCAGAACACTTTCTCCTGGGTGAGCCGAGGCATTGTCAAGCAACAATATGGCTTTTTCTGGTAGGTTTTTAGACTTGAGATGCTCTCTCACTTGGGGAATGAATTTTTTTTCGAACCATTCCTGAAATATTTCTTGAATCATCCAGGCTTTTTTTGGTTAAAGTAATGAACTGGAAGGTTTTCAGCTCTTGTACCTTTAAAGGATCTAAGTTTTTTTACTTTCCCAATCACTACGAGTCTTAGTTTGTGTGTTCCCGTGACATTGCTGCAAGACATTATCGTCAATAGTTCCTTACTGGTTTTATGTCCTGATGCTTGACGCTCTCTTTCAAACGCCAGTGTTCGCGTCGGCAAGCATTTCCAATACAGTCCAGGTTCGTCAGCGTTGTATACTTGTTTATACGAAAGTTCTTCTGATTTTAAAAACTCCTGAAAATCATTTTTAAAGTCCTCTGCTGCCTGATTATCGCAACTTAATTTGTCACCGTGAAGTCCGATTTCTCTAATCCCATGGAGTTGTTTGAATCTAGTTAACCAGCCTGATGACGCATCAAAAGTCCCTTCCATTCCAAGCTTTTCGAAAAATTGCTTAGCTTTTGCAGCAACAATCGGTCCTGAAATGGCTGTATCCTCACTTCCTACTTGACTCACCCATTTTAATAATGCCGCGTCCAATTCTTCATGGGTGCTGGTTTTAATGGTTTTCCTTTTCTTCATGGACGACGAGTTGTCCGATGCGGAAGCAAATTGCATTAGTTTATCCTTTTGCTTCATAATGTCTCTAACTGTAGACTCTCCAATGCCATACTTCAAGCTCATTTGATTTTTCGATGAACCGTTTTCAATTTTTTTTATCAACTCTAACTTATCTTGGATGGATGACAACTTTTTTTCTTTCGCTCATCGCTAAAATTACAAGTTTAAACAGACACGAGCAGATCGTGCACACAGATTGATGGCAACGGGCTGAAGTGATGTGGCGTCAATTCTGACTTGAAATGGCAAGCGTAAAGGAATGGGGAAGTACAGAAAATGACCTCGGCCAATTCGCCACGACCTTCAATCTGGTCCGAAACTTGACAAATGGCATATTCGTCCAATGTACAGGTTTCGGTGACCTTGGGGAGGAGGGGTAGAAAGGAATTGGAACAATCCGATTGTTGCTCTAAAAATAGCATTTTGCATTTGTTGATCATGAAAGGCGTGTTGCGTGTTTATTTCTCCATTCCGTAAATGATCGTCGCAAAAAAAAAGAAAAATCGCGGAAGACCGCGCGGATAATTGGGAGTTTACTGTACAGGGTGGAGAGCAGCTAACTGACACATTTCAACTAGTAGTCATATATCATATACTGAAGCAGGGAAAAAATAAGTAAAAATATCTATAAATACAACCATAAATGCCATTTATATACCACCGATTACTAGGTTATTTTTTGAAAACTACATCAGACAGATGGCCTACGTTTACATCAATGCGAGATTGCTGACGCGCCGAGGACTGCGTTCAAAAGCTTCTCTCACAGTCTGCAGGTTCTCTGGCGTCCGCACTGTTCGTGGAGATCCATGTTTCACGTCTAACACGCTACCAGTTTCTTCATCTTCACCCAAACCAATATGGTATTGCGAGACGGTACGTGTCCATGTCGACCAATATTGAACACGCTGCACTTCCGTGACAGAATTTGTTTTGAAATAAATACGAACACAGATAGCACGGTGTTGCACGTTCCAACGCTCCATAGCGACTGACTTACCGCGGCTGCGCACGTCATGAAACGACATCACCCCTCTATCTACAGAATACTATATTCGGAAGGTTCACTCCCATAGGACCCTATGGCAACATTTTTAACATGGGATGTCGCATCGTTGGTCCATCTCACTAACGCTAGTGAGATGGACCAACTGAAGTACGATGTAAACAAAAAATACGTCTGCCAGATTTGGGGCGTTATCGCTCGCTAGGCGATTTTTTGTTCAAAAGCGGGCACTGAAAAAAATGTTCATGACTTTTCGTTCTGTACTTTTATAATTTTTGAAACTATAGAAATGATCAGGATTTAAAAATACATTAATCTGCAACATAAATATATTCATTAGTTTCAGTAAATTTAATTAAACATAGTTATATATTTCATTCAAATAACCAAAATGGATTAAAAAATAGACGCATTGCATTGTCTCACTGTAAAATATAATGCACAAAAAATTACAAGCTAACATACTCAAAAGACTGAAATATTATATAATATTTTCAGTCTAGAAGGTATACTAACGTGTTGATTGTTAAATTACTTGATCCTTAAGTTGTTCCGGGATACTGATAATAGACTTCTTTTTTATAAATATAAAAATATTCTTATAGTAAATATCAAATTTACATAAATGTACTATCAAAGTTGTGGAACTCAATTATTAATTACCCGGGGGTGGGGTGAATTTTCCACCATAAGGCACTTAATAAAAATTTTACATAAATTTATGCACATACAATATCACATTCAACTTAATTAGCTTTAAGGAAAAGCTATCCAAATATCAATTATTATACATTTTATAAAGATACGGAAACATTTTTTAATTTATTATACCACTACTTCTTAGAATTTAGTCTAATCGGCAGTAATAACACAGCACTAATTTCGTATGATGAACACGTGTATACTTATGAACACGTGTATACTTATGAACACATGTATATTTATAATGAACACGTATATAGGATGGTGATAACTAATATTATTTCAATTTTAATAAAAATAAATTACATACCCTGTAAAGCAAACAGTTTTCTTTTTTCAACTCATTTCTTGAAATGAGATACAAATACTATAGATACTTAGATACTATAGATACTATAGATACTTAACAAATAATCCTTCTCCACGTTACTCAAACCACGTTACAATGCATGCTACAGGGTTATAACATTGAAAATCATCTTGGATCCAAACCAGACCATCGCCAAGCGCTCAGACCAAACCAGACCATCGCAAAGCGCTCAGACTAAACCAAACCATAGCCAAGAGCGCGCCAACCCTCGTTTTGATCTATCTCTAATGGCCGCCGCGAAAACGAAACTATCGAGAGTGGCAGGTCTGTATAATATTAGTCTATGCCTCTACCATTCCCCCTCCCTCCAACCACGACAAGCGATCGTGGCGCCGCACTATTCAGATTTGAAATGTATCAGTTGGCTGCGCTCCACCCTATACATACTAATTGCCAAGTGTCCGTCTGCCTGTCTGTCACGCTTTTTTAGGCACTCCCCGAATAGATAGAGACTTGCAATTTGGTACATGACTCGGTCATTCCATAAAATCCCCTAGAAAAATCGAATTTTTCGAAACGGTCTCTAGAGGGGTTGCTGCACACCAAAAGGTTCGAAAAGTGACATGATAGGAAAGCATACTTTGCGATAAGATAGAGACTTCAAATTTGGTATATGGGTAAATCGTTTAAAAAGAAGAAAGTGTTCAATTTCAGATTTCCAATATTTTCGACTTAAGGGGGTGCCACACACCAAAATGTTCGAATTACCGAATATAAATGAGAAAAAGATCCTTTGAAATTGGATAGAGACATAAAACAGAAACAGACAGATTACAGAAAAAGTTTTATTAACAAAATATATATTTAAGTTTTGTGTGTGTTTCTTTGAAGTGATCTCCAACGGTAGCTAATAAGATTTTCAATGTGTTGGTCTTCCCTTACCTTCCGTTACGTTGAAGTGTTTGTATTTTGTATGGGAAAAACTGGAGATTGTTTTTAGGATTAAGTGAGCTGATCCAATGCCTATCTCAAATTCATTGTTCAATCTTCATGTTGATATTGCAGGATGATCAGTCACAGTCCTACATGCTTGTTTCACGTTTGGCCTGGCTGATCTTGATGCACCCACATTTTCTTTACGAAGACCGAGAAGAGACCCAGTTCGCTCAAATTTACTAACCAGGTCCCGAACTGTTGATTTTGATGGCTTTGGAAGATTCCAGTAAGTTGTTGACCACTTTTTCAGTGTTTCAGAAGGACTTTGGTTTGTTTCATACCAAGTTTTCAAAATAAAAACGCGTTATTCAGTTGAGTATACTATTTTTAAAATTCACTCAAACACAAATCAAACCAACACTGAATCAATTACCTATAAGTATGTGGTAAATAAAACAACAACTGAAAACACTGTCTCCTCCCCAGTATTTCAAAAGTTATTCGCAAAGTAAGTGTTCTGTTAATTATTAGACATCATGTATGTTTTTATGTTCTATATTCAATTCTCTGTTAAACAGAAACATTTACAGAGTACAAAAATCAGTATTGTAATGATGTAAATTAATTTTTTCGTAGAAATACTGCAACTGCATAGCTAATGAATTACTATACATACACAGAGTAGTGTGCTTGCATGCTTTTAAGTCATAACGGGGCAACGTAAGTCATAAAGTCTGCCATTTTTAGTTTTTTATATGAATTTTTATTTTTATAATTTTCATTTTTATTGAGTCAAGTTAGATTAATCTTAGAGAAGACATGGTGTCTTGCTTCCAATCAAACTACCTCAGAACAAACAGTATACACGGCTTCTCCTGTTGTCGGAATATCTTTAGGTTCGACTTCCTAACCACTTCCAGAATACATTTTGAAAATAGAAAGCGAAAACCAAATATCAGAAAATAGAAAGCGAAAACCAAATATCAGAAAATAGAAAGCGAAAACCAAATATCAGAAAATAGAAAGAGGCACGAAGAGAAGCGATAGTTAAAAGAAAGGTATACATGCTTACACCCGCTTTATATGCAAATCTGAGGTATAATCGATGACATTATACCTGGGTTCTACACTATTGGATTCCTAAAAACTGTGGAATTATATTTTGGCTAAAAATCAGTATGTAAGACTTCTTAAATATATTTTGATCACTTTTGGACATGGATATATAGAGAGCGATACATAGACAGAGGTAGAGAAAGAGACAAAGATAGAAGGAGATAGAGACAGAAAAGAGACAAAGAGAGAGAGACAGAGAGATGAAGACATAAAGAGAGTGAGATAGAGAGATAAAGACAGAGAGAGAGACAGAGAGAGAGAGACAGAGAGATGAAGACATAAAGAGAGTGAGATAGAGACAGAGAGAGAGAGACAGAGAGAGAGACAGAGAGAGAGACAGAGATAGACAGAGATAGTGAGAGACAGAGAGATGGAGACAGAAAGAGAGAGAGACAGAGAGAGAGAGACAGAGAGAGAGACAGAGAGAAACAGGCAGAGAGAGAGGCAGAGAGAGAGACAGGCAGAGAGAGACACAGACAGAGAGAGAGACATGCAGGGAGAGAGGCAGAGAGAGAGACAGAGAGAGAGACCGACAGATAGGGATAGAGAGAGACAGAAAGAGACAGAGAGAGATACAGAGATAGACAGAGATAGAGACAGAGGGAGAGACAGAGAGAGAGACAGAGAGAGAGAGGGGGAGACAGATAGATTGGTATATATATATATATATATATATACAGAGCGATAGAGATAGAGAGAGAGAGAGAGGGGCTGAAAACGATAGCTCAAGAAGAAAAAACTCGGCAAGAGGTATTCTACTAGATATGTGAATTGTGAAAACTTCGTCGCCAATTTTATCATACATGCGGCGAGTGTTTCCAGAATAACCCGTCGGTAGTAGGAGGAATTGAGTAAATTTGAGAAATATCGCATCATATCCGAAAGAGAATATGAGTGGTCATGCGTATGCTGATATGTTGTGGTGTCGCTGCCATCTTAATTGGAGAAATTTGACAAACTTGACGAAATATTTCCAACTTGACGACTATTAATGCAAAATCAAATTCGTCGCCGAATTGTCAAAAATGACGATGAAATTACGAGGATAACACCAAATTGATGATTTAATATACTTCAATAGAAATTAATGCATTGCTCAACAGATGTTAGCAACATTTCCAATTGTCAAGTTATGTTTGCTCGAAATACAAGTTCATTTGATGATACTTGTCTTTACATGTTATCATCCAGAAACGCTCATTATTTAGTATTGAAAAAAGTAAAGAACTTGCATTATGTAGAGTAAGTCCTGTGCAGCCCACGTCAGTTTTTTCTTTTGCAACAGAATGCATATATAGTTCATTATTTAACCAACTTGATTTAAGATATTGCACTGCTGTAGCAATACAGATACTTCTATCAATTGTTAAACCTTTTCAGAAAACAGAACATATACCTAACTTAAACAAATTTTAAATTCTATGTTGTATTATTATTTACGAGAAAGCTTACTTTATCTTATTATACTTTGTGCACTGCAAATAAACATAGTGTACTTCGTAAATAATAAAATGGGAACAACAATAGAGGATTATGGGATTATGATGAATGTGTGCAAAGTGTCTCGCAGGAATTATATTAAAGAATTAGAAGAAAAGTAAACGAGTATTATATCCGTTGATACTATGTTGGATGAATTATATAGGGAATATATTTTTCTGACCGTACAAACAGTACTAAATTAATTCTGAATGGAACTAGGGAAGTTGTTACAGACGAAAAATTATATTCTTTGTTATAAGAATTATTAACAAAATGTCAGATGAGAATTTTTACTCTTGTAAGTTTCTAATGTATCATTAACCGTTTTTGAAGATATTTGGATCGTTTACAGTATATAAGAATGTTTCAGTTGATCTCGTTCTTTATGCTTCGACAATTGGTTTTGGAGACACACTTCTAATTTTAATGTTTGTTTAAATTAAATGCCACACGCTATTGAAAAAGGACGCGGTAGCCCAGTGGTTAGAACGCTAGAATTGCACTCGGTAAGCCCGGGTTCGATTACCGCCACTTCCAAAACTGCCGCCTTGTTCACGCGGGGTACTTTCACGTTAAAAATGTGGGTCCGTAAGTACTTCCGAGAGGTTGGTGGTAGGTGAAGGAGGGTACGGTTCCCTTGGATGCCTCCCCCACTGGGTTCCTGTCTAAATTGAGTGGCTCTTCCGGGCTGTCCAAACAGTTATCTTACACCTTTCTGGTAGGTCGGACGGTCTGGGTCTCAACATCAACGCTATTGAATAAGTTTTTCTGGTGGGTGGCATTTTCTAAAAAATAAGAGGTCTAACTTTTCATACACTCAGCTATGAATAGAAGTTCAATTGGAAATTCCGCTATACAGAAACTGAAGGAAAATAAAAGCAGTGCAATTAATTATCTGCAATATTCATGAAGATAGAAATAGCGGAAAACACAATTTAAATTACAATAGAAATAGCGCAAGAAAATACGAAAATCGGAAAATAATTTTCTCTTGATTGATTTTCCTTTGACTGTTGGATCGTGCTGCAGGGGCGCACTCCAAATGAAAATCAGACGTCACATAAAACGCATCTGCGCAATGCTTTTTTCAGCTGAACCTGTATTTGAAGGGGGAAAAAAATCCGATATTTTATAAAAAAAGTGTCACAGAGCCACATGTCACAGTGCCAAAACTAAGGCACCAGTCACAGTGGTTTATGTGACGAAATTAAAGATCTACCTGTGTGTACAAGAATGTGTATTCAAGGACAGGGAGGGCGGAAATGAATTATGAAATTAAGCCCCCTTCCAAGGATCACACAAACAGAATGAAATTAGATATTTTAAGTACAGTGACTTACTTGAGCGTTGTTCCTCAATTAACCTAGGTTTTCGACTGCCCAGGCTTACAATATGTAAACTGGACACACAGGAACACAGCAAAGTAACAATAAAGTTCAAGTGGGGAAACAAGAGACATATTTTCATAATAAACTCTTTTATTTATATATAGCATATGTAATTAAAGAAGTAGGAAAGAAATTATTATTGGCCATTTTCTTTACCAAATATATGTCCCTTGCAATTAAATCACTCATGAAATATTATCGAATCATCCCTTATAACACACACTATAATACTTCTTGTACTAAAACACGACATTTTATACATAAATTTAAATAGTGAAGATAATTTCTCTTGATGTGAATTAAGTATGCTTTCACTTTATCGAACCGTAATTCTTGCCACAATTTAGATTCATAATTTTTTTTTTAAGAATTTTGATGTTCTCACTATATATGCCACATGAATAATTTAAAATACCTGAATGCATCATCACTGTTTCAAGTGACCACTTTCACACAAGCACGGGTTTAGAGATGAGTACTTCGACTCAAGATCTCAAAGGATCAAGAAGGAAATCATCCACACACATTAGCAGAGTTCACTTAGCACATAGCTGAATCCACCGACCGAATAAAGATCCAGCAAGCCAGGACGAGTAATCACTAGGAACCATCCACCTGACTCTTTCGAGAAATTCCAGGTAATCAGCGATCTCAAGCTCTTAAACCACAGGTCTAATCCGTTACATCCGGATCCCGAATTCTTTAATTCTACTGCCAAATGATATGGGGTTTTCGTCTAGGTCTTCTGAAATAAAGAAGAATAAATTTAGAATTTGCAAATAAAAGTAATTGTCTTGGCTCACACGGATTATAAGATTCCATCTGAATCAAAGATACAATCCGAAACACAAAAATAACCGTTGGGTCATCAATCCTTTGTGTGCAACATTACAGAGAGAAAAATCACGAGCTCCTTCTCCAACGATATCTCCGGGCCAAGAGGCTTCCTCTACTGTGAAAAACGGTAATATAGGTCGCATCGACCTACAACTCCTCGCTCGAATTCAAGTGCAACTTTTTAACGTCCGATCCGGAACCTCACGCCGTCGCCTGCAGAAACGAAACCACAGCCCCGGGCATGAAATAAAATAATAAGAAATTTGCTTCGGAACATCCGTTTGAGCGAAAATCCCACACTTTCAGCATAAAAGTGCAAGCGCATTCAGAATTAAAACCTTGGAATAAAAATGGCTTCCGAAAGAGAACGATTTCGAGAAGAAATGAAAAATGTCGTGTTTCACGCTCAAACCGTCATAAATCAATCTGACAAGAGCAATTCGTTGAGCATTGCAGATACTTGAATCGTTTTTTTTCTTTTAAATTGTCTACAACACAGCTTTTTAAAAAATTGAACTTTTAATGCTCAAGGAACCCAATAAAATTTCGACCTTCTAATTTTCTAAAAATACCCTCCACCAAAAAAAATTTTGAATTTAATTTTAACAAACTTTTAAAATGTGAACTTTTAAATTGCAAACTTAAAAATTTAGAATTTAATTTTAACAGACTTTTAAATTGGAAGTATAAAAAGGACTAAACCCAAATGTCAAGCACATATAGCGAGGTCAACTATGCTGAAACATAATGTATAAAATATTTCTCTAAAAGGAATAAAGAATTTCATGAAGGAAATATATTTTTTATAATTTTGAGTGTACTGAAATAAAAATGGAAGCAAATTTAAAATTTCGAAAATCGAAAGAAAAATATTTATAAGCATGCTCTTATATAAAAAAGTATTATTAAATGCAAGGAATATACACGTATTTTTAAATGCATTCTGGAACATAACTTTCTAACACGAATTGCTCTCAAGATTTCTCTTATCTCTTCTATTTCGTCAAATTGTCCTTGAAATATACGTCAAATTAAATACTTCAAAATAGCTTTGCATGGGGTAAAAAAAAAAATCAGTTTTCAAAAGTCAAGGCGTCAAAATTCTATTTTTGACTTCTCAACACAAATAATACAGTGTCGTTGAATTGGTGCAAGATTATTACATATAATTATTTGACTCAGAATGTAAATTCATTATATTTTCTTGGGAACGGCATGCGCTATATACATCAGAAATTGTGAGAAATCACTCAACAGTTTTGCAAAATTATGCGATTTTCTGATGAAAATTTGCTTCTTACTTTTCCATTTTCCATGGCATTTATATTGCATTCATGTAATTTAAAAAATAGAAAGAATATAATTATATACGTAGAAACAAATGAAAAGTATTTTATATAATTAGAAATTTTACATTTTTTTTTAAAGTTATTATATATAACAATTAGAAATTATCCTTATTCTTATGTATTCCCAGAAACTTTCCCCATGTATTATAGGTAGCCCCATATTTACGTAATGTTTATATTAAGGAACTGTCGTAAAAAACAGTCGTAAATGACCCTAATTACATAAAGTAAATCAATAGATATAATGACGCTATGGACACCTGGATAGAATTCAAAGCTACTTCTCAAGTAACTTAACTCTCCTTAGAAACGCGACCAATACCGGTGGGATTGGGAATCAGGGCAAAATAAATCGTCGTAAATCGTGGATTACCTATATATTAGATACCGATTTAAGATAAAATCAAGTATTTCTAATGAAATGTGGTTTTTATTTTCTATATATGCAAGAAAAATCATGTATACTTTGCAACCATACACAAACAGGCTTCCAGTTACTTTTAAGTGGGGTTTCATCAATGTTCTTTAATATAAGGTTGGTCAATCAGCCCAGCAGCCAATCAAAAGTAGTTTTCAGCTTGACGTCATAGGAGTTAAGTTTCGTCATTCGTGATACCACTGTCCAAAGTAAACTTTGAGAGGAGTTGCCCAAACATAAACAGTTATCGCATTATTACAATTAAAACTTATTTGTTAATTTTAAAGTGGCAATATCCAGGCGTAAACAATAAGCGCAACTAACACGTGGTGGATTTTCTTTATCATTGCAAACAAATCAAAGTGACTTCCAAGATTCCAGACCATTTTTTGTGGCTTTCAAATCTTCTTCTGCTAGTCTAATTGCTTTTGTTGCATGCGGTTTTAAATTCAGTAAATTTTCCACTTTCCAGAAAAATTCCATCCTATCTTTAATTATAAATTTCCTCAAAAAGAACTCTCAATGTGCTAAGCCAAATTCTTATAAAATGAGAAAGAATGTCTGAATGTTTTAATTAAAACTGGGGAAGCTTATCAAATAAATGTTATATATAATAATAAATTTGCAATTTAATCAATGAAGTGCCTACCTATCTATCGGGTTTGAAAGATCCCACTTATATTGCGTGCTTTAACTAAACCTGGTGGGTCTGAATACTTTAACTAAAGCTGGTAAGTTTGAATGCTTTAACTAAAGCTAGTAAAGCTGGTCAAACTAATGTTACATATGATAACAAATATTGCCATTTACATAATGAAGCGTCTAACAATCTAACATGTTAAAAAGGTCCCAGAATCATTGACTGCTTTAACTGAAGCTGGTAAGTCTGAATGTTTTAACTCAAGCTGATAAGTCTGAATACTTTAACTAAAGCCGGTAAGTTTTAATGCTTTAACTGAAGCTAGTAAAACTGATCAAGTTAATGTTATATATGATAATAAATTTGTAATTGACTCAACGAAGGGCCTACCAATCTATCATGTTAAAACGATCCCAATAGTATTGAATGATTTAACTAAAGATGGTAATCTGAATGTTTTAACTGAAGCTATAGTAAGTTTGAATGATTTAACTAAAGCTAGTAAAGCTGATCACATTAATGTTATATATGATAATAAATTTGTAATTTACTCAATAAAGGGCCTACCAATCTATAAAATTTAAAAGATCCCACTTATATTGCATGTTTAACTAAACCTGGTATGTCTGAATACTTTAACTGAAGCTGGTAAGTTTGAATGCTTTAACTAAAGCTAGTAAAGCTGATCAAATTAATGTTATATATGATAACAAATTTGCAATTTACTTAATGAAGTGCCTAACAATCTAACATGTTAAAAAGGTCCCAGAATTATTGGCTGCTTTAACAAAAACTGGTAAGTCTAAATGTTTAACTCAAGCTGATAAGTCTGAATACTTTAACTAAAGCCGGTAAGTTTTAATGCTTTAACTAAAGCTAATAAAACTGATCAAGTTAATATTATATATGATAATAAATTCGTAATTGACTTAACGAAGGGCCTACCAATCTATCATGTTAAAACGATACCAGCAGTATTGAATGATTTAACTAAAGCTGGTAAGTCTGAATGTTTTAACTAAAACTAGTAAGTTTGAATGATTTAACTAAAGTAGTAAGTCTGATCACATTAATATTATATATGATAATAAATTTGCAATTTACTCAATAAAGGGCCTACCAATCTTTCAGGTATAAAAGATTCCACTTATATTGCATGCTTTAACTAAACCTGGTAGGTCTGAATACTTTAACTAAAGTTGGTAAGTTTGAATGCTTTAATTAAAGCTGGTAAGCTTGAATGCTTTAACTAAAGCTAGTAAAGCTGATCAAACAAATGTTATATATGATAACAAATTTGCAATTTACTCAATGAAGCGTCTAATAATCTAACATGTTAAAAAGGTCCCAGAATTATAGACTGCTTTAACTAAAGCTGGTAAGTCTGAATGTTTTAACTCAAGCTGATAAGTCTGAATACTTTAACTAAAGCCGGTAAATTTTAATGCTTCAACTAAAGCTAGTAAAGCTGATCAAGTTAATGTTATATATGATAATAAATTTGTAATTGACTCAACGAAGGGTCTACCAATCTATCTTATTAAAACGATCCCAGTAGTATTGAATGCTGGAAAGTCAGCAATCAATATTCCTAACGACCAGGAATTATACACATACACTTTTAAAACCAAATACATATTTATTGAATTCAAGTACGAATCTGCTCACCAAACATAGCAAACGTGACTGGTATTCTTTATACTAGGGATCGGCAACGAAGTCGACAGCTGGCAAAGTTTAATGTGGCCCGCGATTGATTATTCACTTAAAATATATATTTATGCTGCCCACGAAGGAAAAATAAATACTATCTGTTTCTTCAGAATTTTTCAATTTTTAATTCGTTGAATTGCTTTATGCACTTTATTATAGTTCATTTGTTTAACCTTTGGCTTACGGGTGGGACAGCGTCAATTACAAAGGATACAATATTTTAAATTGTGCGGTACGCATAAGATGTCCACGAAAATTTAGGAACATCGGTGAAGATGACAGTGGCAGTTAACAAGTTCGGTGCATTTTGAGAGCTTGAGAACAAAATGTGTGCGATTTTAATCCCCAAATCGTCATATGCCAAGTAAAATTAAGTAAGCCAGTCATTCTCGGGACAAGTGCCCTCTAGGTTTTATTAGCAATGACATAATTCTTGTAATTTAGAAATCACCACAAAATTCAACATCCTAAGTACTTGGTAATAGACAAACGCCGCCAGACACACACATACGGAATGTAATGATATTACTGTAAATATGATCAGGGCACTATAGTATATATTCTACGAGTTTTCCAATTAGTCGAAGACAGTTTTAAGCCCGGAAAGATGATTAGATGAAAGAGAGAATACCGAAAAAAAAAAGATAAAATATTATCGGAGAAAAGTATTTGTAGCAGCGGACAAAGAATATAATGTATGGTCGCGCCAGTAAAAATGTATATTCAGAATAAAATATGCGTATAAAATAAGCTTTAAAATATGTTACAACTACATTTTCTTATGAATGTAAAGTGCTTACATATGTATTCATATTTAATGAAATTTAATGGAACTATTATTGTAAATATCATATGAGAACAACTACATTTGCCGTATTATGTATATATATATATGAGGTACTTTAAGTATTTTTACACATAACTTCGTAAAGCATTATTGAATTTTTCATTATTTAAATTTAAAATTAATGTTTATTTTTCTAACAAAATATACTAATAAATCTATAGTATATGGTGATGCGGGTATGTATACTATAGGTTCCGACCATTGCTTTAGAGGTTTCGACCACTGCAATAGAGATCTGGACCGCTTGAAGACCACTGCTTTAAAGAATGTTATTAAAGAGTTTCAGAAAATTTCATTGAATAAATTCAGTAACGCAGTTATTATTTCGACAGTTTTATCTTAACTTAAAATATAAAACATACCTGTTTTGACATAGTCTGCAACAGATCCAGTTTCTCAGAAACATTTTACTACCCTCGTAACTGTTCAATTTTTAGGGGTTTGAGAGCCATTTGCATTTCTTCTGAAACACTTTAATGGTACTCTTTAATGAATGGCTAAAACTCTTTAATGAATTGCTAGATACATATTGCTCTAAAGTTAAAAAAATGCCATTCTCTTCGATTGATAAAAAAGAGGTTTGTAATTATCATCTGGCATAATAAAATTATCCAACGATAATTCTGATATATTTTGAGGGTACATTAGTGCCGTTTAAATGACAACGTTTTACTGATTCAATGTCTCAGTATATGTGATGATTTTAAAATCTGATATGCGTTAATTTTCGTTTACCTTGTTTCTGAAATGTCTCTTCAATCTGAAGGAGAGGGTAGTAATTTATTAGTCAATTAGTCAATTTTATAGTATCGCCCCAGTAGCTAAATAAGCACTCATCAGGTAGAGCTCCATGGTTTTTTAATCCTTTCTGAGAAATGAAATTTTACACAGGTGATGTACAAAACTTATCCCCTTGGCAGTAACTCCCCACATGATGGCCCTTATATAATAAAGGTGTTTCATTTTAATGCTCGCAAAATTTCTTGCCAAAACAATATCTATTTTTAACCTGATCTCTGGAAAGAATTAATAAGTTTATCTTGTTCTTAGAAGAAACGCATAAGAAAGCACGGCGAGGGGTATTTCATAAATAATCAGTGGCAACACATGGGAGAGATAACAGGATAAGAAAATAATAAAAGCGCCACCGAATCTCTCACGGAATGTAAAGACAAAACTCGGGAAAATATATTAGTTTCTGCAGTTTCTGGTTTACCTTGGTGAATATAATTATATTTTCTTATACATTCAGTTTGGAAATAATTATTTTGGATAAAGAACTTTGATACATTAAGATGGACAGTATTTATATAAATAACAAAGGTGTATGGACATTTACAACAGAAAAAAGCAAGACACTGAAGGCGAAAGGACACGACGTACATATTTAATATAATTTATAGGTAATCTTTTGAAAGACTACGGCGTTATAGTTTATTGTATATTTTATATGCGAATAACTGTATTTACACTATTTCGTTTATACACAAGGTTCGTTTACTTATAATTTCGCAAAATGTTATGAAATTCATCAGCATTTAAGCATAAAATTACTTTCAAAATTCATTCAAAAACTGCTGTAAATTAACTCGATTGTGGCCCAACACGACTTTTCATACCAGAATTCATCTTTCTAAATCTTACAAAAAAATCTTTAAAAAATTGGCATTGTTGGTCCAAATAAATGTAACTATAGTGTGCTACCCTTCACTTTAAAGGGCTTAAAAAATCTTTCAATTGATACCATATAGGAAAATGCACTTCCGGGAGAGGGAAACTTCCCCCCTCCCCCCCAGGAGGGGCTAATGACGTCACCAATAAAAAAAATTATTTCGTGGCTATTTTTCACAATAATGCTTGAAACTATCGAAGTCTTGTCATTGAGTTATAAATAAACACTTTTATGTTCCATGACCGATGTGTTAAGTAGTATTCTGCCAATGTAGATGGGGTGGAGATGTAGCAGATACGGTAGGGTTCGACCTTAAAAATCGGAAATTTTGTTCGTGTCTGCGCAACATTAAAAAAAAAAACGAATTTTTAATTTTATATATTTTTAATATTCATATATTTTTAAATACGGAAATAATGGTATAGAAATTAGAAACGTGTATGACCAACCTAAGTTCTCATTGAATAGGAGCAAGAATGATGTCAAAGAGCTGATGTGGTAGGGTTCGACTTTTAAAAATTGATATTTTGTGCTGGCCTGCGCGAAATAAAGAAACGAATATTCTTATAGTAGATTCGTCATGTTTCCAATTTAAGGAATATTGAAATTGAGTTTCGAATAATACTGATTGAAACGAGCTCTATAAAAGTTCAGGTAATTAATTTTTTAAATTAAGAACGTTGTCGACCAGAATTTTGTTTAAATACTGAAATATTGGTATAGATAAAAGACACGTTTATAACATCATAAGTTCTCAATGAACAGGAGCAAGAATGAAGTCAAGAAGCTGTGGAACTTGGAAAGCGTATTTCTTTAGGAAGAATGGCAACACAGCTTCGAGAATTGCGGTTGTCGAAGTACGGAGATACGATGTGCTTGGATGTTCAGAAGCGCGGTATCCCACATTGTGTCCCATGGTGTGTTAAGTCGTATTCTGCTCATGCAGATGTGGCAGATGCGGTTGGGTTAGACTTTTTAAAAATGGATACTTTATGCGGGTCTGCGCGAAATAAAGAAACGAATATTTTTATAGTACATTCATTATGTTTCCAATTTAAGGAATATTAAAATTGAGTTTCGAATAATACTGATTGAAACGAGCTCTATAAAAGTTCAGGTAATTAATTTTTTAAATTAAGAACGTTGTCGACCAGAATTTTTTTTAAATACTGAAACATTGGTATAGATAAAAGAAACTTTTATAACATCGTAAGTTCTCAATGAAGAGGAGCAAGAATGATGTCAAGAAGCTGTGGAACTTGGAAAGCGTATTTCTTTAAGAAGAATGGCAACACAGCTTCGAGAATTGCGGTTGTCGAAGTACGGAGATACGATGTGCTTGGATGTTCAGAAGCGCGGTATCCCACATTGTGTCCCATGGTGTGTTCAGTCGTATTCTGCTCGTGCAGATGCGGTTGGGTTAGACTTTTTAAAAATGGATACTTTATGCGGGTCTGCGCGAAATAAAGAAACGAATATTTTTATAGTAGATTCATTATGTTTCCAATTTAAGGGATATTAAAATTGAGTTTCGAATAATACTGATTGAAACGAGCTCCATAAAAGTTCAGGTAATTAATTTTTTAAATTAAGAACGTTGTCGACCAGAATTTTGTTTAAATACTGAAACAAATAAATATGTTTAAATACTGAAAAAAATTAGATTTTAGATTTCGCTGTGGAAAAACTTCATTCTCCCGTTCGCCGATTGCTAAGCACTGGGCGTTGAAACTGACGTTTCAAACTGTGTACTTTGCAACGGGAAGAAGTGAATTATTTATCGTAAAATCATTGCTGGGATTTCGAGAATTAGCTATATGTTCCGGAATAGTTTAAAACCGCGATTTGCATCATACATCCCAACAGATTCAACATTGGAAAAATTGTAAAAATGGTCTCATGATTGGAGAACTACTAATCTCTCACCCGGCAAAGCCGCATCTGTTGACACTGGAATTATTCATCAGTGAGGGTCCAAAGAATGCGATTCAGGACAGGAACAAGGTTTTAAAGAAAAGTGAAATTAATTTTATTAGAAGGTGAAAATACCCACTTAAAACCTGAAACGTGACAGAATATTGGCGACCTTATGGTTAACAGAAAAAGACAAAATCATATAATTCCATGGACAAAGTTGAGAGACCGCTTTTGATTTGTTGAATTTGTGCCGGAATAGTCCTGTGGTTAAAGCACAGGGATTGAACTCGAAGGACCCGAGTTCGATTCCCCGCTCTTCTCAAACTGTCCCCGGGTTCACGCACAGTACAGGCATGTTAAATATGCTGATCTGTAAGTCCTTTCAAGAGATTGGTTGTAGGGGGAGGAGTGTACGGTCCCTGTTGATGTTACCCACAATGGGTTCCTATCTAAATTATATGGCACTGCCCTGCCGTTTAAACAGATACCTTGCACTTTCGGGTAGGTCGGATGGTCTGGGTCGAGAGAAAGAAAGACTTGTTGAATTCCTTCAACATCATTCGAAACCAGTCTTATTAATTTTGTGTTGCGTGTTGCTCTAAAAGAAGCTATTTAAATTGTATTATATTAACAGCAGTTTGGGATGTACTTAAATGTCTTTAACTTTAATGCTCCTGCACTTTCTTGACAAAACTATATCTGTTTTTTCAACACTAAATCCGATCTCTGGAAATAATTAATAAATTTATCCTGTTCTTGGCAGAAACGCATGGGAAAGCACATCGCCGGGCATTTCATAAATAATCAATGACAACACATGGGAGACATGACAGGATAAAAAAAAGTAATGAAAGCTCCACTAAACCTCTCACAGGGACGAATCGCGGAATATGAAGACAAAACTCGGGAAATGATAATATTACATTTCACCGTTCTTGGTTTACCTCGGCGAAAATAATTCTATTTTCTAATACAATCATTTCGAAAATATTTATTTTGGATAAAAATATATTAATAAATCAAAGCTGGATATTATTTGTATAAATAACAAAGGTGTTTAAATATTTACACAACGAAAATGCATTGCATTTATAATATGTTGTTTATCAACAATAGTAATGCAAATATTATCATTTATAATTTCATAAAGTGTTATTTAATTCATCCGCATTTTAGTTCAAAATGACTCTCAATATATTTTCAAAAACTGCTTTAAAAAAATGTATAAAAAACTTCTTACACATACTGCATTAAGTAATAGATTGTGTCTCAACATGGTTTCGAAATCAAGAAACAATCTTCTTCGGAAGCAAGAAGACTTCCACTTATTCAATGGCCGTTGATTAATTCAACTCTGTTGAATTAGTGAGGTCGGGCTTCTTGAAGTTGAAGGCAGATTTTTGCCTTCGAAACCGTTTGACTGACACCTAAATCTTTACTGTATGCTGTAGTTATGCAGAGTTTATTTTATGCATTTAATTTAAAATTACTGTTTATATTCCTAACTAAATGCATCAATATTTACGTAAATTTTTTTTAAAGGAATAAACAATTTTATTCATAGTAAATTTAACTGAAAGATTTCCAAAACAGAGACCTCGTGGTAGAGTAAAGCACCGGAATAATGCAATGATCCTCTCTGTTGTTCCTATTACTTCCTTCTCACAAACCCTTCCTTCGAGCCAGACCGTCAGACCTACCCGAAGGTGTAAGGTATCTGATTAGATGGCCGGAAAATGCCACACAATTTATACCAGAGCATAGTGCTCTCCTTCCCCTACCACTAACTTCTCGGAAGGATTTATGGACCCACATATTTTACGTGCTGGTACTCCGCTTTGGGCAGAGGTGGGAATCAAACTGCTTCGTCCGAGTACAATCCACGCGCTAACCACTGAGCTGTCCTACCCCCTCACATACCCTTCAGTGTTCGTTATGGAAGTATCTTCTTTTAGTGCTTATCTGACACTAATGATGAGTATCCCTGTAAAAAACAAGGTTTCTAACTCAGATAGCCAGTGAGATACGGTGACCATGTCACTCTGACATCTCACTCGCAATAGTAGTTTGTTACGGAAATGTAGCTCCTTACCTATGACCCCTGTAATTGTATCTGTAAAATTTCACTTTCCTATATCAAACATATTGGGAGACAAGGAGATTAAGCCTTTGGACATTACACCCCTTCTGGCCTCCTTAGATGCGAGTTAAGACAATTTTATTAAGAGAGGATAGAGAGATACGACAATCATGTCGTTTGGTCATATCACCTCACCTTATCTCACACTATTAGAATTACTGAAATATCATGTTTTTCTAATTATGTATGATTTATAATCAGCATTTCTGAAAATTATCATATTCCTATCTTGTGGGGTTAGTAAGATACTGGGATCATACCTTTCGGATATCACAACCCTTCACACTACTTTTCACCCTTTAATGGCGTATTAAATAAAATTCGCTCAAAGATTTGCTGATACATAGTACAAAGTATGGGGAAAGTATTGTGAGGGAACGGAAAATTGATATTCCAGATTCGACGGAAGAATACGTGATAAGTATCGCTTAACTCGAGACGAAAGTATTTGAGGTGGCGTCTGTCTATGCATGTCAGTGTGTGTGGTGTATGTATGTAAGTGTGTCTGTATTATGTTAGTGTGTATATTACTGTGTGTGTGTGTTCGTGAGACATAATATCTTCCGAACGATTGAAGAATTTGGAATATAATTTGGTACTATTATTACAATCAGTATTGGAATTATATTGATATTAAACGTGTTCGCATGTTCGAAGGAGCTTCCTCCTCCCTACAATTTTCAACTGAATTTTTGAAATAATAATTAAACATTCGGCACTTTCAATAATGATAAAAAATCTGATGTGGGCAGCACATGACTTTCGCTGCAGACTTATATTAGCGTTCTCTATATTTTAATTAAATTTATTGCACTTTTAATTCAATTTTTGTTCTCATTCGGTAACCGGACTTATTTTCAAAGGTGGCGTAGAGAAAATACGGAAAACGAAAATATCTCGAAAACGGCTAGTCATAATGTAATGGGGTTGGTCTTATTATTTTCGTCGTTAAAAATTACGTATTAAACGAGCATTTAATGGATATATTTGAGTATACCTAGTTCTTTAGCTTAGATTTTGACGATTTTTGCGGGCCATTTTGCAAAAAGAGGCAGGTTATTTTTTTTCGATCTAATCAGCACCAAAATCTAATCAGCACCAGGATAACCCACAAGTGACTCATCTACCGAATTTTGTGAAATTCAGTCCTGTAGTTTTTCAGTTAGAGTGGATACAAGCTTTTGCGGGCCATTTCGCAAAAAAAGGCGGGTTCTTTTATTCCAAATCATACCCAAAACTAATCAGCACCAGACTCGCTCACAAGTGACTTACCTACCAAATTTTGTGAAATTCGGTCCTTTAGTTTTTTAGTTAGAGTGGTTACAAAATCTGCACAGGCAGACAGACACACAGACAGACAGACACACAGACACACAGACAGACAGACACACACACAGACGTCACGCTAAAAATGGTTTTTACGTATTCTAGAGGTCTTGAAACGTGTAGATCCGTCGAAAACTCGAGTTGCGATTTTCGACATGATTCCAATACTTTCCCTATATATTACCATGTATTGCAGGGAAAGTAGAAATATTCATTTTATAAGTAATTATTATTAGAAAACCATTGATATAATATATATACTCAATTTTAATTTGCTTAGTGCTAATTGGATGGCAAAATCAGTGTTATGTGCAATTGCATTATGTGGAAAAAGCCATGTCCACATTAAATTGTAATTATATTTCCATTTTAATTACTATCTCGTCTTAAAAAATCATCTACATAATGCTTTTTTAATGGAATGTTTAATTTTGTATTACTTTCCCTGCAATACATGGTAATGTATTGGGAAAGTATTGGAATCATGCCGAAAATCGCACTTCGAGTTTTCGACGGATCTACGCGTTTCGAGACCTCTAGAATACGAAAAAAATATTTTTAGCGTGACATCTGTGTGTGTGTGTCTGTGTGTGTGTCCGTGTGTCTGTGTGTCTGTCTGCGCAGATTTTGCATCCATTCTGATTAAAAAACTAATGGACCGAATTTCATACAACTTCGTAGGTAAGTCACTTGTGGACGAATCTCGTGCTATTTAGTTTTGGATACGATTCGGGATAAAATAACTCGCCTTTTTTCGCGAAAAGACCCTCAAAAGTTTGTATCCACTCTAACTGAAAAACCAATGGACCGAATTTCACAAAATTTGGTAGATAAGTCACTTGCGAGTCACCCTGGTGTTGACTAGATTTTGGTAAGATTCGAAAAAAAATGACCTGGCTTTTTTTGCAAAATGACCCGCAAAAATTGCAAAAATCTAAAGTAAAAAACTACGTATGATCAAATATATCCATTAAATGCTTGTTAATTACGTAATGTTTAACAGAGAAAAGAATAAGACCAACCCCATTACACTAGGTCTAGCCGTTCTCGAGATATTTTAATTTTTTCGTATTTTTTCTACACCACCTTTGAAAATAAGTCCAGTTATCAAATGAGAACGAAAATTGAATTAAAAGTGAATTAAATTTAGTTAAAATAAGGAGAACGTGAATATAAGTCTGCAGGGAAAGTCATGTACTGCCCGCATCAGATTTCTTTTTATTAATATGTTGACAATATCTGGTACTGATCACTCGAAACATGGGCATGGTTATTCGTAGTAAAATAGAAAACTAAAAAAAATCTGTCAAGAAGATTTGTCTAAAGAACAGCCAAACAAATAAACATATTTTACATGTATATTTGCGGCAAACCTAACTTTGCATCACACATGTATAGAAAAAACTGTAAATCTCCGCTACGTTATATAGTTAGTCAACGTAAAGTGTAATGAGTGTATATGAACACAAATCTGTGTGATTAGTACACAGCATATTCAACTTATCTTTGTCACTAATTTAGATTTTAATAAACATTAATCTGTCAAAAACTGTGAATTTGTATAAAGAACAGAAAAACAAACAAAAAAAAATCTGATGTGGGCAACACATGACTTTCCTTATATAATGCAATGAATTTACTACTTTACAGTAAAAAAATAGATTATTTTTATAGTAGATATTTATATTCTTTCCAAGATATTGAATTTTCGTCAATGAGTCGTCATTTTCATTGATTTAGCGTCATTGTTATCCATTTGGCGAGTTTTTCGTTAATTTAGCAACATTTAAAAATAGTCGCCAAGTTGGCGACATTCCACCAAATTCGTCGCCAAAATCTCACCAAGCGTTATGGATGAAGAAATAAGTTATTCTCATCGCAGATAAATGACTATTGGCGTTCAAATACAAAAGTATTACTCAAAGTACCTTTTTTCATGAATGGAACGAGCTAGATCCACGAGAATGATGTCACCCAATTTATCGCATGATATTACATATGAAAAGTGAATATGTTTCTCAATAGGAAATATATATTTTTTATTTTATATGACTTTTTGATAATTTTTTTAAATATGTGCAATATCTCGAGAACGGTTCATGTTAGCGTTCTAAAATTGATGCCAATCGTTTTCTAATGAAAAATTACATAAGAAATGTCTATTTGCGTAACTTTATTAGCTGTTTTGATTTTTTGACGATGTTTTCAAAATTTCACTCGAAAATTTAGGGGGGTTTTGAACATTCGATTGCATATAAAAACAATAGGCATCCAGTGATTGCGGATTGTGATTTTTGTACCAAATTTCGTTCGAATCGGTCCTTTCGTTCGTCAGTTATCGTCTCCACAGACTCACTGACACACACACACACACAGACATCACTTCAAAAATATTTGATTCGTGATCAGGGATGCTTGAAACGTGCTCTCCCGTCGAAAACTCGAATTCGAATTTTCGACCCCGTCACAATACTTTCCTTATACATTATGTATATAAGGAAAGTAATAAACATATTTTACATACGTACTTGTGGCAAATCTGACTTAACAACATACACGTATAGGAAAAACTGTTAACTACGTTATATAGTTATATCATATAGTTAGTCCATGTAAGCGTAGTGAGTGTGTATGAACGCAAATCTGAGTGATTAGTACACATCATATTCAAATTAATTTTGTCGCTAGTTTAGATTTTAATAAACATTAAAAAAACAGAAATGCAATATATTTCAACAAGTGTATTTCGCAACATTTAGTGCTATTCAGTGAAATTAATTTTGACTTATTTATTTTACTGTCTACTCCTGTTTGCATCAAACGTCAAATAACACGCCATAATATTTAAATATGTTTCATGCTTAATTTAGCTTTCATTCTTGCAGAAACAAGCACAAAATTTTATAGAGGCGAACACGAATATTTTATTAGAGCACACTACAAGATGCGAAATTATTTTAAAAGTGGAACGAAGAAAAATATGTGAAAGAAATTTATTTAAATTTCAGGCCATCACAGATTTTAATAACAAGCGAGACATTTTATTTAATAAAAATTCATTTTTAAGACATACTATAAAATCTTGAAGGATATTAAAAATGGTATTACAAGAATTTCATTTTACGTAATTTCTAGTTTTGAAAAACCTGATGTGGAAAACACATGACTTTCACTACTTAATGCAACGAATTTACTTTTTTGATAGCGAAATTGTGGTTTCCAAGACCCATAGCATCATCATAGTTGAAAAGTGTTTACGATTCTGTTCATTCTGTCTATCTGTCTGTCTGTTCGCACGATAACAGCCGCTTTATCAAAATGAAATTTTAGTATGTTTTTGCAATGGTCTGTGGGACATATGGGAATATAAATGAATAGTATCACCCAATTACTTTTGGAATGAACCCGGATTGAACCCGGATTGAAAAAATGAAATACATTGAACCCTGTGGCCCTAATTTTGCAAGCATTTTTAAGCGAAGTTAAAATTCAAAAATTACTTTGAAAATTTTAGGAAATATTCAAATTATAACATAAAATATATATAAAAAATTGAGCAAAATATGTTCGGTAGTTTTTTAAATATATATTAAAATATAATTACACCCATTATAAATAAAAAGATCATGTTACAAACATAAAATAAAATATGGGATCTATCTTCTTTTCCCAGTGTAAAAATCGTGATTTATAAAGATATTTTAAATTTATATTTAGTGTTGCATCCGTCCTAAAACCGTTTTATTTTTTAGTATTTTCTGTGCATCTATACTCCGCGCTAACGCAATTACAATATTTTTAAGTTTTAATGATCATCAAACTTTGATTATTTCTACAACGAAGTCTAATTTTAACGTATGCAGAGTGTAAACAAATCAAACTGTAAGATGAGTTGTATAAAACTCGCTAAATTTTTTAATGCAAAATTATTTAGCTCTAGAGTGTTGGAATATCGGTGAAATAAATGAAATTTTCATTGATTTTACATAGAGAAGCAGGTGATTTTATAGCATTGCCTTTTTCGATGAAGTATGAAGCATGAAGTTAGAAAGTAATTTTACCTTCATGGTTTTAAGTTTCCAAGTAAAATAAATTATTGTAGTATTGTGATAATTTAAAAAAATATCCCCGCTGAATGCATCGCATTTTGCAGATGTTTAAATAAAATTGCATTGCAGTTGGAAAGTGTTTCATAATCACTGCTTTTTGCATGGTTGATATTTCTCGCCTCATATCTGTCTGAATAGCGCGGGATTCTAAAATTCATGGGTCTATAAGCAGAATTCCGTTTTACTTATACGTATTGCATTACAGCATATGTAATTTTAAAGATCATAAAATGTCTCCCCATTATGTAAAATTGCGTCCAAAATTACATATTATGTTGCAACATATACTAATGTCCAATTAATTGTTCAACATATGCCAATTTAATTCATAATCCATATTAATTTTTAAAAAGCTTCTTTTTTAGTCAGATTTTCTCCTTTTACTTAGTTTCGATTTTAAGCAGATTTTCCTGTATCTTTTTTCGTGTGTATTTATTATTTAAAAAACTGGAATAATAAAACAATTTAAAAACTGGTACTTAAATATGTTTAAAAGTGTTTTATTAAAATCTCCTTTTCACGATGTACAAAATCACACGATCATAGCGCTTTCGTGCAGCGCTTTCGGCTCTTCATCAGTGGCGAAGTGAAAACAAGATTCTCACCTTGTTTTCGCTTCGCCACTGATGAAGGTTGATTTATAATTGTTTCAAGGAAGTTTTGAACCCTCTTCCTCAGATCAAAACAGTGTCTTTTATTAACAACAGCTGAAAATGGACTGTAGGTTATAAGAAAGATGTTTTATTTTATTTATCATCATTAGAACAACTTAAAGAGATATTAACAATTTAAATACTAAACATGACTTTGTATACACATATTACTAGATCACGAGTAAAATGCTACTGAAATTAAATACCTTAAGACTACAATCGTTTCGACAACACGTGGTGGATTTTCTTTATCATTGCAAACAAATCAAAGTGACTTCCAAGATTCCAGACCATTTTTTGTGGCTTTCAAATCTTCTTCTGCTAGTCTAATTGCTTTTGTTGCATGCGGTTTTAAATTCAGCAAATTTTCTCCTTTCCAGAAAAATTCCATCCTGTCTTTAATTATAAATTTCCTCAAGAAGAACTCTCAATGTGCTGAGCCAAATTCTTATAAAATGAGAAAGAATGTCTGAATGTTTTAATTAAAACTGGTGAAGCTTATCAAATAAATGTTATATATAATAATAAATTTGCAATTTAATCAATGAAGTGCCTACCTATCTATCGGGTTTGAAAGATCCCACTTATATTGCGTGCTTTAACTAAACCTGGTGGGTCTGAATACTTTAACTAAAGCTGGTAAGTTTGAATGCTTTAACTAAAGCTAGTAAAGCTGGTCAAACTAATGTTACATATGATAACAAATATTGCCATTTACAAAATGAAGCGTCTAACAATCTAACATGTTAAAAAGGTCCCAGAATCATTGACTGCTTTAACTGAAGCTGGTAAGTCTGAATGTTTTAACTCAAGCTGATAAGTCTGAATACTTTAACTAAAGCCAGTAAGTTTTAATGCTTTAACTGAAGCTAGTAAAACTGATCAAGTTAATGTTATATATGATAATAAATTTGTAATTGACTCAACGAAGGGCCTACCAATCTATCATGTTAAAACGATCCCAATAGTATTGAATGATTTAACTAAAGATGGTAATCTGAATGTTTTAACTGAAGCTATAGTAAGTTTGAATGATTTAACTAAAGCTAGTAAAGCTGATCACATTAATGTTATATATGATAATAAATTTGTAATTTACTCAATAAAGGGCCTACCAATCTATCAAATTTAAAAGATCCCACTTATATTGCATGTTTAACTAAACCTGGTATGTCTGAATACTTTAACTAAAGCTGGTAAGTTTGAATGCTTTAACTAAAGCTAGTAAAGCTGATCAAATTAATGTTATATATGATAACAAATTTGCAATTTACTTAATGAAGTGCCTAACAATCTAACATGTTAAAAAGGTCCCAGAATTATTGGCTGCTTTAACTAAAACTGGTAAGTCTGAATGTTTAACTCAAGCTGATAAGTCTGAATACTTTAACTAAAGCCAGTAAGTTTTAATGCTTTAACTGAAGCTAGTAAAACTGATCAAGTTAATGTTATATATGATAATAAATTTGTAATTGACTCAACGAAGGGCCTACCAATCATGTTAAAACGATCCCAATAGTATTGAATGATTTAACTAAAGATGGTAATCTGAATGTTTTAACTGAAGCTATAGTAAGTTTGAATGATTTAACTAAAGCTAGTAAAGCTGATCACATTAATGTTATATATGATAATAAATTTGTAATTTACTCAATAAAGGGCCTACCAATCTATCAAATTTAAAAGATCCCACTTATATTGCATGTTTAACTAAACCTGGTATGTCTGAATACTTTAACTAAAGCTGGTAAGTTTGAATGCTTTAACTAAAGCTAGTAAAGCTGATCAAATTAATGTTATATATGATAACAAATTTGCAATTTACTTAATGAAGTGCCTAACAATCTAACATGTTAAAAAGGTCCCAGAATTATTTGCTGCTTTAACTAAAACTGGTAAGTCTGAATGTTTAACTCAAGCTGATAAGTCTGAATACTTTAACTAAAGCCGGTAAGTTTTAATGCTTTAACTAAAGCTAATAAAACTGATCAAGTTAATATTATATATGATAATAAATTCGTAATTGACTTAACGAAGGGCCTACCAATCTATCATGTTAAAGCGATACCAGCAGTATTGAATGATTTAACTGAAGCTGGTAAGTCTGAATGTTTTAACTAAAGCTAGTAAGTTTGAATGCTTTAGCTAAAGCTAGTAAAGCTGATCACATTAATGTTATATATGATAAGAAATTTGTAATTTACTCAATAAAGGGCCTAACAATCTATCAGGTTAAAAAGACCCCAGCCATGTTAAATTAACTAAAATATGAAATGTCGTCAAAGATTGGAATCCTAAATTTAGGGGTCATAAATCTTGAACTTAAAGTGACTCATGCCTAAAATCTGTCTTGCTGGAAAGTCAGCAATCAATATTCCTAACGACCAGGGATTATACACATACACTTGTAAAACCAAATACATATTTATTGAATTCAAGTACGAATCTGCTCACCAAACATAGCAAACGTGACTGGTATTCTTTATACTAGGGAGCGGCAACGAAGTCGACAGCTGGCAAAGTTTAATGTGGCCCGCGATTGATTATTCACTTAAAATATACATTTATGCAGCCCACGAAGGAAAAATAAATACTATCTGTTTCTTCAGAATTTTTCAATTTTTAATTCGTTGAATTGCTTTATGCACTTTTTTATAGTTCATTTGTTTAACCTTTGGCTTACGGGTGGGACAGCGTCAATTACAAAGGAAGAACCTCTCAGAAAGACATGTATTTGACATACCCGATTCCAAACAATTCGATCCCCCTTTACAGGCACTGGCGCCAATGCCTACAAAGGAGGAATCGAACTGTTTGGAATAGGGTATGTCAAATACCTGTCTTTTGAGAAGTTCTTCGTTTGGGACTAACGCTGCCCCACCCGTAAGCAAAAAGTTAAAACAGCCAAGAACTGCTTTGATTTATTTCACTTTATTGATCCTTTTATTATTGCAAGATTTTAATTTTAATTTTCTATTTCATTAACTACTCCCAACACCTTCATGGCATTGCAGTTTGGCAATCCAGTAACAAACTAAAGGAGACATAGATAGAAGTTATATTAGAATTTTTATTCGAACGGTGAATCTCGTGAACGATAGAATTCAAAGGCGTGACATTTTAGCACTCTTCAGAGTCGACTCAACTATTCGGTACTAAAGAGTAAGACTTATTCGTTACATAAGGAGCATAATTCTTCAAACTGTAGGAAGGTCTATAACTGTCCGATCTTATGGCTATGACCATTAATATTGTTATATTCCCCCCGTCCCCCAGCCTACAATTACATTGCCTAGTTATTTTGCAAAGTAGCCCTTGCTTTGCATTCACGGAGCCGAATCTGGTCTGCAGGTTCTAAAAGGTTGTCGACCCTTGCCGTATACCACCAGACAACTGATCTAAAAATACACACAAATCAGTTACGTGCAATTGGCAGTAATCGTAACCCAACCTTTTTTACTCATTACTCTCATGCGAAATACATTATACAAACATCGAATTATTGTCCTTGATCGAACGTCGTCAACCACGATCTGAGCCATTCTCTAAGCATGCATTGACGAAGCTTTCTCCTCACACAAGTTTGTAACTCGCTTCAAAAAACCCGATATGATACCGAAACATTGATTCTATTCCAAATCGGATGCGCACATTTTCCTGGTCATCCCTGTGATTGGCTTTTCACATCAGAAGATCTAGTATGCTGTCAGTAAACAGGAAATCATACTTTAACGCAAATGAGGGAAATGCCAATAAATAGGTTATGAGGACCTCAGAAATCTTCTAGGATTATTCCTGTTGGCCTTCAAGAATGATTCTTCAGTGATTCATTCTTTAAGGTCAACAGCAATAATCCTAGCCACAGTATTATTTCTATTACTAGAGAGTCCTGTGATAAGGCTTGATTATTCCTGTGTGGCTTTAACGAATCTTTTATGTTATCAATCGCCAATTTTGCTAGATGCCTTTCCTAGAGTCCTCAAAATTTACGTTCCCTTTCGGTCAATTGTTTAAAATATTCGCATTTCTAACTGTCACTTGTCTAACGTTTTTACTCGTTTTTCTCCCTTATTTTGTAGCAATAATTAAAATAATAAAAACGCTCAGAATTTTGTTAACAAAAATCGTAATTTTAAGCCATATATACTAATTGTATTATGGTTTATTTTAATGTCAAGTCACATTTCTCTACATTTCATGTCAAAGGTTCTTAGGCTTGAGAAATTTCATGTGTTCAAGTTTCAGTTGAGGACTTTTTCTCTTTCAAGTCTCAGAACACCCTCGTCCTTTTAGATAAGTACTTTAAAATATCTGATGACTTTAAAATATGTAATCTAATTTTATGGGACATTTATATACACTATTTTGAAGTTTAAGTGTTTAATCTTATTCTAACAAAGCTATTATAAATGGATTCTGGTACGAAAAAGTCGAGTTGTGCCACACTGCAGTTAATTTCAGAACTACAAATTCAGACATTCCCAACAGAGAACGTGGTGAGAAATCCTTATAGTGCTATGTAAAGGGGTGTTAAAGTGAAAGGTATTACTTTCCTTATATACATAATGTATAAGGAAAGTATTGTGACGGGGTCGAAAATTTGAATTCGAGTTTTCGACGGGAGAGCACGTTTCAAGCATCCCTGATCACGAATCAAACATTTTTGAAGTGATGTCTGTGTGTGTGTGTGTGTGTGTGTGTGCGTATGTGTGTGTGTGTGTGTGTGTGCGTGTGTGTGTGAGTGTGTGTGTGTCAGTGAGCCTGTGGAGACGATAACTAACGAAAAAATGGACCGATTTGAACGAAATTCGGTACAAAAATCACAATCCGTAAACACTGGAAGCCTATTGTTTTTATACGCAATCGAATGTTCAGAACCCCCCTAAATTTTCGAGTGAAATTTTGAAAAAATCGTCAAAAAAAAAACCGCTAGTAACATTACGTAAATAGACATTTCTTATGTAATTTTTCATTACAAAAAGATTGAGATGAATTTTAGAACGCTAACATGAACCGTTCTCGAGATATTGCACATTTTTCAAAAAAATTATCAAAAAGTCATATAAAATAAAAAATATATATATTTCCTATTGCGAAACATGTTCACTTTTCATATGTAGTATCATGCGATAAATTTGGTGACATCATTTTCGTGTATCTAGCTCGTTCCATTCATGAAAAAAGGTACTTTCAGTAATACTTTTGTATTTGAACGCCAATAGTCATTTATCTGCTGTAAGAATAACTTTTTTCTTCGTCCATAACGCTTGGCGAGATTTTAGCGACAAATTTGGTGAAATGTCGCCAACTTGGCGACTTTTTCATATGTTGCCAAATTCACGGAAATATAGCCAAATGGATAATAATGTCTCTAAATCAATGTAAATGACGATAAATTAGCGAAAATTCAATATCTTGGAAAGAATATAATTATCTACTATAAGGAGAATCTATTTTTTTACTGTAAAAGTAGTATATTCATTGCATTATATAAGGAAAGTCATGTGTTGCCCACATCAGATTTCTTTAAGGTTTCGTTCATTACGAAAAGATAAAATTGTGCTAAACTTATTGTAATTCGGTCAGCCTTTTGAGAATATTGGAATGAGTGTAGTTTATAATAATACATATTAATTAAGTTCAAAGTTTCATTCCGTATATTCCAGTAATTTTTTTTTCAATGATAACTGTAATAATTCTTACGTACTTTCCAGAGTTCCCTTTGACGATAAAACCTTGCAATTTCATACCAGTAGCTCTACGAGAGTCGGCTGACCACTTCGGAGATTCAGGGTTCGATCCCCGAAAGGGGCAACAAAGCTCTTTACAATACCGACCGAAAAAATCAACCTTGTAGGTTAGTGCAAAGATGTCGGAGGCTTGAAAATGACCCTAGTACGACTAGTACTGATTCAGTAGTTCCTGGAAGATTGAGCGACGATTTCAAATCAAGAGGATAACTACTACGCAGAATAATAACCTGAGCAAAAATTGTAGTTGCAGGGAGCTAACCTGGGATAAAACAGCAGGAGGTGATCAGTCAGAGTGTCTGTTGCCCACCAATCTGATATTAGAGGGAGGAGAATGCAGAGGCCACTTCTACGATAAGAGATTGCAATTTCGTCCCAGTAGCTCAACTTTGTAGAGCGTCGGCTAGCCAGTTCGGAGATCCAGGGTTTGATCCTCGGTTGGTGCAGCAAGGCTCTTTACAACTTATTAATACACTAACGGCAATTTACTTCGCTATATTTTAAAAGTAAATTTACCCAGATCTGATCAAGTATCATGATTAATTCAATTTACATCTACTTTTTCTGTGTAGCACATGTAACTCCTTCAAATCAAATAAACTTGACACTGCGAAATCCTCGCATAGCAACAGAGAACAAATGCGACTATTTCCCTCCGTTTCACAGCAGAATTGGATTATACCAAAAGTCAAGTCTATTCAAAGATAGCTGGCAGCTTTAAGTCACAAAATTGGATGAATTGGAGACCAGACGACGCGACGTTGTAGTTAACGATGAATCACTGAAAAAGAAATTGTTCTGATACAGGATCCTAAGTGTCAAAAATAGCATGCAAGACTATTTGAATCACTGGTTTTCAAAAGGGCGGAAGTCAAAATTAAATAATTTAATTACGTAACATAAAAAAAATAAGTAATATTGTCGCTCGTTACAGACTTGTGTGAAATATATTACGTGATACAAATCACATTTTTTGCATATTTCGAACGAGAAAAGCTAAATGTGTTGCTTGTGACGATGGAACAAGCTACCTATGGAAAGGTTTTGATATTTTAAATCTAAAATTTTATTTTTTGCACTTTCATACTGGAATTATTACTTTCTTTATATACAATAATATATAAGGAAAGTATTGTGACGGTGTCGAAAATTCGAATTCGAGTTTTCGACGGGAGAGCACGTTTCAAGCATCCCTGATCACGAATCAAACATTTTTGAAGTAATGTCTGTGTGTGTGTGAAAGTGTGTGTATGTGCGTGTATGTGTGTGTCTGTGTGTGTGTGTTAGTGAATCTGTGGAGACGATAACTAACGAACGAATGGGCCGATTCGAACGAAATTTGGTACAAAAATCACAATCCGTAAACACTGGAAGCCTATTGTTTTTATACGTAATCGAATGTTCAGAACCCCACTAAATTTTCGAGTGAAATTTTGAAAAAAATCGTCAAAAAATCAAAACCTCTAAAAAAGTTACGCAAATTGACATTTCTTATATAATTTTTTCATTAGAAAACGATTAATATAAATTTTAGAACGCTAACATGAACCGTACTCGAGATATTGCACATTTTTCAAAAAAATTATCAAAAAATCATATAAAATGAAAAAAAAAATTTCCCATGGAGACACATGTTCACTTTTCATATGTAATGCCATGCGATAAATTTGTCCCATCATTCTCGTGGATCTGCCTCGTTCCATTCATGAAACAATATACTTTGAGTAAGACTTTTGTATTTGAACGCCAATAGTCATTTATCTGCTATAAGAATAACGTATTTCTCTGTCCATAACGCTTGGCGAGATTTTGGCGATGAATTTGGTAGGATGTCGCCAACTTGGCGACTTTCTTCAATGTTGCTAAATTAACGAAAAACTCGCCAAATGGATCAAAATGACGCTAAATCAATGAAAATGACGACCCATTGACAAAAATTCAATATCTTGTAAAGAATATAAATATCTACTATAATAATAACAATTTTTTTTAGTGTAAAAGTAGTAAATTCATTGCATTATATAAGGAAAGTCATGTGCTGCCCACATCAGATTTTTTTATAATACAGATATGAAATCAGATGTTGCAATGCATATTGAGTTTTCTATTGAGGTGGTCGGCAGACAGTTTTACTTATATCACGTTTACGACCCAACTGAACGATGGCGAACTTATATGCTGTTAAAATTTTAGCAAAAATACTCGTCAAGTACCGAGTCAATTATCCAAATTTCAGAAGTTTCCAGAACTCGACAAAAGTCACCGAGGTGAGGATACTTCGCCAAATTTGTTGCCAAGGTCACTCATTTTTTCGCCAAATTCAAGTGAAAATGAACTTAAAAGTTCAACCATGACTTTTTATTACGCATTCGTAAAAATATGATGTCACTTCCGTTACATGCTTCCAATTCCGTATGATCTAAGTCACAATTCTTTCAAGATTTACTCTACCAAGGTGCTTTAAATCATAAACAGTTTTTCTCGCCCTTATGAGGAATTATTAAAAATCAGAGATATATAAAACGCTAATCTTTATCAGGTGGATCAGTTATGATCATAAATTTGAAGTCAGTTTTTAATATTGGGGAAGCTAGGTCATTTGAAGTTTACGTTGCATTCCAAACTTAAAAAAGTTTAAACTGTGGTGCTTAATTTATTAGTCAAAATGTGTGGTTTTAATTTTTTTGTCAGATTTACCAATCGAGGGGCTTTGTGTTCATATATTGACTTTTGCTCCTATAAAACTGAATTTTTGTAAACGCCCCAGAAGCAGTGACCGACCATCTTATTGGTCGTCGTTGGTCTGGGGCTCATTAATGGGGGTGCCCCCCCATGCACGCCACGTGTTTTCGGTGTGCACCATCGTCTTGATTTTCACACATGCCGGTGACGAAAATTATGGCTTTCACATGCCAACATACTGTCACCGGCGTTAAAGTTATGTGTAAATCCCCATCGGGAATCTTTGGAAGTCAGGCATCCCAAAACAGGAAATGGTATGCGGCTTCCTCAGTTATCAGATACACTGAGAAAAGCCGCTTCTAGTTCGTTTTGGTGCAGGTGGCATAAATGGCAATAGTTAACTGCCACAGCTCCATGAGTTCTGAATGACATCTAAAAATGTTCGTATTTCTTAAAATATTCTTAGATGAAATTATTAAAGTAGAACAAGGCATGACATGAATAAAAGTCCTGATCCAGACTATCTATTTCAGATATTCTACCCAGTGTTAATCTTGGCGTTAAATTAGATAGACTTTGCTTTCAAAATTCGTCGAATTCAGGTAACTTTTTGCATAGGATTAATGGTAATGTCGTCGTAAATTTAACGAGCGATTATCTTAATGGCTCTCAATAGGATATTCGTAAATTTAATAAAAATTCAGCAGTAACATTCCAAACATTTTCTTTTCTGTTTAATTCACTCCTGTAAAGCACTTTTAAATAAAGCAAAATATCTCTTTCCCAAAAGGATTCAATCAGGTAATTGCAAATGTCAACAATTCTCGGTTTTCTCAGTTTTATTTTAGAATTTCGATTAATTTGTAAACATAAATTTCATATTATATTAAATCTTTTATATTAATTTATTATAATATTATATCCTTTTTGTAATTATGAATTTTATATTTCGCCTAGAGAACATATCTTTACACACACGCACACACACACACACACACACACACACACACATATATATATATATATATATATATGTGTGTGTGTGTGTGTGTGCATGTGTTATAGATTATTATATATTATAAGTATATTATATCTAATATATGTATTATATAAATTAGTTACTTTCTGATACTATCTCAGAACGTGGTCGTAACTGAAGGATCATATGAATCTTTTATTTTGTTTCAAACTTTTTCCATATCGCCAGTATCATCAAAAAAGCTTGATATCAAATTTTTAATCCCAATACTCTCCCCATGTACATTTTTATGTATATGAGGGAACAAATTCAAACGAAAGAACAAATTCAAACAGAAAATAATATTAAGGAGTCAGTTTCGTATTCCAGCTGTTGTTTCATGAAGCATATATTTCTCTCATGTTCTTTTCCCGTACATTATCATCGAAAACGCATATATAATATTTAATGCTTTAACATCAGACTGTCAACTAGTAGCACTGTAATTAGTAGAAATCAAATTAAAACGACTCCAGTGACATCGTAACAAAGCAACATGAAAAATACTAGAATATTCCACTGCAGAGTCTGATTATACGTAAATCCAACTCCAACGGAAGATACCTGTCAACGGACTGTAGTTCTAAATCTCCATAGAGAATGAAATATAGTTCAGACAGAGCGGCGCTATTTTAAGCCAGATCAATGGAAAATCCTGTGATAGAATGTTACAGGCCGAAACAGATTATAAAATAAAAGTTACTTAATCTCTGATGCTACAATATATACAATTTGTAGGGGCGATTTGTAGCTCTTAACACACATCTAAAAAATATTACGAATGAATTATCAAGGAAAAGTACAAGGAATATCATAAAATACAAGGAAAACCAGAAACAAATAAAGGAGTGCAAACGGGGTATCAGTAATGTCTAAGAGGATTGTGACCCCTATACCTGGTTAAAGCCTGCTTTTATTCCCGGGAAACACTGCCAGAAACAACCAATCGCCCGAAGCAGCTCCAATCCGTGCGTACAGGAAAATTAGAATCCTAAGGGAATATCAAAACCATAAAAAGCCAAAATAGAACAAGGAAGGATAAAAGAATAAAAGAAAGGATAAAAGAATCATGGACTTCCCAACATGGGTTCACAAAAATATATGAAAAAGGGAATCCAGAGTTTAAACACATATAAGAATTAAAATCACAAGTTGCAGTGCAGGAAAATATTCCAAATAATCAATTGACAACAAGTCTTGAAAATGAGCATAAATTACATTATCATTACGTAGTTTTTTACAAAATGCTAAGTAATAAGTTTCTAAAAAGTCGAGAGGAAAACTGTTCTTTAATGCTAACTTGTTGTATTTAAAAGTCTTTGAAACACTTAAATCCCTGATAGGCAATAAATGTTTGAACTTGTTAAATAGATTCCTAAAATTTATAGAATTACAAATTGGATGCGTAAAAGAAATTACACAATAAGAAGTAGTAGACGTATTATTAGTATGAAATTGATTAAGTTTTAATTTTAAATATTTTAATCTAGTAATGAGCAAATCATAGAAAATATGATTAAAATGTTCATTAGTAAGATTTAATTTTAAGAAAATGGCATTAACACTATTTAATTTTTTTTTTCTTTACCGCAAATACCTATGATTTTATTAATTTCCATTGATAAGTGCTGCTAAATTGATGATGTAAACATTTTATCTCAGCTTTATAATCATGATGTTTGGAGCTTCCTTTGCCACTTTTAAATCTTTTGAGATTAACAGTGTTTCTATTTAAATGCGGTTTTAAAAAAAGGTGATTAAAAATAGAATATTTATTATCTCCAAAAATTTTTTTACAATATTACCATTTAGATATAAGTGATTTAATCCATATATAAAAAGAGTAATTTGATTTAATTATAACAATTTGATTTAATATAGAAGGTTTCAAAAACAATTCAATCAAATAAAATTAAGGACAAAACGTTTTTAAACGAAAAGTCATTTATTAAAACATCTTAAAAGACGTACAAAGTATTTTAAAATCGTTAGAGCGCTTTCGAGCGTTAATACGCCCTTCATCAGTGGCTATATGAATGGTAAAACATGGAATGTTCATATATAGAGACCAGATATACAGCAAATTTGCATAAAAATATAAAATTGGTAAATAAACATACTATTAATTAGTACAAAATAATCCAAGAAATATACACGGAAAATACAAAAAATTACTTTAAACGCTTTCAAATTGTAAGAATATTACAAGAAAAGTACTATCAATACATTATTTAGTTACAGACAAAGCATAATTTCGGAAGAACCGTCAAGCGTAATTTTCATGAGAATGACGTCATACATAATTATTGAGAGATTTGTATTGCATAGAGTCGAGAATGAATCGCCAAGCATAACTTAAAATTTGAACGGAGACAGAATTACAAATCGACTTTAAATATAAATGGTTAATATATTTAAATGTACCGTAAGTTTATTTAAATTTACCGTGAGTATATTTTTATGCAAATTTGCTGTATATCTGGTCTCCATATATGAACATTCCATGTTTTAGCATTCATGTAGACACTATGGAAGGGCGTATTAAAGTTCGAAAGCGCTCTGGCGGTTCTAAAATACTTTGTACGTCTTTTAAGATGTTTTAATAAATGACTTTTCGTTTAAAGTCGTTTTGTCCTTAATTTTATTTGTTGAATTCAAACGCGATACCAATTTTTGATTAAAATTCGTTCAGCTGTATTAGTTTTTATATCCAAAATATGTATCGTAATATTATCAAAACCGTGTTTAACAAAGTGTTTATATTCCATTTTATTAGAAGTAGGAAGAAAATTATTATTGATGATATATTTTTGACTTGATCTCTGTGAACATACATACGTAGATGAATAGGATTACTAGTTTATCTTATATATGATAGATTACAAATGTTACATGATAATCGGTAAATGCAATTAAAAATTTTACAGAAAGACATATGGCTATTTTGGTTCGTGATTTGAGTATTAGAAGCAGATGGGCAGGCTTTGCAATTTTTATTCTTGCATTTATTGAAATTATAATTTTTAGTAGAGTAATTATTATATTCAAAACTATCCATGGCATTATGTTTGCATATTGGTATCGGTCTAGATAATTCCCAACATGAATCGGAAATGCCAGGTAATATCTATCAAATTATATAATAAGTATATATTTGCCAGTCTCTAAATCATATAAGTTGTGTAATTTTTAATAGTGTAAGAACACTTATTAGTATGAGAATATAACATAGAGGATATAATATAATAGAAATAAAATAATTGCTTAAAGATATATAAGTATAAACAACTAAGTTCACTTAAAACCTAATCCTAATGTTAATAAGGAGGATATTACAAAATAATAAGAAAATATTTAACGTTATAGTTACAATCAATTCTGAACTTGATTAAATAAAACAGTAAGTATTAAATAATCCATATAGTGTCAAAATTGGATTCACTTAAAATCCATTCCAATAAAATGATTGTATTGGTACAATGTATAGTTTAAAAATAGATTCAATAATTCACCAATACAATATACTAAACACAAATATTTAATCATCCATTTAAAAATCGAAATTAATAAATAGAAAGAAGAAATAACGATAGATGGCAGCACTAGAATTATTACAACCAATATTTATTATTAGTTTAAAATAAGAATAATAGCAATATACTAATTATAACAAAGGAGCTTAACTAAATTAATAAACTGTATAGAGGAGGTCAATTTATCATACAAATAATTTAATTATAAATGTATTAACATAGACAATAAAAATAACCGAAAAAGATTAGGAGAATGTGGGCAACAGAATTCTTCAATTAACATTAGACGAAAGTAGCATTAAAATATAACAAAATCTATTACTAAATTTAGCGCAAATGCAGCATAAATTTGAATATATTGCAAATAAAATTTTACAAACACCGAAGCATGCTAAAATAATTATATTTTTTCGTAATGCATAATTTAAAAGGTAATAAATATGTTTTTTAAAAGTTCATTTTTAGAAAAAAATAGTAAAGAAAAGTTATTGTAAAAAATAAGTGAAGAAATGGGTTTTAATAAGGAATATGTCCACATCTAACTATAATAAATTCTTGTTATCGCCTTCCCATACTGACAATGAAGCTGTCGGACGGCTGAATGAGAAGCAAAGCCCATACACGGAGCAAGCTTTGTTCCAGCTCATTTAAAGACCTTGGAGGAAGACTTAGAGCAGCCACATGTCTTCCCAGGGTGTTCCCTAGTCCCAAAAGTGTTCTATAAGTTTCAGGTTCAGGTATCAAGTTGGACAGTTCATTCGTTCCATACAATTATCGTCAAAATATTTGTCGACAAGCCTAGCTCTGTGAGTTATGGCGGTATCGGCCATATCATGAAATTTTCACCAATCGCACTATCATACGGTCTTACGTAGGGATCGATGATCTCGTCACGATATCTCTGAGCATTCATAGTCCTTCTATCGAACACAGAGACTGGTGTGACGATTCAAAGAGATCTCAACCCAAACCATTAGTCAACCCCCTCTATAACTGTATCTTTAAATAATGTTAGATTGCTTGTATATGGCGCTTTATACTCTTCAGATCGAAACACGATGTGAATCACTCTCCAAAATAAACCTGGACTTGTCTCAGAAGAGTACAGACACTCCATTCTTGTGTGGTCCAGGTGAAGTGGCTGCTCCCTTGTCCAGCATAATCGGGCACACCTCTGCAATCGGGTAGGAGAAAAACACATATCCGGCCTTCTTATATACAGTCTTTAGTTAGGAAGACGTCTTCGTACAGTTGCAGGAGATGTTAGTGTCCCTGTTGTCACAAAATTATATGCAACGAACTTGGATGAGATATATATGTTACCGGCAATGTATGAAGTGCCGGCATTCTATACAATACCTAGGCATTTTATAGAATAACAAAAGTTATTCGGCAAACTGAATAACTTTTGTTATTCAGTTTAAAAGGCCGTTTTTAGACAAAGTATGAAATATGAGAATTATTAAATACTTTCCCTAGGCATTGTACATAATACCTAGACATTCTATAGAATGACAAATGCTATTTAGGCAACGTATGAAAAACGGAATGAATAGGAGATGTATTTCATACTTTGCCGATTTCTCATTCTATGGAATGCCTAGGAGATGCGTGAAATGTTAATCGTTTCATAGATTGCCGACCAGTTTTTGGTATTCTATAAAATGCCTAGGTATTGTATAGAATGCCGGCTTTCAAACGAGTCGTACATTGCCGGTAATATATAAACTAAATACGAAAGTGTCACATCCAGAGCTTCCTTTAATTTTAAATGAATACCTAATTTATTTAAAAAAGTGGTAGTTGTAATTTTATTATTTTATTTATAAATTGTATTTATTATTTTTATTTTCATTCTTGTAATGGTGAGGGTCAAATAATTGGTTATTACATGTGTATGGAACTATATCCAGTTATTTAAAACTTGTACGTGTCGCGTACATTTTACAATCTATTATCAAATTTTAATTTAAACTTTAATCAACTTAGACTAAAATACACGTATTGAAATACCCTGATAGAAGCATTTAAAAAAAAAGTGTAACGTGAATATGTCAAACTAAAACACGAAATTTTAAAATATAAATATGATCCATATAGACATGAAAATGCAACGGAAGTGAAAGAACAATAATTTACTGTCAACAGTGTTTGAATAAAAATCCAGACTTAAAATATAAGCACTAAATAAAAATAATTCATACAATGTATTTCATGTGGCGCTTTAAAAATTACTTTCAACTTCTTGCGTTGGCATGCTGTTAATGAGTGATATATTTCGTTTTAAATCCTCCTAAATAAAAAATATGTTGACTTTACTTTCATTATATGTGATGAAATTCTGTCGTACCAAAGGGGAAAAAAAACTTATAACTGTTTTCTTTAGCTTCATGAAAATCCATCATAAGACATATTAAGTTCTTTTCTTAATCCTCTAACAACAGAACAGTTTTCTTTGAGGACAACAAGTATAACAAGAGATTAGAGGCATTAACTGCCCGGGGAACAAAAATAGCTCTTATGTGTTTCCCAGAATCCCTATTCCAGCTATTATAAATTGAACTTAATAACACATTTTTATTTTTAACACGAATGCTTTAGTTAATGGAATAATTATTTTTCAAATGATGAGGACTTCATTTTAAACTTTTAATTATACAGAAAGTAGCAAGAAATACGAATAATGGAGTGGAATTTCATTGAAATGAAAAACTAATTTTGTCAAGAACTGACAAGAGGACGAATAATAAAATTTGCGTAATTAGTGTTAAGGCAAATGAGTAATTGGATAATTAAAGAATAAAATGATTGTTTTGGAGGTAATTTCTGATATATAAATATCAAATACGTACATCAATGAATAAATCACGTCATCAAAATAAAAGTGTGTATCTTCCGTGCCATAGTACAGTCGTTATGTTTTGAATGTTGATACTGTGTCTATGTTTTGGTTTCCAACGAAGTGCTGTGAATACAATATTTTAATCTTTTAATTGTCGGGATCATTTCGTCGAATCTGAATAGCTAGGACATTGAAGCAAAATTCATTCATATATTTTAAGTCATCAAGCAATTTGAAATGTCCACTGAACAGGGTAGAACCTCACAGACTTCTTATAATCCGAGGTCAACACTACCTGACTGTAAAAATGCACCTTATTTTTAGTTTTTCCCCTTTTAACTTACTTTTTCATCTGCATTCCGAATATCATGGTTAACAGCAACACTTTACCATATGAGCTACCGCAGTACATATTTTTTAACAATAATTAGCAATTTTCTTAGTGATCTCTTTCTTCACATAACAACAAATCCCATTAATGAATGATTTGTCATAATGGAAACCAGCATCTTCCTGATACCTAATTTAATAATAATTGTGAATAACAGACATCTTCAATAATCTCAATTACCTTATTTTAAATTAAAAAGAAATATATAATCCCCAGGCTAATTTAATGAAATTTACAAATTATTTGACTTTCACTGGGGCAAAATTACATGTCTTCTCAAGAAAAGTTATAGGGGGATTTATCCGTCAAATTGACGGACGAAGAATTCACTGCAAGCAAAAAGCCAACTCGACGCTTCAATTACGAAGTGATAAATGGGAAAACTGGATCTTCTGGAAGTATTCTCTTACAACCGAAGCATGTCAAACAGGGCACTTCCTTCTCCCCGGATACTCAAGTAACTCTGCATGCAACTATAATTAATTTTCTGCATGGCGGATTTTGAAAGCTATTCTTATCAATCACATTTAGAATAAAATTTATGTTCAGAAAGCTAGATTATATTCATTACATTTTAAACAAATAGATATTAAGATGCTTTAAAACATTTTTTTTAGAGGAGATGTACATAAGCCCCGCGATGAAATGCGGTATTGCTTTTAAGGCGAGAGAGGGCTGTCTTCACTCCAGGACTTATATAAACTGTTTGCCAGCTTACTGTGTCTAGATAAATTGTATCAACTAAATTTAAGTTATATTTAAACTGTATCAACTAAATATAAACTGTATGTGAAATGTATAAACTAAATATAAATGCAGACTGTATCAACAAAATGCAAAATATATTTAAACTGCATCAAGCAAATATAAACTGTGTGTAAACTATATTAACTAAATATAAATGCAAACTATATCCAGTAAATAGAAACTGTATCGACAAACAAAGACTGTACAAACCGCCATACTGAAAAATCTGATGTAGGCAGCACATGACTTTCCTTATATAATGCAACGAATGTACTACTTTTACAGCAAAAAAAATAGGTTATTCTTATAGTAGATACTTATATTCTGTCCAAGATATTGAATTTTCGTTAATTAGTCGTCATTTTCATCGCTTTAGCGTCATTTTTATCCATCTGGCGAGATTTTCGTTAATTTGGCAACATTTAAAAAAGTCGGCAAGTTGGCAACATTCCGCCAAATTCATCGCCAAAATCTCAACAAGCGTTACGGTTGGAGAAATAAGTTATTCTTACAGCAGATAAATTAGAGATTATTAGCAGACTATTGGCGCTCAAATACAAATGTAGTACTCAACGTATCTTTTCTTATGAATGGAACGAGCTAGATCCACGAGAATGATGTCACCAAATTTATCGCATGATATTACATATGAAAAGTTAACATGTTTTTCAACAGTTAATATATATTTTCTTTAATTTATGGGATTTTCTTATACATTTCTTTGAAAAATGTGCAGTATCTCGAGAACGGTTCGTGCTAGCGTTCTAAAGTTTATGTCAATCGTTTTCTAAGGAAAATCACACAAGAAATGTCTATTTGGGTAACTTTATTAAAGGTTTTGATTTTTGGATGATTTTTTAAAGATTTCACTCGAAAATTTAGGGGGGTTCTGAACATTCGTTAGCGTGTAAAAACAATAGGCTTCCAGTATTCACGGATTGTGATTGTTGTACCAAATTTCATTCGAATCGCTCCTTCCGTTCGTGAGATATCGTCTCCACAGACTCATTGACACACACACATACTTTCACACACACACACACACACGCACACACACATACACAGACATCACCTCAAAAATGTTTGATTCGTGATCAGGGATGCTTGAAATGTGCTTGCCTTTCGAAAACTCGAATTCGAATTTTCGACCCCGTCACAATACTTTCCTTATACATTATGTATATAAGGAAAGTAATAAAGAACGTTCTACAACCTTTCAATTGAAATTTTTTTTCTATTTGGCTTCGTTTTCAAGATAAGAATTCTATGCTTTGTAATTCGCGGTTAGCGGTGCTGCGAACTTTCTCATTTAATAACATATAGACTGTTTAAATCGTCCGTTTTTACATGCCAAATAGAGGACGTGTCAATTGAAAATATTCATCTACCTTACTTCGTTTCTGAAATAAGAATTATAACTTTTTTAATTTGTGGTTAGAGACGCTGCAGACTTTCTTATTCGATAGCACATAGTTTTTTCCCATCATTAAACACTATTTCTGAAGCTCTGTGGCACTTTAATCGAACTTTAAGTGGATGCATAAGGACTTATGAGGAACCTTGTATAGGTTATTATCATCAATGGAAGAACTTTCAATTACATTTTAATCAAATAAAGTGGTAGAAAATATTCAAACATTTGAAGACGTCGTAAATGAGTTTCCATGAAACTAAATGAAAACTGCATTCTCAAGTGAAACAAAGAACAAACTTATCTCACAAATCATTCTACATACTTAAAACTACTCCTTTGCTATCCTTTAGGAATGTAAAATTACATCGCATCTCTTAGTAAAATCACGACATTTGATCTGTCAAAGTAATGGACAACTAGAATAGTTCAAGTGACAATCTGACGCGATGCTACCGTTACAAAATGATTAATGGAAGGACAGAGTTCGAAGTCGAGAAAGTGTCCCATTATATGAAAATAACGTCAAATAGAAAGTATTTCCCTTTCTGAGTGGCACCACTGACGTATTACTACACCGAATATGGAATTATGATTCACTTTTACACTGTTTTATTTAGATTTGTTACTTTGTTTGTGTCAGATCTTGAAATAAATTTTCGATTCACTTCTACAGAGCCGATTTTCCAGAAACTCCACACACCTACGTATTTGTGATAACAATATAATACTTCATCAAATTTGAGTTGACCCAACGGATTCTGATCCCTCCCTCACAGATTCATGCTAAGAATGACCCGCAGCAATCCTATTGTTGTAAGTATAGTTAAAATGAGTCCAATATTAAGACTCGGTTATATATATATATATATATATATATATATATATATATATATATATATATATATATATATATATATATATATATATATATATATATATATATATATATATATATATATATATATATATATATATATATATATATATACATATATATATATATATATATATATATATATATATATATATATATATGTGTGTGTGTAAAAAAATTGTTTATAAATACCGTAGCAAACTTAAAAAAAATAAGGATACAATGCAAACATGCAATTGCAAAAAAGAGTAAATAGGAATGACAATGCAAAATACATCTAATTTATTGCGCAATTGCAGCTAATAAATAAAATGATTTCATTAATAAAAAGGTTTGAAGGTCCAATGAAAGAAAAGTGAGAAGCTGTAACTCGAAAAACCTTACTTTCTAACAAGCTCACAACATAAAAGTATAAATCAGCAAACCTTCAAGCAAATGGAAAAAAATACAAATTTCGGATCATCAAGTCAAAGAAAAGTATCAAAAAACAATGGTATGGAATCGATAATAGAAAAACAGACGAAATCCAAGCACAAACGCTATATACGTAGACAAGGTCTAGGCCTAAATCAGGATTTGTTCACTTCTTCAAAACTCTTTTTCAAGTCCAAGTGCCTTGTAGAAGCAAACACAAAAATGTATGTTTCTGAAGAAATAGATATATTATATCTATAAACTATTTCTACTTGGACAACATGCATAAAGAAGAAAAAATAAAAGGAAACAATGCAAAATACATTTAATTTATTGCGCAATTGCAGCTAATAAATAAAATGATTTCATTAATAAAAAGGTTTGAAGGTCCAATGAAAGAAAAGTGAGAAGCTGTAACTCGAAAAACCGTACTTTTTAACAAGCTCACAACATAAAAGTATAAATCAGCAAACTTTCAAGCAAATGGAAAAAAATACAAATTTCGGATCATCAAGTCAAAGAAAAGTATCAAAAAACAATGGTATGGAATCGATAATAGAAAAACAGACGAAATCCAAGCACAAACGCTATATACGTAGACAAGGTCTAGGCCTAAATCAGGATTTGTTCACTTCTTCAAAACTCTTTTTCAAGTCCAAGTGCCTTGTAAAAGCAAACACAAAAATGTATGTTTCTGAAGAAATAGATATATTATATCTATAAACTATTTCTACTTGGACAACATACATAAAGAAGAAAAAATAAAAGGAAAAAATGATATCTGGAATCTAACTCAAAAAATACATTAACCTATCAAACCTGGGAACCCAGAATGAAGAGCCCAGTGTTGCCATTCACAAAGGAAAAAAATATGATCTACCGTTGATATTCGTAAAAAAATAAATAACACTAATGCGAAAAGACAAGCATAAGAGATAATGTACAATCAAGAGGGCAATAATAGAAATGCTAATGTGTAAGAGTATGTAAAAATAAAATATAATTAAAACAAGAGTATGGAGATGTCAGACTAATATATAAAACACCATGAAAAGAATTCATGAAAGTCCAGCTAATTTAAATTTTTTAACTATACCATTTACAAAATAAGAGGGATATTTATATAAATTGCTGGTAATTTTTAGATTATCAATACGTATAGCATGAACATTTTTATCAGATAATCTATAAATTCTAAAAAGCTGCTTAAGAATAATATTTCTAAACAATAGAATCGAGTTGCAGGATTTAATTGCTAAGGTTTTATTAATGTTAAAATTAAAAATGTCTTTTTTATCATATAAATCAGTAGCAATTCTATTAGAAGGTTCAATAATAAGATTTAAATCCAAAAAAAAATATTTGTACTAATAGTAGTTTCATTAGGAATTAATTCCAAAATATTAAGATAGAAATCTATGTGAAACAATTTTTAGTATATACTATGCAAATCAGATCATCAATATATCTGTATAATGTATAATCCATTGATGTAAAAGACTGTTCATAATGATAAAGATATAAATTAGCTAACATACTGCTACTGCAGCCACCCTGTGGAACTCCTGAGACTTGTAAGTATAGTTTATTTCCTTGAAAAGTATAACTATTGAAAATAACAAAGTTAAGAGGTTTAGGAAAATTTATAAAACTGGTTTGAGTTGGAAGATTAGCAATATAAGCATTGTATAGAGCTAAAATTACATCATACAGGTCTGAGATCTTGATATTATTAAAAAGATCTTTAAAATCAAAAGTTTGAAATTCTATTAGTTTTTTAAGAGACGTTAATCTATTCTTTAATATTATTTAGAATAAGGTAATTATTGCTAGACTGAAGTAAACTATCATTTGATTTAAAGAATTTAAAAGTAATTTACTCGCAGTAATAGAGTAAGTATTACGCCCACTAGTTACCGCTCTAAATTTAACGGGATTTTTGTGAAATTTTGGAATAAGCACAATATATGGAAATTCAAGAAATTTATATTTAATATTTAAATCACTATGCACATTGATAATTTTACAATTTAATACTATTAATGGAATGTAAATCAAGTTTAAAAATACTATTATTTTTTAAATAATCTAACAGAAATTGTATATAAAATTTTTAACAGATATTAACATTAATATTAGAGGTTTTATCATTATAGGTGATAACAAAAGATCTTTGTAAATCAATAATGGATGTTCGATAGGTTAGTGTATTTTTTGAGTTAGATTCAAGGTACACTTTTTTCCTTTTATTTTTTCTTCTTTATGTATGTTGTCCAAGTAGAAATAGTTTATAGATATAATCTATCTATTTCTTCAGAAACATACATTTTCGTGTTTGCTTCTACAAGACACTTGGACTTGAAAAATAGTTTTGAAGAAGTGAACAAATCATGATTTAGGCCTAGATCCTGTTCACGTGTATAGCGTTTGTGCTTGGATTTCGTCAGTTTTTCTATTATCGATTCCATACCATTGTTTTTTGATACTTTTTTTTGGACTTGATGATCCGAAATTTGTATTTGTTTCCATTTGCTTGAAGATTTGCTGATTTATACTTTTATTTTTTGAGCTTGCTAGAAAGTTAGGGTTTTCGAGTTACAGCTTCTCACTTTTCTTTCATTGGACCTTCAAACCTTTATATTATATATATATGTATATATATGTATATATATATGTATATATATATATATATATTATATATATGTATATTTATATGTATATATATGTATTTATATACATATATATATATATATATATATATATATATATATATATATATATATATATATATATATATATATATATATAGTTGAACATATATATATATAAGTTGAACATATATAAGATAGCGAGTTGGGTAGATTTCACTTTTGGTCCAGTGCCCTTCTGTTTGGTTAGTCTTGTTCTTCAGTATCCGGGTGCCTTCGTATTAGCACGCAATGGGGACCAACCTTTGCTTTGTATTGGTACCGTGAGCGTTTGCCTAGGCTGGAAAAGCAACTTTAAACGGGAGGGGGAGTCGCAATCCTCCCCAACCATTAAATGCAAAGCATTTGGTTATCCCTTATTCCTTCAATTCTTATTTTTCTTGGATTATTATCTGCTTCGGAGTATAGAGCGGTTCGGCGCCTTTTCCTGAGAAGAGCATTAGATTCTAGTGGATATGCATAGGAAATAAATTCAACTATAAATATAATTACTGGCTTTTATATGATATATATATATATTTTAAAACTTGAAAAATTTTTATTATCAATTTTAGTGAACAGATTAAAAAGCCAAATGCAAAAATAATTTTTAATACAACATGTAAAGCGCTATGCTGCAATGTTTACATGTGTATTCCCATATAAATTCCCAAAAAGGGGACGAGTAGCTATGTACTCGTGCGGATTCTAGCAGTGTGACAGAAGTACCGGCCGGGGGGAGTTGCGACCCCCATCTCTCCGGTTAAAGCTTTTTCCGCCATGGCAAACGCTCCCGGTAACCGATACTCCCTACTCGATTTGCCTCAAGACCCTTTATAAATCCGTAAAAATCGCATTCATATACAATTTCAATAACATGTTAAAAATCTAAAAGTTTACTTTTCTACGCTGCAACTATTCAAGAATCATGCTTTAAAAATATAACAAATAATTTAAAATACTAAATACTCAAGACCAATGAAATCCCGGTCCGAGAGGATATTATAGTTTAAAAATTGGATATAAGACCCATAAACCGCATTATCTCCATATATAAACCTGTGTAAAATTACCTCACATTTAGTCATTTAATTCCTTTTAATCCCTTTCTAGTCAAATCTAATGTTTGAAATACATATCAGAGTGTCTGTATTTTTAAAAATGGACTCAAGACCTATTGGCTAATCCATCGCCATATATAAACTAATGTTTGAAATCATTTCACTCTTTGTTAATTATTACTTAAAAACAAAACTAATGTTTGAAATACTTATCAGTGTGTCTGTATTTTTAAAAATGGACTCAACACCTATTGTCTAATCCATCGCCATATATAAACTATTGATTGAAATCTTTTCACTCTTAGTTAATTATTACTTAAAAACAAATCTAATGTTTGAAATACATATCAGAGTGTCTGTATTTTTAAAAATGGACTCAAGACCTATTGGCTAATCCATCGCCATATATAAACTAATGTTTGAAATCATTTCACTCTTTGTTAATTACTTAAAAACAAAACTAAAGTTTGAAATACATATCTGAGTGTCTGTATTTTTAAAAATGGACTCAAGACCTATTGGCTAATCCATATCCATATATAATCTAATGTTTGAAATCATTTCACTCTTTGTTAATTATTACTTAAAAACAAAACTAATGTTTGAAATACATATCAGAGTGTCTGTATTTTTAAAATTGGACTCAAGACCTATTGGCTAATCCATCGCCATATATAAACCAATGTTTGAAATCATTTCACTCTTATTTAATTATTACTTAATAAAACTATATATTCAAGACTATTGAAATCCATGTTATTATTATGCAAAATCCTTTCTTTGGATACCAAAACCTTTTTGATTCTTTCTCTCCATAAAATCCCAATGTTTGAATTTACTGCACTTGTGATAGTTTAATGCTCAAAACTCGATATATACGAGTCCAATGATATTCCAGTCATAGAGTAATTTTTAAATATTGGACACAAGACATTTTAAAAAACATTAACACCCTATAAATATAAAGACACATAAATACTCCAAACTCTACGCATTACACCTTCCCATGGAACAACACATAACTTGTTGATTCTTTACCACTTTCACATATTACTAAAGTAAATATTAATAGTTCGTCCGATATTTCAGAAAACCCTCACAATCACGAACTTACAGTCTGGATAACGCTTATAATGTTTCCACATTAAAATAGCCCCAGCTATAAAATTCCGGTGTATAGCCTTATTGAGCTATCTGATTTATGATCCTCAATTTCGCATAAAAACACGTCACCCTCTGCGTATTACAATTCCCGCCATTAGGCGATATCCGAAAAGTCTTATGTTGTTATCATTCCAAAGTATCTCTTCCTGGTTACGGCTGCAGTTAAACCATTATAATTGGAAACCAATCTTATCAGAAAAGCGGGAGGATAACCCTCCTTGATTGCCTCCCCCAGGAAACGGCAATCACACATGTATCTCTCGTTGTTAGTAAAATTCAACAACTTGTGTCGTTTCAGTTGATTTATTATCAGATTTCTGAATATGTTACGGTGTAGACTAGTTGTCCATGACGTCAAATATTTGATATCAAAACCAAAGGTGCTTCGCTTATCGTAAATACGATAACATTGTATAGTGGCAGGCTTCATTATAGTGAGATCTAAAAAATCCAGACTTTCATCCTCATTGCGAGGTGTTTCTATTAAAGTTAAACATGGAGGATAAAAGTCAAACCTCATTGTATAACCACTATCCTCAAATCCGCATAGGATATCATCCACGTAACGTAGGAACAACATCTCATTTAAAAGATGTGTTCCCCTTTCATATCTATCTAGGTAAATATCTGCCATAATTGACGAACAGTTACCCCCCATTGGGATACCCTTGATTTGTTTATAAAAGTTTTCTCCATTGTATAAAACTGTCTCGAATAAAACCAACTCCACCAAAGCCTTGTACTTTCCGATTGCTATGTATAGCTGCAAATCACAACTATGGTATGATTCTATTAGGATGCGATATAGATCCTTAATGTCTATGTTATTGAAAAGGTCTGCAAAGTCATAACTCCTGTACATACCGATGTTTGGCATTTCTTTCAGTTTCTTAACTACTTCGAGGCTATTTTTTATAAAATAGCTACCCTGGTCATATAGTTTCCGTAATACCAATTTTAAATGTTCCATTAATAATTTATTGGCCCTTGTTAAATAAGTTTTAAAACCGATGGTTACTGGTCGGAATGTAACGACGTACATCATGGACATATAGTAACAGGAGATCTGGGTATAATAAAATCGAATATTAAAAAATACTTTGAGTTGGGTACTAAATACCGATTTAGGAGTAACGTTTCTATTAGACGAGCAATGAAAATTGATATTACATAGCCTCGAAGTAGTTAAGAAACTGAAAGAAATGCCAAACATCGGTATGTACAGGAGTTATGACTTTGCAGACTTTTTCAATAACATAGACATTAAGGATCTATATCGCATCCTAATAGAATCATACCATAGTTGTGATTTGCAGCTATACATAGCAATCGGAAAGTACAAGGCTTTGGTGGAGTTGGTTTTATTCGAGACAGTTTTATACAATGGAGAAAACTTTTATAAACAAATCAAGGGTATCCCAATGGGGGGTAACTGTTCGTCAATTATGGCAGATATTTACCTAGATAGATATGAAAGGGGAACACATCTTTTAAATGAGATGTTGTTCCTACGTTACGTGGATGATATCCTATGCGGATTTGAGGATAGTGGTTATATAATGAGGTTTGACTTTTATCCTCCATGTTTAACTCTATCACATGCGATATATGTGGAAAAGAGTATATAGGGCAAACTAAGAACTGCCTTAATATCAGAATAAATCTGCACCGTAGCATGATATATAAATGTATTAAAAATTCTGATAGTGATGTGTCTTTGGAAATAAGACACTTTGCTAATCACGGAGTTGAAGCAATGAGGGTTACTATTTTGGATATTGTGGTGGATACAGATCTAAGATTATGGTGGGAAAATTCACATATAGCACAACGTAGATCGGTTTATCCGTATGGTCTCAATACTGTTATGTACGGTAATAATTATAACAAGGAATATTATTCAAGCGTAAGGTCGGAAAGTATGGTGAAGCGGGGCTTGGAAAGGTCCAGTCGTAAACAACGAGGAGGATGCAAGGGAAAAATGTGCTTGAAAAAAACAGTAGATAAAATTGACATGATTTTGCGAGATATAGATGGTGGAAGGGATGTTCCCGAGACATGGATAAAGAATATGGCTTACGGAATTAGATTGAAGTTAGTTAACAGAGTTTGGTGTCATTACAGAAAAAGATATGTAGAGTGTACTGAGGGCGATCGGTCCAGATCCTTGTGTATTGTGTTGGATTACATCAAGTTTAGAGCCAGGATACATGGAATAGTTTTAGAGGATATTAAAATAAAAAAACATATTGACGAATATCTTATATTGAGATATATTAATAAAAGTTACGATCATATTCCTTTTAATAGAATTTTAAGACTAATGTCACATACTTTACCTGTTAGGGACCTGAGGTTGAAAGTGGCATTCAAATATGAAAAACCATTGGGGAGAAGGTTTTTTAATTATAATTTTATTGGTAGTAATTTACATACAGTGAGTTGTGTAAGTTGCAATTGTAATACATCAACGTACAGAGACGTACATCATGGACATATAGTAACAGGAGATCTGGGTATAATAAAATCGAATATTAAAAAATACTTTGAGTTGGGTACTAAATACCGATTTAGGAGTAACGTTTCTATTAGACGAGCAATGAAAATTGATATTACACATTATATTCAAAAAGCGGCAGTAAAATTCAGTTTGCCAACTGAGACATTTGAGGAATGGAAGGTCTTGGTGATAAATGAGTGCATTTCATGGTATCGCAGGAACGTCCGGTGTAATAAAAAAGGAGGTGAGCTTAAATATAATAAAAATGAACTGGATGAGCTACAAAATATGTATGTTATTACGTACGTAGACAAGGTAACGTCGAATTTTGCAATGACTTGTAAATGGTACTATGTTACTTTATTAAGACAAGCATACGAAGATCATGGTATGTACTCGTTGTTGAAACAAACTCAGTTGGAAATCAGTAACCGGATAAAGGCTCTGTACAAAAAATCTGGTATATGTGTGGGAAATATTAGATATCCCTATTTAACGTTAATACCTAAGCTACATAAAAATCCAGTTAAATTCCGGCCAGTAACCATCGGTTTTAAAACTTATTTAACAAGGGCCAATAAATTATTAATGGAACATTTAAAATATGAAAAACCATTGGGGAGAAGGTTTTTTAATTATAATTTTATTGGTAGTAATTTACATACAGTGAGTTTTGTAAGTTGCAATTGTAATACATCAACGTACAGAGACGTACATCATGGACATATAGTAACAGGAGATCTGGGTATAATAAAATCGAATATTAAAAAATACTTTGAGTTGGGTACTAAATACCGATTTAGGAGTAACGTTTCTATTAGACGAGCAATGAAAATTGATATTACACATTATATTCAAAAAGCGGCAGTAAAATTCAGTTTGCCAACTGAGACATTTGAGGAATGGAAGGTCTTGGTGATAAATGAGTGCATTTCATGGTATCGCAGGAACGTCCGGTGTAATAAAAAAGGAGGTGAGCTTAAATATAATAAAAATGAACTGGATGAGCTACAAAATATGTATGTTATTACGTACGTAGACAAGGTAACGTCGAATTTTGCAATGACTTGTAAATGGTACTATGTTACTTTATTAAGACAAGCATACGAAGATCATGGTATGTACTCGTTGTTGAAACAAACTCAGTTGGAAATCAGTAACCGGATAAAGGCTCTGTACAAAAAATCTGGTATATGTGTGGGAAATATTAGATATCCCTATTTAACGTTAATACCTAAGCTACATAAAAATCCAGTTAAATTCCGACCAGTAACCATCGGTTTTAAAACTTATTTAACAAGGGCCAATAAATTATTAATGGAACATTTAAAATTGGTATTACGGAAACTATATGACCAGGGTAGCTATTTTATAAAAAATAGCCTCGAAGTAGTTAAGAAACTGAAAGAAATGCCAAACATCGGTATGTACAGGAGTTATGACTTTGCAGACCTTTTCAATAACATAGACATTAAGGATCTATATCGCATCCTAATAGAATCATACCATAGTTGTGATTTGCAGCTATAAATAGCAATCGGAAAGTACAAGGCTTTGGTGGAGTTGGTTTTATTCGAGACAGTTTTATACAATGGAGAAAACTTTTATAAACAAATCAAGGGTATCCCAATGGGGGGTAACTGTTCGTCAATTATGGCAGATATTTACCTAGATAGATATGAAAGGGGAACACATCTTTTAAATGAGATGTTGTTCCTACGTTACGTGGATGATATCCTATGCGGATTTGAGGATAGTGGTTATACAATGAGGTTTGACTTTTATCCTCCATGTTTAACTTTAATAGAAACACCTCGCAATGAGGATGAAAGTCTGGATTTTTTAGATCTCACTATAATGAAGCCTGCCACTATACAATGTTATCGTATTTACGATAAGCGAAGCACCTTTGGTTTTGATATCAAATATTTGACGTCATGGACAACTAGTCTACACCGTAACATATTCAGAAATCTGATAATAAATCAACTGAAACGACACAAGTTGTTGAATTTTACTAACAACGAGAGATACATGTGTGATTGCCGTTTCCTGGGGGAGGCAATCAAGGAGAGTTATCCTCCCGCTTTTCTGATAAGATTGGTTTCCAATTATAATGGTTTAACTGCAGCCGTAACCAGGAAGAGATACTTTGGAATGATAACAACATAAGACTTTTCGGATATCGCCTAATGGCGGGAATTGTAATACGCAGAGGGTGACGTGTTTTTATGCGAAATTGAGGATCATAAATCAGATAGCTCAATAAGGCTATACACCGGAATTTTATAGCTGGGGCTATTTTAATGTGGAAACATTATAAGCGTTATCCAGACTGTAAGTTCGTGATTGTGAGGGTTTTCTGAAATATCGGACGAACTATTAATATTTACTTTAGTAATATGTGAAAGTCATATGTGAAAGTGGTAAAGAATCAACAAGTTATGTGTTGTTCCATGGGAAGGTGTAATGCGTAGAGTTTGGAGTATTTATGTGTCTTTATATTTATAGGGTGTTAATGTTTTTTAAAATGTCTTGTGTCCAATATTTAAAAATTACTCTATGACTGGAATGTCATTGGACTCGTATATATCGAGTTTTGAGCATTAAACTATCACAAGTGCAGTAAATTCAAACATTGGGATTTTATGGAGAGAAAGAATCAAAAAGGTTTTGGTATCCAAAGAAAGGATTTTGCATAATAATAACATGGATTTCAATAGTCTTGAATATATAGTTTTATTAAGTAATAATTAACAAAGAGTGAAATGATTTCAAACATTAGATTATATATGGATATGGATTAGCCAATAGGTCTTGAGTCCATTTTTAAAAATACAGACACTCAGATATGTATTTCAAACATTAGTTTTGTTTTTAAGTAATTAACAAAGAGTGAAATGATTTCAAACATTAGTTTATATATGGCGATGGATTAGCCAATAGGTCTTGAGTCCATTTTTAAAAATACAGACACTCTGATATGTATTTCAAACATTAGATTTGTTTTTAAGTAATAATTAACTAAGAGTGAAAAGATTTCAATCAATAGTTTATATATGGCGATGGATTAGACAATAGGTGTTGAGTCCATTTTTAAAAATACAGACACACTGATAAGTATTTCAAACATTAGTTTTGTTTTTAAGTAATAATTAACAAAGAGTTAAATGATTTCAAACATTAGTTTATATATGGCGATGGATTAGCCATTAGGTCTTGAGTCCATTTTTAAAAATACAGACACTCTGATATGTATTTCAAACATTAGATTTGACTAGAAAGGGATTAAAAGGAATTAAATGACTAAATGTGAGGTAATTTTATACAGGTTTATATATGGAGATAATGCGGTTTATGGGTCTTATATCCAATTTTTAAACTATAATATCCTCTCGGACCGGGATTTCATTGGTCTTGAGTATTTAGTATTTTAAATTATTTGTTATATTTTTAAAGCATGATTCTTGAATAGTTGCAGCGTAGAAAAGTAAACTTTTAGATTTTTAACATGTTATTGAAATTGTATATGAATGCGATTTTTACGGATTTATAAAGGGTCTTGAGGCAAATCGAGTAGGGAGTATCGGTTACCGGGAGCGTTTGCCATGGCGGAAAAAGCTTTAACCGGAGAGATGGGGGTCGCAACTCCCCCCGGCCGGTACTTCTGTCACACTGCTAGAATCCGCACGAGTACATAGCTACTCGTCCCCTTTTTGGGAATTTATATGGGAATACACATGTAAACATTGCAGCATAGCGCTTTACATGTTGTATTAGAAATTATTTTTGCATTTGGCTTTTTAATCTGTTCACTAAAATTGATAATTAAAAAAAAAAAAAAAAAAAAAAATTTTTCAAGTTTTAAAATGTATAAATTAGATGATCGTACTAGCAGCTAAGCGCAGTTGATCACTGATGGTTAAATGGTATTTTTGGACTTGGTGTTTGGTGAATTTGGAGTATTACAAGGGGGGATGGGTGGCCTTCGTGTATTCTGGTGGTTTTTGAGGACATGTCGAGGGTTTTTTCGGTGCATGAGGCTCCTGATTGCCTATTTGGATTTGAGATTCGTTTAAGTAAATCATGTTCGGATAACATGATGTATACATGTATAAAATATTATATAAAAAAACAAAAAAAGACAAAAATTGAAAATGCAAATAGAATATTTAGTATTTATTTGTTCAAAAAAAGTAATAGATATTGTAAAAAAGTATGGGATCGGCTTCTCCTGGTATGATGATATATTGAATTTTTATTGGTTAAAATGAGCAAGAGTTAAAAGAATAATTGTTGTAGTTACGATGATAAATGGATTGGAAGAGGTAAAGCTTTGGGGAGATACCGGAAGTGGTTAGATTATCAGTGGCTGTGGCCGGGTTTCAATTTATTTTCGAACCGGAAGACGTTTCTTCTTAAACTTTTTTATGAAATGTACAATAATAAGAATTTAGCGACTGGCAACTTCGGGGTCTCTACCACGATTGCTCGGTCGTCAGATGTTAGGGGCGTAGGACGACCGTCATCCAGTTACCCTCATGCGAATTCTATTAAGAATTACTTTAACGTTATTCATCCAGGAGTTGACGAACCTAAAAATAAAGTGGTTGCAATGAGTGTGCCTGTTTCTAATGTTATACAGATTGATTCCAATGGGGAATGTCCGAGCTCTGCGTATCGCACTTATTATAAAAACTTTGGAAAATTTAAATACAGTAAATGTAGTTCAACAAAATGTATGTTGTGTCCTAAAGCAAACATGTTACAGATTTCCAAAGTTGGAAAATATAAGAGATTCTGTAAAACATAATTGCGTGTACTCTATCACATGCGATATATGTGGAAAAGAGTATATAGGGCAAACTAAGAACTGCCTTAATATCAGAATAAATCTGCACCGTAGCATGATATATAAATGTATTAAAAATTCGGATAGTGATGTGTCTTTGGAAATAAGACACTTTGCTAATCACGGAGTTGAAGCAATGAGGGTTACTATTTTGGATATTGTGGTGGATACAGATCTAAGATTATGGTGGGAAAATTCACATATAGCACAACGTAGATCGGTTTATCCGTATGGTCTCAATACTGTTATGTACGGTAATAATTATAACAAGGAATATTATTCAAGCGTAAGGTCGGAAAGTATGGTAAAGCGGGGCTTGGAAAGGTCCAGTCGTAAACAACGAGGAGGATGCAAGGGAAAAATGTGCTTGAAAAAAACAGTAGATAAAATTGACATGATTTTGCGAGATATAGATGGTGGAAGGGATGTTCCCGAGACATGGATAAAGAATATGGCTTACGGAATTAGATTGAAGTTAGTTAACAGAGTTTGGTGTCATTACAGAAAAAGATATGTAGAGTGTACTGAGGGCGATCGGTCCAGATCCTTGTGTATTGTGTTGGATTACATCAAGTTTAGAGCCAGGATACATGGAATAGTTTTAGAGGATATTAAAATAAAAAAACATATTGACGAATATCTTATATTGAGATATATTAATAAAAGTTACGATCATATTCCTTTTAATAGAATTTTAAGACTAATGTCACATACTTTACCTGTTAGGGACCTGAGGTTGAAAGTGGCATTCAAATATGAAAAACCATTGGGGAGAAGGTTTTTTAATTATAATTTTATTGGTAGTAATTTACATACAGTGAGTTGTGTAAGTTGCAATTGTAATACATCAACGTACAGAGACGTACATCATGGACATATAGTAACAGGAGATCTGGGTATAATAAAATCGAATATTAAAAAATACTTTGAGTTGGGTACTAAATACCGATTTAGGAGTAACGTTTCTATTAGACGAGCAATGAAAATTGATATTACACATTATATTCAAAAAGCGGCAGTAAAATTCAGTTTGCCAACTGAGACATTTGAGGAATGGAAGGTCTTGGTGATAAATGAGTGCATTTCATGGTATCGCAGGAACGTCCGGTGTAATAAAAAAGGAGGTGAGCTTAAATATAATAAAAATGAACTGGATGAGCTACAAAATATGTATGTTATTACGTACGTAGACAAGGTAACGTCGAATTTTGCAATGACTTGTAAATGGTACTATGTTACTTTATTAAGACAAGCATACGAAGATCATGGTATGTACTCGTTGTTGAAACAAACTCAGTTGGAAATCAGTAACCGGATAAAGACTCTGTACAAAAAATCTGGTATATGTGTGGGAAATATTAGATATCCCTATTTAACGTTAATACCTAAGCTACACAAAAATCCAGTTAAATTCCGACCAGTAACCATCGGTTTTAAAACTTATTTAACAAGGGCCAATAAATTATTAATGGAACATTTAAAATTGGTATTACGGAAACTATATGACCAGGGTAGCTATTTTATAAAAAATAGCCTCGAAGTAGTTAAGAAACTGAAAGAAATGCCAAACATCGGTATGTACAGGAGTTATGACTTTGCAGACCTTTTCAATAACATAGACATTAAGGATCTATATCGCATCCTAATAGAATCATACCATAGTTGTGATTTGCAGCTATACATAGCAATCGGAAAGTACAAGGCTTTGGTGGAGTTGGTTTTATTCGAGACAGTTTTATACAATGGAGAAAACTTTTATAAACAAATCAAGGGTATCCCAATGGGGGGTAACTGTTCGTCAATTATGGCAGATATTTACCTAGATAGATATGAAAGGGGAACACATCTTTTAAATGAGATGTTGTTCCTACGTTACGTGGATGATATCCTATGCGGATTTGAGGATAGTGGTTATACAATGAGGTTTGACTTTTATCCTCCATGTTTAACTTTAATAGAAACACCTCGCAATGAGGATGAAAGTCTGGATTTTTTAGATCTCACTATAATGAAGCCTGCCACTATACAATGTTATCGTATTTACGATAAGCGAAGCACCTTTGGTTTTGATATCAAATATTTGACGTCATGGACAACTAGTCTACACCGTAACATATTCAGAAATCTGATAATAAATCAACTGAAACGACACAAGTTGTTGAATTTTACTAACAACGAGAGATACATGTGTGATTGCCGTTTCCTGGGGGAGGCAATCAAGGAGGGTTATCCTCCCGCTTTTCTGATAAGATTGGTTTCCAATTATAATGGTTTAACTGCAGCCGTAACCAGGAAGAGATACTTTGGAATGATAACAACATAAGACTTTTCGGATATCGCCTAATGGCGGGAATTGTAATACGCAGAGGGTGACGTGTTTTTATGCGAAATTGAGGATCATAAATCAGATAGCTCAATAAGGCTATACACCGGAATTTTATAGCTGGGGCTATTTTAATGTGGAAACATTATAAGCGTTATCCAGACTGTAAGTTCGTGATTGTGAGGGTTTTCTGAAATATCGAACGAACTATTAATATTTACTTTAGTAATATGTGAAAGTCATATGTGAAAGTGGTAAAGAATCAACAAGTTATGTGTTGTTCCATGGGAAGGTGTAATGCGTAGAGTTTGGAGTATTTATGTGTCTTTATATTTATAGGGTGTTAATGTTTTTTAAAATGTCTTGTGTCCAATATTTAAAAATTACTCTATGACTGGAATGTCATTGGACTCGTATATATCGAGTTTTGAGCATTAAACTATCACAAGTGCAGTAAATTCAAACATTGGGATTTTATGGAGAGAAAGAATCAAAAAGGTTTTGGTATCCAAAGAAAGGATTTTGCATAATAATAACATGGATTTCAATAGTCTTGAATATATAGTTTTATTAAGTAATAATTAAATAAGAGTGAAATGATTTCAAACATTGGTTTATATATGGCGATGGATTAGCCAATAGGTCTTGAGTCCATTTTTAAAAATACAGACACTCTGATATGTATTTCAAACATTAGTTTTGTTTTTAAGTAATAATTAACAAAGAGTGAAATGATTTCAAACATTAGATTATATATGGATATGGATTAGCCAATAGGTCTTGAGTCCATTTTTAAAAATACAGACACTCAGATATGTATTTCAAACATTAGTTTTGTTTTTAAGTAATTAACAAAGAGTGAAATGATTTCAAACATTAGTTTATATATGGCGATGGATTAGCCAATAGGTCTTGAGTCCATTTTTAAAAATACAGACACTCTGATATGTATTTCAAACATTAGATTTGTTTTTAAGTAATAATTAACTAAGAGTGAAAAGATTTCAATCAATAGTTTATATATGGCGATGGATTAGACAATAGGTGTTGAGTCCATTTTTAAAAATACAGACACACTGATAAGTATTTCAAATATTAGTTTTGTTTTTAAGTAATAATTAACAAAGAGTGAAATGATTTCAAACATTAGTTTATATATGGCGATGGATTAGCCAATAGGTCTTGAGTCCATTTTTAAAAATACAGACACTCTGATATGTATTTCAAACATTAGATTTGACTAGAAAGGGATTAAAAGGAATTAAATGACTAAATGTGAGGTAATTTTACACAGGTTTATATATGGAGATAATGCGGTTTATGGGTCTTATATCCAATTTTTAAACTATAATATCCTCTCGGACCGGGATTTCATTGGTCTTGAGTATTTAGTATTTTAAATTATTTGTTATATTTTTAAAGCATGATTCTTGAATAGTTGCAGCGTAGAAAAGTAAACTTTTAGATTTTTAACATGTTATTGAAATTGTATATGAATGCGATTTTTACGGATTTATAAAGGGTCTTGAGGCAAATCGAGTAGGGAGTATCGGTTACCGGGAGCGTTTGCCATGGCGGAAAAAGCTTTAACCGGAGAGATGGGGGTCGCAACTCCCCCCGGCCGGTACTTCTGTCACACTGCTAGAATCCGCACGAGTACATAGCTACTCGTCCCCTTTTTGGGAATTTATATATATATATATATATAATATAATACAAAAGTAATCAGATGAAGAAAACGTAAGCATACATAAGTATGAAAAAAGGCTTAACGTAGATGGCGCAATGCTGCACAAGTACGTAAAGCAGTTATATAGCAAATAAAAGTATGAAGGAAAAAATGGGAATCAAGCCAACGGGAAAGCATAAATGGCCGAGGGGGATTGTGACCCCTCGTTCCCGGTTATAGCATGCTATTACACCTAGGTAACACTCCCGGAACCAAATACTTTGCCGAAACTTGACCTCCGAAATGGTGTCGAGCACAAGACACTGACCGTGGAAGTGAGTACAAAACTCAAGAATCGAAGAAAAGTCCGAAGTACAAAACCGAAGTAAAACATATAATGAAAAAGGCCAAGAGTCGTTAACAAAGGAGAGTGCAATCCATATATAGCATTATACTACCACTAGGGTGCGCTATCAGCAAGTTCCGTGTGGGTGAATCGTACAGTTACCATCATAGTATAGAGCGGCTCGGCGCCTTTACCTGAGTAGAGCATTAGATTCTAGTGGATATGCATAGGATATATATATACATATATAATATATATATATCTAGTGGATATATATATATATATATATATATAATTAAAAATTGAGAATTTTAATCAAAAACTATGCAAACTACAGTAAGTTTAAAAAACCATCTCTAGCATATGTGTTACAAAAAAGTAACTATAGTACAAGACTAAGGATAAAAATATTAAGTTATTTATCGCAATAGCGGTATGGGGATGAGGAAATTATCGGGATACATAAATCACAATTAAAAAGGTATACATGAATAAATATAAGCATAGCAAATGAAAAGGTAAACACGGCAAAAATGAGAGAATGCAATAAAAATTAGCTCAAGATTGAAGATCAGTACATGGAGAATAACCAGATAAAACTACATTAAAAATAGCTGTTAGTTCGAAATTGCATTCTCGTCAGGACAGCTATACAATTCGAATTAAAACCGATGGAATAGCCAATTTCTGACAATTGCGATAGTATTTTACTATGGACACCATTGGAACTGTTTACTGGCTAGTGGAAGGAGAAATAATAAATACAAATGAATTAAAAACTGGAAATACAAAAAACAGAGATACAAACCTACAGGCCCAGCCACCACGTGTGAGTCGAAATATTAGCAGGAGAACATATGACAGAGCACTCAACGCTAAAGCGAGTAGACACCGGGATGAATATACTATTAAACGTTTACGAAAAATATATTTGAATTAAGACTTTCAAAAATAATAATCAGTATAGGACTCAGAACAAGTGGACAATAGTCTTTCAAAAATGGTAAACAGTATCAGACTCAGGCCTTCTGGAAAGCTAAATGATAAAAATGGATGAAACTGACAAAAATAAGTTATCTAATCAAGGCTAAAAAATGCAATTGTAAAATTACTACGTGGTGTATTTGAAATTATTAATAATATTATTTACATATACTTCCGGATAGTGATAATTTTGACATATGCGTTTAAGATTATTAATGTGGAGATAGTGAAACTGAGGATCACAAAGTCGATGTATTCGAAATAGCTGGTTTAAAATGATATTTCAAAACAATTGAATAGAATTACATGATTGCTATGATAGCTGCTTAATGACAGTGAAGTTATAAGAATGTTTTTTATTATATCGAATGATAACAACATGATTATGGAGGGTATCTAAATTTAGGTCTAAATAATTTACAGATTGACTAACACTATTAATTCTAGGTTAGAGGGGTAATCAATATTAATTCGATAGGAATCATCAATGATAATACAAATTATATATATATATATATATATATATATATATATATATATATATATATATATATATATATATATATATATATATATATATATATATATATATATATATATATATATATATAAGGATATAAACAAGACGAAAAAATAAGCGAGAACAGGAGTGACCATATGATTTGCATAGAATGGCAGGGGTGGATTGCGACACCCCTTTCCCGCTTAAAGCAGCTTTTACGACCCGGGCAACGCTCACGGCACCAATGTAACTCAATGGTCAATCTCCCACATGTGCAAAGACAGAAGCCCCCGAACGGACACAAAAGCAAAGATGGAACCAAGCATGGAAGAGATACAACCTACCATCCAACATGAAAACACAACATTTTATTAGGGAATGTCGCACATGCGCGAAAAGACTTCATGATGATAGGATCGCAGATATGAATATATATATATGATTAAGAATGCTCATTTAGATTCAAACAAAGCACAATTTCTTTCTTTGGAAAAGGAATAGTAATAATGTTGTAAAAAATATCTAGGGTAATTTCTTTTTAATGCATCATTTATTATTTTATTACATTCATAAATGCAGTCTTTTTTAAAAGTACTGTAGTTTCTGTTTCTTCTGAAGTATCCGATAATAATATTTCTGAATATATTTTTAGTGAGGTTTGAATTCCAATCAATAATATTATTAATTTTGATATTGTATGAATTTCTCTTGTCGTGTATGGTTGTATAAATTCCATACTGTTGATGTTTTCTTATTGACAAATCCAGGAAGTCTGTCGATCCATCCTCATTGATCGGGTTTTCAGTTAAGTCTAATTCTTTTGGGTAGAATGCAAAATCTATGTCAGGGGTGTTTGCATAACCCCCTAATATCACATCGTCAACATAACGGAAATAAGGTATTTCCGATAATATATGGGTTCCTTTTTCATATTTGGAAAGATAAATATCCGCTAATATTGATGAGCATGCACCACCCATGGGTATGCCCTTGACTTGTTTGTAGTAATGCGTACCGTCATATAGTATTTTGTCGGTGTATGTGACATTGACATACACCGACAAAATCGTATCGAATTTTGCATTCACGTGTAAAAAATTCTATGTCGATACTTTAACCCAATGCTATAAGGATAGTGCCATGTATACCTTAATTCCTAGCAACGAATCAATCATCACTAATAGAATAAAAGCACTATATAAAAGAATTGGTATGGATTTTAAATCAGTAAAATTTCCATACTTGATCCTCATTCCCAAGTTACACAAAAAACCAGTCAAGTTCCGAACTGTAACAGTGGGATGCGGATCATACCTGAAACAAGCAAATAAAAAACTTCTGAAATTACTCCAATGTGTTATGACTGATATTAAGAAGCAAAACTCCATAATGTTAAAAAACGGACAGGAATTGATAGACCGACTGAAATTTTGCCATAAAGATTTGAACTTCAGAAACTACGATTTCGGGATCTGTTTAATAACATCGATTTAACAAACCTACAAATGATCTTGAAAGAATTACATGAGGAATACAATTTAAAACCATATATAACTCTTAGAAGATATTTGGATTTGATTGAGTTGGTTTTGAATGAAAACATACTATATGACGGTAAGCATTACTACAAACAAATCAAGGGCATACCCATGGGTGGTGCATGCTCATCAATATTGGCGGATATTTATCTATCCAAATATGAAAGAGGAACCCATATATTATCGGAAATACCTTATTTCCGTTATGTTGACGATGTGATATTAGGGGGTTATGCAAACACCCCTGACGTAGATTTTGCATTCTACCCAAAGGAATTAGACTTAATTGAAAACCCTCTCAATGAGGATGGATCGACAGACTTCCTGGATTTGTCAATAAGAAAACACCAACAGTATGGAATTTATACAACCATGCACGACAAGAGAAATTCATACAATATCAAAATTAATAATATTATTGATTGGAATTCAAACTTCACTGAAAATATATTCAGAAATATTATTATCGGATACTTCAGAAGAAATAGAATCTACAGTACTTTTAAAAAAGACTGCATTTATGAATGTAATAAAATAATAAATGATACATTAAAAAGAAATTACCCTAGACATTTTTACAACATTATTACTATTCCTTTTTCAAGGAAAGAAATTGTGCTTTGTTTGAATCTAAATGAGCATTCTTAATCATATATATATTTATATCTGCGATCCTATCATCATGAAGTCTTTTCGCGCATGTGCGACTTTCCCTTATAAAATGCTGTGTTTTCATGTTGGATTGTAGGGTGTATCTCCTCCTTGCTTGATTCCATCTTTGCTTTTGTGTCCGTTCGGGTGCTTCTGTCTTTGCACATGTGGGAGATTGAAGATTGAGTTACATTGGTGCCGTGAGCGTTGCCCGGGTCGTAAAAGCTGCTTTAAGCGGGAAAAGGGTGTCGCAATCCACCCCTGCCATTCTTTGCAAATCATATGGTCACTCCTGTTCTCGCTGATTTTTTCTTCTTGTTTATATCCTTATATGCCACTCTGGATGCAGAGCTGCTAAGCGCCACATCCTCTGTAAGGTTTCTATTTTCTCCTTTACTAAAATAGGAGTTCCTTTCGTGATATACTTATTTATATATATATATATATAATGCCATTGCTGTATGACATTTAAAAAAAGTACTGTAAATCTAAAAGTCTAAGGGTCCAAAACAATTTTAATACGTAATTGCTCATGATGAGTTATGGAATGATGTTTTTATGTACATATAAAGACTATCTATATAATTATCATATAAAAGGCTTGATATCTGATGAAAAATTGATTACAAAATCGTAAAAGACTAAAAAGTATAAAACAGAATATTATAAAAAACATTATACGTTCCACAGTTTTAGGAAAATGCACTAAAAAGTAAAAAATAATTTTTAGCTGTCACACCATCCTTGGTTAGACACGAATAAAAATAAAATTGTGGGGCGCCCGCAAAAGAGTTGCATTTGGGCATTAACGTAATTGTAAGGAACAATAGAAGTGATAACATGACATATATAAGAAATGACATATATAAGGGTGAAAGACTTTTAAATCAACGTTGTCAAAGAAAAATTTAAATGAATTGAATGTAAGAATATATGTCATTTATATGTTATCACTTCCATTGCTCCTTAGAGGTTTGTTAATGTTCAAATAAAATATTTTTGTGTACGCTTCATGATTTTATGTTTGTTGTGATAGATAAAAATTGTTCTTTGCTTTTTAGTGCATTTTAATAAAATCGTGAAAATTAACAAGTTTAATTTATAAAATTATTTTATCATTAATAATGGAAATGAAAATTATTTTGCTTTAAGAAACTTTTGAACAATGCTAGTAGATTAATTCAACTAATGATTTAGATGGACTATCAACTCAGTAAAGATATTTACTAGACAGGGATTTAACATTACACTAAGAACGAATTTTATTTATCAAGAATCCGAGTGAGTTTGTTCCTGGTGTTTTTAGTTTGACATACTTTTAAAATACCATGTCTTTTATTCTGAATATCTATAAAGAATATTTTCACTCGACAAAATGGTGTCACTGTACAAATGTCTGAGCACAGTTTTAGAAAAAGAAGAAGAGAAGAAGAGTGCCAGTTTGGACAGATTGGTTTTTCATATAAAAATAACATTATTATTTTACACATAGGCGCCCGAATGAGAATTGCAGAGTAATGGCTGTCATAGGGGTTTATAGACACCAGCGACTTTCTTTCGAATGGAAATAATGTATTTATTTCTTTAAAGTGAACATTACAAAGGGATATAAAACTTAGTGTATATGTTATCGCTAAAGCTCGAAAGCCGTTAATGTGCACATTACTTAGCTAATCTGCAGATTAACTGATTTGCTCCGTTAACGAGCGGAATTAAGAGTTTTCCGCTTTTTACCTAGGTAATTTGCACATTAATGGTTTCCGTATCTTTAAAGTTCAAAAGTTTGTTTCTCTCATTTCCTTTCCCTACTCCTTCCCCCTGTCCCTCCAATTTTAGTTTAGTTTCGCCAGCGTCTTGTCGTCGCCGGTTGTTTTTATTTCTCATAATTTGCGTCGGATTCTAGTGCGTAGCATGTTTAGCTGTGGTTCTTAGTAAAACAGAGGATGGCTTTTATAAACTTGGTACTGAAACGGGTATTTTAAAGCAATTGTATGCAAAATCTGAATTCAGTGTTTGCAAAGAGAGATTTTGAACTAAAGAAGATATCCCTGCTGTAGAAATATTTTTGCGTCAAACAGCAATAAAACAATCCCTTGGTACTGTGCAGGGTTTCAGAAAATATGACTGCAAATTTAAATATACCACAAATAAGTGTGCTTGTCGAAAAACCAATTGCTATGTAATTCAAAGTGTCACCAATCTTTAGATTTCACTATTAGTGAATTTTATCATATGTTTTGCAAATTCATTTCCTTAATTGTAATAATATTTTAAACCGTTTTATTCTTTGTATTATAGTTTTTTAATTGATTGATGATTGATTCTATCAACTAATTTGTTAATTGTTTGATTGTATTAATTTGATTCTTTAGAAACGTTGCTGTTGTTCCAGCAAAGATCTTATTTTCACTTTAACGAGTGCCTAGTTAGGTAACGTGCAGATTATCTAGGTAATTTGCAGATTACCTAGGTAATTTTTGAAATGAAACAGTTTTCGGCACTTTAACGGATTAACCTAGTTAATTTACACATTACCTAGATAATCGGTAGAATTACTGATTTCTGCACGTTAGCAGTAACATATATATGAAGTGTCCATGACTCATCCTCCTGTTACACCCTGTGCCATAAAAGAGTGAATTTCCATGCTTCACATATTATTTTGTACTTCATCTACTGTACGTCGATAATACCCACAAATTTTATGACTAACAGATGAATACCTGCAGTACATATGATAATTTTTCAACAATGTGAATCTGTTAATAATATTTGTAAAATTTGTATAATGTTAGTGAATATATAAAAATTTTATTTTGATATACGTTTTTTTGCGCTCATAATTGTAGCAAAACTATTGCTTCCAGAAACAAATGCTGATTGGAATACAAAAGTATCTATTGAAGAAGTTATACTAAATATAGACACCTTGATTTATCTGTCTGTTTCTCTATCTATCTCTGGGTAACGCTGCTACAAACTGTTGCATTGCAGCATTTTCATAACTCTCCACGTGAACACTAAATTTTATCGATCACCCATTGACTTCCCACGTTCACTGCTACTTGAATTCAGTGTTCGTATTAAAAACCTAAGTGTTATTGTTAGCTAATTAAATTTTTGCTTGAACGCGTTTCATTTTCCTTTCTTTTCTTCTTATGTTTCCCTTTGAGTGGTGTTAGCAGATTTAACTTTATATTTAAAAAGATTGAACGACACCACCAAAAAAAAAACATTTTTTGACGTCTAAAACAAATTTTATTCCACAAACGTGTTGACCAATGGAAAATGAAGAGGATATAAAAGAAAATATACGTCGGTTAAACAGAGAGTGAGAAGATGGAGAGCACGTCAAGGTAAAGAATCTTTGGAAAAAATTCGAAAAGAAAAAGCTGAAGCATATAAGCTGTAAATTGAGCAGGAAGCTTTATAGAAATCTCAAATCCATCGTCAAATTGATAAAAATGACACCCAATGTACGGTAATGATTTGCAAATTTTAAATTCCGTCGAATGACGGGTACGCCTTCTAGTACTTCATAGTTTATTTAAATTTTAAATTCAATTTTTTTAAATGTAAATTATACTAATGTTTCTTTAAGTATAACTTCTTAAATGAATGCTTTTGCATCATAATCTGCAATATTTTTATTTCTGAAAGCAATCGTTTTGTTGCAATTAAGCGCGTAAGCAACATATATAAAAAAAATTATAATTTCATGAACATTATACAACTTTTAAAATTTTTGTTTTCAGATTCGCCTTATAGAAAAAACTATCACATATTCTACAGATATTCTCTTATTAATCACGATTTTCCTTTGGTATTATCGATGTATAGGAGAAATGGCCCAAAGGGATATATGAAGCATGGGAATTCACTCTGTTTATAGCACTTTTAAGACTCCTGAGACCCCATAAATTTATACACTTCATATTATGAAGTAATGGCATAATCAACGAGAAGGAATAAATAATATTTATTTTACTCATTGCTACTAAAAATATATATTAATAGTAATTTTGAATATTAACGGATTTCTTACAAACTGCAAAATTGCCTAAGTTAATTCAGATCTGCACTGCGCCCCCCCCCCCAAATTGTCAAAATTTAATTGTGTATCAAAATACCGCATTGAGAGTCTCAGGCAAAATAAAGTTGTAAAATAAATATATTGAAACCCCATCAGGGGGTCACTGAAGCAATGCCAAAAATGATGGTTAACTCAAAGAATAATACTCCAGATAAAAGTCACTTGGACACGCGCCTGTTGGTCCGCTTCACAGTGACACCCGGATTATCATTGAAGGAATTTCAACCTCAGACGTTATAAAAGAGTCGCGAATTCTTGAACCAAGTTAATAGTCATTTTAAATTAATTTTGGATTTGGAACAAACGAAATGGAATATCTCTGTAAGCGATTTAATTTAACTTTCATAAAATATTTGAATGCATGCAGCTGATTATTTAACTAATGGTGGTCGTGCGTGCCCTCAGATTTAGAATATTTGAAAACTTATCTCAAAATTATAGCTCGCAGTTCCTCTGAGTAGGAGTGTGGTTTCAGCAGTATAAATTTAATATTAACTGGGAGTGTTCTTCTCGAACATATGGCAAGTTCTTTGTTCATTAAAATGAAAGCATAAGGTCCACCATTAGAATTATGAAATTTAATTTTCATGTTCAAACATGGTTACTACGTAGTCACTTCTGATCAAAAATTTACATTTTCCATATAACATATATTTACCGAAATCTGATATATATATATATATAGCATAGATGATGATTGATATGGATTCAGCATCAGATTTTGGAAGGGGTACTTGATTTTGCAAGGATTTTCACTGTCAGTTCATTTTTCACTTCTGGTCGAAAAATCATCTTGAAACGAACGCTCAAAATCAAATGATGATTAATATTAATTTAGAATTAAATTCCGGAGGAGGTGCATGGGGAGTCACTAAATATTTCCACTTTTAAATTGGTGTTAGTTCTAGATCAAAATAATTTCACACACATATTTCTTAGGAATGGTCATAGATAGAGCTTAGATGGTGACTGGTATAAGTACGGCATCTAATCCCAGGTGGGTTGTGGATTTCTATTTCCAGTTCTGTATATGACACGAAAACTCGTATAACTGTACGAAATAAGTATGCAAAAGAAAATAATACCGCTTGATAGTTGCGTTAGAGTGCACACACAATCAGCTACCATATAAAGACCCCTGCATAAATTTATAGTACACACTTTTTACTTTCCCTGCAATACATGGTAATGTATAGGGAAAGTATTGGAATCATGTCGAAAATCGCAACTCGAGTTTTCGACGGATCTACACGTTTCAAGACCTCTAGAATACGAAAAAACCATTTTTAGCGTGACGTCTGTGTGTGTGTCTGTGTGTCTGTGTGTCTGTGTGTCTGTCTGTCTGTCTGTCTGTGCAGATTTTGTATCCACTGTAACTAAAAAACTAATCGACCGAATTTCAAAAAATTTGGCAGGTAAGTCACTTGTGGGCGAGTCTGGTGCTGATTAGTTTTGGGTATGATTCGGGATAAAAGAACCCGCCTTTTTTTGCGAAATGGTCCCCAAAAGTTTGTATCCACTCTTACTGAAAAACTAATGGACCGAATTTCACAAAATTCAGTAGATGAGTCACTTGTGGGTCACCCTGGTGCTGATTAGATTTTGGTATGATTCGGAAAAAAATAACCCGCCATTTCTTGCAAAATGGCCCGCAAAAATCGTCAAAATCAATACTAAAGAACTACGTATGCTCAAATATATCCATTACATGCTTGTTTAATACGTAATTTTTAACGAAGAAAAGAATAAGACCAACCCCATTACACTAGGATCAGCCGTTCTCGAGATATTTTAGTTTTTCGTATTTTCTCTACGCCACCTTCGAAAATAAATCCGGTTACCGAATGAGAAAGAAAATTAAATTAAAAGTGAAATAAATTTATTTAAAATAAAGAGAACGTGGATATAAGTCTGCAGGGAAAGTCATGTGCTGCCCACATCAGATTTTTTAGGGTTGTAATTAGTACTTGAGATGCTCTACAAATTTGAAACTGGCATTTGTTCTGAAACTTAGGTAGTCACATAGTTAGATCAGCGCGTTAATAAATTGGTTGCATTAGATGATCTTAAATTGCTTTCAACCGATCGACCATTGTCTCTTTACTGAGCCTTTACTTCATTTTTATGTTTCTAGCACAATTCGTTCAGCCATTATTTGAGTAACTCTAGACTTTTGAGTATAATCTGAATATTTTATGGCCCGCAAAAAAAGTAATGTAAACCGCTGTTTTTTAATTGTGTATATAAGTACCCCATAAGGATATACCGGATAAGGATATCTGAAATGACAGTTGTTCAATTTTTTTTTAATTTATAATATTTGTAAGAGAGTTTCATGGCAGGGATCTCATAAGTTAAATTTTTACACATTAATTTACTTTTTTATAATTTTTTTAAATATCTCGGTATGTTCTTTAAGAATAGTTTTATTTCTTTCCCTACGATCCATGATAATGTATAGGAAAAGTATTGGAATCATGTCGAAAATCGCAACTCGAGTTTTCGAACGATCTATACGTTTTGAGAGCTCTAGAATACGAAAAAACTATTTTTTGCATGACGCCTGTGTCTGTGTGTGTGTATGTGTATGTCTGTGTAATGTACTCCAACTAAAATAAATCCGATGTGGGCAGAACATGACTTTTCTTATATGCTGAATTTAATTCTTTAACGGTGAAAAAGTGATGAAAACATCCACGACATAGTGTTTATAATGGTAAATTGTACATTTGACGTTTTTCCTGCCGATTTTGGACGCTTTTTATGTAAACATAAATAAATCTGCCCTCCCGAAGGTAGATGATCGATATCGCGACAGCAAAATCTGGCCCCTGGCCCATGGCAGGATCTAGCGGGGGCGGCAAAGCCAACCAAGAAGGTCCAACCGCGCCACCAAGTCCGAACCCCCTCCAGTTCCACCAACAACACGGCACCCCTCAGGTCGCCGTGGAACAGACAAGGTCAAAACCGACGAAAGAAAGGCCAAGATGCAAACGAAACAAGACTACATTGCCACCGTCCAGCCCATCCCCTAACCGGACTGGGAGACTAGACGACAAACAAAACTCGTATTAAAACTTAGAGACAGTCTCAAACCCAGAGTCAATCCTGATGGTAGATTAAAAACAAGCAAAAAGATGACAAACTTCGTCATTAAAATAATAAGAATTAAAAACATCAAACAGGAGTATCGACAATGGTCAAGTTACAGAAGGCAGCATATAACATGCAAACGTAACAACAGCAAATATAATACATGGTTTACTATTACAACATACTCTTGATAAAAGCAGCATCATACAGAATCAAGATTAATTCAACTCTAAAACAGTAAGACCTAAAATCCTGGTACCATAATGTATAGAGTTTACATGTAATACATAAAGCCGTAAAATCAATAAACATATTACAAATCTGCAATTACATTAAGAGTAAAAACATGCCATAATCAACTAAACAGAGAGTTCGAGCTCAATGAGCTTAGCCACAATTTGACAGACACCCATTCTTGACTTATTTGATCTTAGAAGGTTCAAAACATTCACCTGCAGAAAATTCGCTGGGAAGTATTTCCTTCTAATTTCTTTCCAGAGTCTACACTTTTATAGGCTATGGTACATTGTACCCTTTTCTTCGTCACAAAAACAAGTTGGATCTTTGTGGAAGAACATCTGTTGAGAGGTCTTCCAAACACCTTGTCCTGTGAGGACCTGATTAACATAAAAATTTCCGTAACAAGAGTTCCAGTTAACATTTGGAATATAGCCGAATAGGACTTTCCCACCGTTGGTGTTATTCTAACTTGCTTGCCATTCAAGAACAATAGCATTTTTTAACATTGTTTTGAGTTGTATCCTGCTAAAAGGAAAAGTGTACGTAATTTCTTCTTAGTGTAGAGACTCCTTGGCCAAAGCATCCACAGCTTCATTTCGCTCATGTCCTGCAAGAGCCTTTATCCAATGGAATTGATAAGTTCGTGTGTACTCTTGAACAATTATTCTAATTTTAAATACTATGTCAAGTTTTACTCCGCATGCACATATTGGCTGTAAGTTGCCATAGATGTGCATATCTCTTAAGTCATTATCCGCCACATGGTGTACCGCTTCATGGTGTACCTTATGGTAGAATCTTATATTCTTTCCAAAGTATTGAATGTTCATCAATTAGTTCCCATTTTCATTGATTTAGCGTCATTCTTATAAATTTGCGTACATTTTTATCAATTTGATGATACAATAATTTTATCAATTTGGCGCCATTTTCATCAATTTGGCGATATTTAAAAACTCGCCCAGTTTGCGATATTCCGCTAAATTCGCCGCCAAAATTTCGCCATACATTGTGGATGGAGAAATAGGTTATTCTTATAGTAGTTAAACGACTAATGGCGTCAAATTACAAAGCTATTACCCAAAGTGTCTTCTCTCGTGAATGACACGAGCGAGCTAGATATACGAAAATGATGATAATAAATTCATCGCATAATATTACATATGGAAAGTGAATTGATTTTACAATAGTTAATGATTCTTTTTTAAATCTATGTAATTTTTGATAAATTTATTTGAATAATGTGCAATATCTCGAGAACGATTCATGCTAGCGTTCTAAAGTTTATATCAATCATCTTTTTCTAATGGAAAATTGCATAAGGAATAATTACTTATGTAATATTTATTGAATGTTTTAATATTTTGATTATTTTTCAAAATTTCATTTCAAAATTTAGGGTGATTCTGAACATTCGATTGCGTGTAAAAACAGTAGGCTTCCAGTATTCACTCATTGTGCTTTTTGTACCAAATTTTGTTCGAATTGCTTTATTCGTTCGGGAGATATTGTCTCCACAGACTCTCTCACACACACACACACAGCCATGATTTTCCGTGGTTTGATTCTTGGTTGGGGAATCAAGGATCTTTACAAAATATTAGTAATAAACCCAAAATTTAGAATATATAAATAAGCAAATCTGTGCATAAAATCTCAAAGCAACTTCCCAACAAATCAAAGTCAAATATCTATCTTACGGATCATGTGACTACATTAAAACTATCCCTCTTTGACTCTTGCGGATACAAAATAACTAAACTTCTTTAGGTAAATGCATGGGGATTTTATAAATCAAAGTGACAGATGACAAAAACCGTGAGGGACATAAACTAACTCGACGTTTCTATTACAGAATGATGGATGGGAAAACAAATGTCTGTAGGAAGTGTCTTGCTACAACTCAAGTCTGTCACAAAAGAACATTTTTATCTTTCTGGGTGACACTCAAAGGTGGCATGCAGCTGATGCTCACCAATGTGTTTTAGAAATTGTTAGTACATATAATCTTGCTGTTAACTTATATATACGGTTTTTAATTAATTAGCAAAATGTTTTAGAAGTAATATATTTAACACAGGTACCAAAGAAATTTAGAAATGAACAACAAATGTGCATCATGCTTACCTACTAGCTAACAATATAGAAAGAACAGGGAATGATATAACCGTTTTGAAAGACATGCATACTATTAGAGTTAACATATTCTTATCTAAAAAGATTTAAATCATCGTTCTCAGGCTGGCCAATCGACGATACTCTTATTGTCCTCCATTTCGAGGATATTTTCCAATCTCCTCATCGTCTTCGCATGTTAAAGAATCTTTTCTAACTGCCGTCTTCTTTTCGTTCGAAAATTTTAATTCAAATTTCACCTTGCTTCGGAGAAACACCCCTTCATTATGTTTGATAGACCTTTTTATAATAGCTCAAGGTCAGTTCTGAATGGATCTTCCTTTATTGGTGCAGCTTGTTCGAGTCTCACCCGGAAACACAAGTTAAGTCCATAGAGACAACGTGACTTTCGCATTTGATTATGTTATCACCAATTTGTAAATTTATGGGTCGTAATCCTCATTTAAATGGAATATCAAGCCTGGTGCCCCTTCGTTTGGTTCATTTGTTCAGCTTGTTTTCACTGGTGCATTACTTGAATTATATATTGCTTTATTTAGTCTCACATTCCTCCCTCTCAGATGTAAAAGATAACTAAGCTTCATCAATAAATTCATAAGACACAGAATATTCGATGCTATGTCGGCACGGTTAAAATATATTTGATCTCAAATTTTACATTGAAGGATTTGTGATTATATAGAATAAAAGAATAAAATTACGGGTATGCGTAAACACACACACACACACATATATATATATATATATATATATATATGTATATATATTATATCTATTTACATGAGTATTTGTATGTATCTGTGTGTGTGTGTGTGCGTATGTGTGTGTGTGTGTGCGTGTGTGTGTATGTGTGTGCGTGTGTGTGTGCGTGTGTGGTGTGAAGTAGATATAAAACTATTTAATTAGCCTTCATAATAGTTTTAAACCTGCCCGTAAATTAGAACAAAATAAAAATAAGTCTATCAATCTGTTTTCTTTCATAAGCGGACTAAGATTGCTTCTCTGCAGTTGCTGATGACGTGCTAAAGTAATTTTAAATACTAGAAAAATGCCGGGCTTTGAATAGACTCGTGCATGTGAAATACGCGAACTGCGGAAGATTTCAAATTAAAACGTAATTTGACAAATTAGAAGTATAAAATATTATTATTCAATAGTCCAAAATGGTGCAATTAATTGTGAGTAGCATTGTGTTAATGAATATTTTATTCCAGGACTCGCACTAAAGATAATGTGGTGGGTTTTATAAAACGGCACAACGCAGTGTTTCACAAAGTACCGTCAACGGCCATGTTTAAGAATTTGATTTAATAATATGCTTTGCATTCTTTTATTTTCTAGCACCACACAAAGTAACACATTTAAATCGCAAATTCTTATTTAGCATACAGGATCATGTTTAAATCACAGTCTAGTCAAGTTCGCACGCTTTGATTAGATGTTTAAAAGTTGTTACATACGTGTCATATATACGAAGCATAGTGAGCATACGGAGTTTCAAAATGTGCGTTTCATCCCGTAAAAGTTCGTTTTAATCATGGAGGTAAAGGTAAGAAGTTAAAACTCCATATTGAGAAATTGCCAATATCACTTAAGACAATCAGGTGGCGCTGCGATAAGATAAGCACTCCTGCATTGTATGTATTTCTATGGTGACAGACTTAAAATATTTATATAAATTGCTAATTTTGTAGAAATAAATTATTAACGCAAGTCAAATTAGAATAGAAACAATAAGGAATATTCCACCGTATTTAAAATTGTTTTACCTTTCTGTTTAATTTTATCACCCTATATTCTGAACTTTGTCCTACAACTGTGAAAAAATACTGATTAATTATACTGATCATTAGGGAATCATATTTTGAAAATAATTCAGAATGCATATACTCAATACAATGTCTCTCTATTGTGTGAAATGAAGACGAAGGGCGATTTACTGACACTAGTGACATCTAGATATAATTCTCAAAGCATTGTGGTATTTTTAAGCGTTTCATACTTTCATACAAACGAGTTTCATCTCCTTCTCTTTAACTCCATAGTTTTAATTATTGAAATTGTGATTCTGCATATCTGTGAGTAATTTTTACTTATCTGTGGTCATTTTCCTCTTCCTACATATTGTAAATTTCGAGTAAAAGGGATTACAAAATTCAGGCAAATGCTGATTTTGCTTTCCTCGTCCATAATAGATATAAAATATAACAAGAAAGATCAATCATGCTTAAAGCATCGATTATGAAACACATTCCAAATTCAATCCAATTTTATTTAAACATGTCTAAAATCCAATACATTCCTCGGTAATATTTTAAAACTTATCACAATACTACATTAATTTCTTATATTTGAAAACTTAAACCTTCATCGAAAAAAATGAACTTCATTCAAATGACGGCATTGAAATATAAATTGCCTGGTTTAAACATCTCTAAAATGTGATACATTCTTCGGTAATAATTTTAGAAATACCATAATACTACGATAATTTATTATATTTGAAAACTTCATCGAAAACAACTGAAATTCATTTAAATGACGTCATAGAAAAAATAACACGCCTGGATCTCTCTATAAAAGCAACATTTCATTCATAAATAATTTCCCATTCATGTCATTCATCACAATACTATAATAATTCATTTTATTTAAAAATTAAGACCATGGAGCTACAAGTAATTAAACTCTATGTGGAAAACTACATCGAAAAAAATCGTCCTTATCTTTGTAAAATCAATGAATATTTCATTCATATCAGCTATGCAGACTCCAAGAACTAAATGATTTTGTCTTAAAGAAATACAGCAATTCTAATACAAATCATTCTACATATTTTGCTGTTTACATAGGCTTCGGTTTACATAGGCTTCGTTGAAGAAATAACAAATTTGGATGAGCATTTAAACTCAAATATATTGTAATGGCGTTGTTTCAGTATGTAGATGCACAGAATTTAAGCAAATATGAAGTGGTTTTAGGATGGATACAACACTCAATATGAATTAAAAAGAACTTTAAAAATCAGGATTTTGAGACAGGATGGATGCTATATATCATTTCGAAGTGGGTCACGTGATCTTTTCATATCATGGTCACGTGATCGCTTCATATAAGAGGTGGTATTATTATTTTAATTTTTATTTAAAAAACTACTGAATATATTTCGCTGCTTTTTTTAAAAATTTTATAGAACAATTTGAATATTACATAAAATTTTCGAAGCAATTTGTGAATTTTAAATCCGCTTAAAAATGTTTGAAAAATTAGGTCCCATAGGGCTCAATGTATTTCATTTTTTCAACCCGGGTTCAATCCAAAACTAATTGGGTGATATTATTCAATTATAGTCCCGTAGGTCCTACAGACCGTTTGAACAACATACTAAAATTTGATTTTGATTAAGTCATTTTTACGGCAGTTATCGTGCTAACGGACAGACAGACAGACAGACAGACAGACAGAATGAAAAAAGTCATATACACTTTTCAACTTTGTTAAGTGTTAAAAATCGGTATACCGTACCAGTTTCAATGCAAAATAATAGTATACATTCAAATAGTATACACCTTTCTGGTAGGTCGGACGGTCTGGGTCTCAACAACAACAACATTCAAATAATATTATGGGAAAATAGGACTTTATAAATGGATGAAAAATATCAAGATGGTGCACATACCATAAAATCTGTGAAATTCCATTCAATTGCGTAATATGAATTTCAGTTGAGTGTATTTACCCTTTTTCTTTTGCAAATAAAGCATTTGCCGAAAAAACATTTGTATGATCCTACATTTGGTTAAATTTTTGCCAAATGTGTTCCTAAGATGGCGTCGTTAAAATTTTATATTTTGTAATGTTTTACAACGTATTTATTTGTGTTTATAAATCTCAAAATAGTTTAAAAGAAAAATATTTGCTTAACGGTCCAAACAAGTGATTGGTATTCCTTGTTCGAAAGCCTTTCTGGAAAATCATTCTGCGGTGGAGGAATGTAAGAAAATCAATTTATTCCACTGGTTATGATTTTTTCTTCAATCCCATTTCTTCACCATTTATTTTATTTCTGAAGTTCGGTAAAATTCAGAAATGGTTTTGTGCAAATAAAGATTTTCATATATATTTATAAAGAATATTTAGGAAATATGGTGGAATAAATGGGACATTTGGTCTCCAGATTCTGATTTTTGTTTTGCAGTTAATATATATTTTCCATAATTTAATCTATCGATAAAAGATTAATTTTATTAATAGAAAAGTATTCTAAAAATGTATTAAAGATATTAAAGACTGAAACTGGATTCGATTTCCTTTGGGACGTCTCAATTGCAGACACATTTCGGACAACCAATTTTATATTCTATTCAAAAATGATTTTAAATACAGTTACTTAACACATTTTATAACAAGAAAGGTCAATCATGCTTAAAGCATTGATCATGAAACACTTTCCAACTTTAAAGCAATTTTATTTAAACAAGTCTAAAATGCAATGCATTCCTCGGTGATATTTTAGAACTTATCACATTTATTTATTATATTTGAAAACTTAAACCTTCATCGAAAAAAATGAACTCCATTCAAATGACGGCATTGAAATATAAATTGCCTGGTTTAAACATCTCTAAAATGTTATACATTCCTCGGTAATAATTTTAGAATTACCATTATACTACGATAATTTATTATATTTGAAAACTTCATGGAAAACAACTGAAATTCATTCAAATGACGTCATAGAAAAAATAACACGCCTGGCTCTCTCTTTAAAAGCAGCATTTCATTCATAAATAATTTCCCATTCATGTCATTCATCACAATACTATATAATAATTTATTTTATTTAAAATTTAAGACCATGGAGCTAAGTAATTAAACTCTATGTGTAAAACTTCATCGAAAAAAATCGTCCGTCTCTTTGTAAAATCAATGAATATTTCATTCATATCAGCTAATCAGACTCCATGAACTAAATGATTTTGTCTTAAAGAAATACAGCAATTATAATACAACTCATTCTACATATTTTGCTGTTTACTTTTTACATAGATGAAAAATAGGCTTCGTTGTGGAAATAATCAAATTTGGATGAGCATTTAAGCTCAAATATATTGGCTTTGCATTATTTCAGTATGAAGCTGCACAGAATTTATGCAAAAATAAAGTTGTTTTAGAACGGATACAACACTCAATATGAATTAAAAAGAACTATAAAAATCACGATTTTGAGACAAGATGAATGCCATATATCATTTTGAAGTGGGTCACGTGATCTTTTCATATCGTGGTCACGTGATCGCTTCATATACGGGGTGTTATTATTATTTTAATTTTTATTTAAAAAACTACTGAATATATTTCGCTGAATTTTTCTATATATATTTTATGGAACAATTTGAATATTACCTAAAATTTTCGAAGCGATTTGTGAATTTCAAATTCGCTTAAAAATGTTTGAAAAATTAGGTCCCATAGGGCTCAATGTATTTCATTTTTTCAACCCGGCTTCAATCTAAAACTAATTGTGTGATATATTCATTTATATTCCCATAGGTCCTACAGACCGTCTGAAAAACATACTAAAATTTCATTTCGATTAAGTCATTCTTACGGCAGTTATCGTGCTAACGGACAGACAGACAGACATACAGAATGAACAAAGTCATAAACACTTTTCAACTTTGTTGTAAAGTGTTAAAAATACAAAAATAATAGACATGCAGTTATTCGGCAAGCGTTTCTGGTTCAGATGATTATATTAAATGCATATACATATTGTATTTTATATACTATATTTAACTTACTGTCTATTTGCGTTACCAGGCCCGTTTCTGACTATAGGCAAAATAGACAAGGCTCTATCTTTCGCGCTCATGTTCTTTTTTTATAATAAAATTTCACGGATGGCACAAGGATTAGCTTTCGTGTAGATGACCTGTAAAGGGTTAAGGAGGCCAGTATTTATTTTATTTTATTTTATTTTACTACTTCATTGGTTTTATTTTATTTCTGATATTTACAATTATGGCTTCCTCTTTGGAGACAATTTCAAAATTGTTTCTGTACCTGCTGCCTTATAAGAAGGTAAACCCTTAATAAAAGTCCAAAAAATGAGTAACTTTGTTACTCGTTATATATTAACGTGAAATATCAATCCTTTTACATATTTGGAATGGGAAAAGGTTGCTGTGCAATGTGTGTGTGGCTGATATAAGGTAGCTATAGGAAAAGTTTTCGCTACTTTTTGATTTTTGAATTTTTTCGATTTTTTAAATATTTTTTTAGGGAGGGATTATACAGTTCCAATAGGAAGCAGTTCCATTTGCCCGAATAGGATAATAAACGACGAAATTATAGAAAATGAAACTTTTCGGTGTAATGTTTTCAGTTATTGCACAGCGATAAACCTATACTGGCTTATATTAATGTGCAGATGTTGCAGATCTAAAATTTGAATTTTTTACATATTTCTAGCATACAGTTTAAAGGGTATATAAAAAAACTAAAATTTGCTCATTGGATTATGTTCAGACATAATCCAATAAGTAAATCTTTTTTTTTTATTCGGCAGATACTTTTACTGGGATCATGCCAATAATCTAACTAAACGATGACTAACTTATATGCCTTGTGTGTATAGTTTTGGAAAAAACACAAAACTCGTGAAGTTCTTAGTCAATCTACAAAACTGAACAAATTTTCAACTTTTCAAGTTGGCGATATTTCATCAAATTCTTCGCCAAGACCTTCAATTTAGAACATTGGTTATTTGCTACATATTCGTAACAATATGGTAACACTTCCGTTTCATCTCTATCACATTTTTACTTCCCTTATATACATAATATATAAGGAAAGTATTGTGACGGGGTCGAAAATTCGAATTCGAGTTTTCGACGGGAGACCACGTTTCAAGCATACCTGATCACGAATCGAACATTTTTGAAGTGATGTCTGTGTGTGTGTGTGAGTGTCTGTCTCAGTGAGTCTGTGGAGACGATATCTCACGAACGAATGGAGCGATTCGAATGAAATTTGGTACAAAAATCACAATTCGTGAATACTGGAAGCCCATTGTTTTAAAACACAACCGAATGTTCAGAAACCCCCTAAATTTTCGAGTGAAATTTTTAAAAAATCATCAAAAAATCAAAACCTTTAATAAAGTTACGCAAATAGACATTTCTTATGTAATTTTTCCTCAGGAAACGATTGACATAAACTTTAGAACGCTAGCATGAACCGTTCTCGAGATATTGCACATTTTTCAAATAAATTTATCACAAATTACCATAAATTAAAATAAATATATTAACTGTTGTTCAGAAACATGTTCACTTTTCATATGTAATATCAAGCGATAAATTTGAGGACATCATTCTCGTGGATCTAGCTCATTCCATTCATAAGAAAAGATACTTTGTGTAATAATTTTGTATTTGAATGCCAATAGTCAGTTATCCGCTGTAAGAATAACTTATTTCTCCGTCCATAACGCTTGGCGAGATTTTGGTGACGAATTTAGCGGAATGTCGCCAACTTGGCGACATTTCGACATTTTTAAATGTTGCCAAGTTTGCGAAAATCTTGCCAAATGGCTAAAAATGGCGCTAAATCCATGAAAATGACGACTAATTGAAGAAAATTCAATACCTTGGAAAGAATATAAGTATCTACTATAAGAGTAAAAATTTTTTTAACTGTAAAAGTAGTAAATTCATTGCATTATATAAGGAAAGTCATGTGCTGCCCACATCAGATTTTTTTATGATGTAATCTATAGTCTGTGCCGTAAGATAAAATAATTAAACAGTGAAATAAACGAGTAAATTTTAATCACAAAATGAATTTTATTTGAATTGCAAAATATATACATATATTAGCCATTTACACCCGCGTCTCGCACCTTCCAAATGTCTAGTGGTCATTAAACGTGACACTTACACACTTAATAAATGCTGTTGATAACCCTACTGGAATGTCAAAAATCTTTCAGAATTTAGCGTAAATACGGTGTACATTTTATAATAATTCTATTAACATGTTAAATAGGGAAATATATTAAATTTCAATTTGGAGTTCGGCAAAGTGATTTAAGTGTTTAATTTTTTTTTTTTCGATTGGAAGCGAAAATATATAAAATTGGATTTTTAGTGTTTTTGCTTCGTGAATCATCTTGAGTATTATTTCCACGCGACAGTTGTAAAACGTTTTTAATAGTTAGAAAATATATATCGTATTATATTTATAAATTTATTTTTTCCAGGTTCAGTTATTGGCAGCGAGAGGATATCGAACTGCATTTTTATTATTTCCGAAAGTCAAAGTAGTGTAAATTATTTTGAAAATCCCCTTTGTACCAACACCCCTAATAATACGAACTTTCGAAAATTTCTATTTCCTCGTTGATCGGGAAGCTGAGAGAAATCGAAGGAGACCAAAACTAAGATTCTCCAATATACGAAAATCATTTTGAACGAAATCTTTTTGATATTTATTTGAAGATCTTTTCGTATCGAGCTCCTAATTCGAATTTTCAAAATATTACATATTTCTTTTTCTCGTTCGCCTAGAAATTTAGATCAATCAGGCGGGACTAAAACCAAGATTCTGGTTCGACTGGTAATAGTCGATAATTTGGAAAAGTGGTTTTGAGTGTTCTGATTATCTCTCCGTACCGTCACACTAATTTCGAATTTTCAAAATTTTAGATTTTTCTTTTTGCCTCGAAGTTGAGTCGAATCGATTAACACCAAAACTAAGATTCCAGATGAAGTGGATGTGCTCGATAATGTTCTTCTTATACATCAACCCTCACGTCATTCAGTTCTGTTTGCGAGTATATCATACAAATATCTAGCTTGGGCAAATATTGTGGTGTGTACTAATATTGAACAGTATATTTCTTATTTTGATCTTTGCATATCAAAAACAGAATGAAAGATCACTGGATAAAACATTTTAGTAATCAAGAAACTTCTTTTACACGGTTAGTATTTTAGTATTTTAGCGAATTATTATTTTATTAATATTCATAACATGTATTGTATTGTAAAATGTCAGAATATTTATTTTTTGTAAATATTCACACTGGACGATCCGATAAAATGCGCTCAATTGATTCTGCAATATAATAAAAAAATCTGATGTGGGCAACACATGATTTTCCTTATATAATGCAATGAATTTATTACTTTTACAGTTAAAAAAAATGTTATTCTTATAGTAGATACTTTCAAAGATATTGAATTTTCTTGAATTAGTCGTCATTTTCATTGATTTAGCGTCATTTTTATCCATTTGGCAAGATTTTCGTTAATTTGACATCTAAAAATGTCGCCAAGATGGCGACATTCCGCTAAATTCGTCGCCAAAATCTCGCCAAGCGTTACGGACGGAGAAATAAGTAATTCTTACAGCAGATAAATGACTATTGGTGTTCAAATACAAAAGTATTACCCAAAATATATTTTCTCGTGAATGGAACGAGTTAGATCCACGAAAATGATATCATCAAATTTATCGCATGATATTACATATGAAACGTGAACATGTTTCATAACAGTTAATTTTTTTTTAATTTATGGGAATTTTTGAAAAATGTATTTGAAAAATGTGCAATATCTCGAGAACGGTTCATGCTAGCGTTCTAAAATTTATGTTAATCATTTTCTAAGGAAAAATTGCATAAGAAATGTCTATTTGTGTAACTTTATGAAAGGTTTTGATTTTTTGATGATTTTTTCAAAATTTTACTTAAAAATTCAGGAGGGTTCTGAACATTCGATTATGTTTTAAGACAATAAGCTTCCAGCATTCACGGATTGTGATTTGTTTACCTAATTCCATTCGAATCGCTCCATTCGTTCGTGAGATATCGTCTCCACAGTCTCTGTGACACACACACACACACACACGCACACACACACACACACACACACACACACACACATATATACACACACACACTTACTTTCACACACACACACATACTTTCATATACACACAGACATCACTTCAAAAATGTTTGATTCGTGATCAGGGATGATTGAAACGTGCTATCCCGTCAAAAACTCGATTTCGAATTTTCGACCCCGTCAGAATACTTTCCTTATACATTATGTATATCAGGAAAGTAAAAAGCGCTCATTTTTTTATAGCTCCATAACAACGTTGCAAATGGTAGCTAAGGAAAAAAGTTGAAATTAACCGTTTAATAGTCAAGCATTCAGTTTTTTAACCTATCTATTCTCTTATGCTATAATTTTCTTATACCATCAGACTTAAGAGGAATTTTCAAATTTGGTGTTAATGGAGCTTCCTAAAAAAATTTAATTTGCTTTCATTCATTAATGAATTCTATTTCCAAAAAGAGGGTGATAGCTGCAAATAGTTATTCTAAAAGTTTAAGTCATTTAAACACATTCGTACAACATCTAATTGCATTGGTTGCGACGTTAAATTCCACGCATAACTTTCAATTTCTCAAATTATTGGTAAATGTGTGAAAAAGGGTATTAAATGTATGCATAAGAGAAGTTCATTTGTGCCAATCATTTGTGCCAATTATTGAAAATGAACTCCAATTTGGTGATTGCAGATATATTGACTTAGATTTAATATTTTACACGTTCAGTTCGAGACTTTTGAAAATCTGATGTGGACATCACAAGCCTTTCCCTGCCAACTCAAATACATTTTTTCTTTTTTTTTTCAAAATATATTAGTTTGACGACAAGATGTACAGTTATGAAATTATACATATGGACTAACGGTTAGTATATGTAATAGTTAGTTATACGTATAGACTGATAGGCCTTAGTTAAGCCGGTAAAAGAGCTCGCGAAGAGAACTCCAACTATACCTTGAATGCTCCAACTATACTATGAGCACATGATTTAAAAAAATGGCTGAATAAAATTGCTAAACATTTTGCACACATATATAAACACTATATATGTTTAAATTTACCAATTGTTCTAAATGATAATATAAATGAAAACACTTTGGAAATATATTTTGTTATCCGTCAAATTTCCTAAGTTTTCTTTTTTTTTCTTTTTAAAAGTTTAAATATTTTTATAGTTTGTCATTTTGATAATTCATCACTTATATATCCTTTAAAAAAATTTAAAGTTGAAATAAAGTTCCATGCCAGCAGAAAGTTTCGCGCTATGCCTGTCATTTTATTTTTGTCGAGAAAATATTAGATTCTTAATTTAATTATTGAAAAGTATTATAGAAAGATGAGTATTTATTGTGGCCATTTTTTAAAAACAGTATAGTTAATAAATATGCGTCTTGAATTTCATTTTTAAAAGTTAATAATTAATAGAAATACAAAAAAATATAGTCACATTTTCAGCATTTATTTAGATTTAAAAGGTAGTTTTAAGGTTAAGGTAGTCAAGGGATAGTGGTTTAGTTTTAAAAGGACTTTAGAATATTTTATATTTAAAATATGTCATGATTATTACAACGACATTTATAAATGTATTACAGAAATACAAAATTTATGAATAAGTTATCGCCAGGAATACATATATATATATATAAATATATATATATATATATATATATATATATATATATATATATATGTGTGTGTGTGTGTGTGTGTGTGTGTGTGCGTGTGCGTGTGTATGTATATTCAAATAATACTTAAATGAGTTTTTAACAAATTCTGACCCATTTAGATATCAATAATGCAAAAAAGGCGTTCACCAAAATCTGATACTTATGCAGTCATACTGATTTCGCTACAGAGCTTTGAATTTTTAATAGTTATAACTTGGAGTACAGCCAGCTATTTTGAACTGGTAAGGTAATATGTAGGCAAATGCTCTCTTTGCTATGGCAGATAGAAGCTTCAATTTTATATTAACTTTCATGTCTTACATATAATATTTAATTTCAGTAAAATATGCAACTCTTCTCTTAAAAAAGCATATTTTCATAACCTGAATATTCAAATTGTTAACAATAAATATGATTTTTATACTAAAAAAAACACTTTAAGACTTTTGCTTGAACCGTTGTCAAGATACTGCATGTCTTTAAATAAACGTATCAAAAATCACATATAATTAAAAGAAACCGTTAGTATCTTCAATTAGGCTCACATTTCACATGCAATATTATGCAGAAAATACGTTACTATCATTCTGTTGGATCTAGATTGTTCCATTCACGAGAGAAGATATTTTTGCAATAGTTTTATATTTCGACGCAACAGAACTCGTCTATAGTCATTTATTTCCAGGAAATTAAATTAATCAGATATTTTCACGCACGCATTAATGAGTTATTCTCTTTGGACTGATAAGTTGTGAAAATCGCCAAATTTTTAATTCGTGTGGTGTTAAACCAGTACCAGAACCATTGTGCTGAGAACCTTGTATATCATCATTTCGCTGTAAAAAACGTACAGCCATAACATTATGTAGTGAAATTCATGTGCTGCTCACATCGGTCTGTTGGTATTCAAATCGTTGTTTCGCTTAAGAACTATTAAATGTTCTGGGTTCAGAAAAAAAAGATATAAAATTTGGTATTATAGTTGTAAAACAAATCGCACCCTTAGTCTTATAGCTAATACTATAAAAATCTCAATGTGATTAAGTTGCTCATCACGTTTTTTACTAATGACAATGACACATGGTCGATTCTTTTGATGGGAAATCTTAACTAGGATCATTTTAGGTTCATCTACGTATATCTTTATTGCATTTATGTTTTATTTTAATCGCTACACATTGTACTAACCAGTAGTTTCCAAATATTATTATGGGTCATACGTGATATAACTGTTTTGTTAAACTACTTTGTCTCATTGCTTTGTTGTTGCAATACAAATCTAATGTGGGCAGCACATGACTTTCCTTATATAATGCAATGAATTTACTACTTTTACAGTAAAAAAAAAATAGGTTTTTCTTATAGTAGATACTTATATTCTTTTCCAAGATATTGAATTTTCGTCAATGAGTCGTCATTTTCATTGATTTAGCGTCATTTTTATCCATTTGGCGTGATTTTCGTTAATTTGGCAACATTTAAAAAAGTCGCCAAGTTGGCGGCATTTCGCCAAATTCGTCGCAGCCAAAATCTCGCCAAGCGTTATAGACGGAGAAATAAGCTATTCTTATAGCAGATAAATGACTATTGACTTTCAAATACAAAAGTATTACTCAAAGTATATTTTCTCATGAATGGAACGAGCTAGATCCACGAGAATGATGTCACCAAATTTATCGCATGATATTACATATGAAGAGTTAGTTCCTCAACAGTTAATATATTTTTTTTAATTTATGGGAATTTTTGATAAATTTATTTTAAAAATGTACAATATCTCGAGAACGGTTCATGCTAGCGTTCTCCAAAGCTTTCTATATATATATATATATATATATATATATATATATATATATATATATATATATATATATATATATATATATATATATATATATATATATATATATATATATATATATATATATATATATATATTCAAAACGAAATCTCAAATTATGTATACAATTCTACATCAAATTACCAGGATACTACCTAGGATAAGGCGCATTGCAGCTCTATAATCCGAAGCAGGAAATAACTAAGAAAAAGTAAAAATATGTAAAGGGGGGATGCCAGATAAATTGCATATAAATGGCTGAGAGGGATGGCGACCTCTCATTCCCGTTTAAAGTACTTTTATGTCTAGACAATGCTCACGGAAACCAATGCAATATAATGACAGGTTCCCGATATATGTGCAAAATCGAAGGCACTAGAACGAAGACAGAAAGGGAATATCGAGAGGCAGAAATTTATAATGGCAATCTGACAACCATACAATCCGGAATGCACAAAACTCTTTCTAAAGTAAACATTTTAACGCATGCGTACATCGTGATACACTGTTATGATGTCATATTACCTATGTCTTGTCTAAATGAGTATTCTTCTACTTTAAAGAAGGAATTATAATGATGTTTAAGAAAATTTATATGCAATTTATCTGGCATCCCCCCTTTACATATTTTTACTTTTTCTTGATTAAATTTTCTTAGGATTTACTAATTTTACTTAGGATTGGATTTACTAATTTATATATATATATATATATAAATTAGTAAATCGAATGTTTGAATGTAAGTAGTAACTCATAATACACTATTCCAAAATATTCTACAAAATACAAAGAAATAAAAGAAATTAAGACATAAAGAGGAAATAATATATATATATATATATATATATATATATATATATATATATATATATATATAAGAGGAATGATATTTCGTGTTTCCACAACTTTGGCGGGAATCAATTTGGACAGAAAAACTTGCCAATACAAAAATTTCAAAATTACCACGTGGATATGTAGATATGTGTTGCCATCTGGAAGAATATATATAGTATTTGAAAAACGACATTTTTTTTCAAAGTTAAATTGTTAATTTAAAGTTTAAATCAATGTCAAAGAAATATTTTCCTCTAAAATTATCTCCCCCGATTACAAAATAAATACATTTTGATTGAAATGTATCTGGTTTAAAGAAGTAATCTATGTTGGACGCTAAAATGAACAGTGACTGAAATGCAAATTTTTATGTCCGATGTGTTAATATTTGGAATGGCGCGACACAACCTCGTATATACTGCTCTAACAATTATTTGCCTTATGCTTTTGATTTGCTGCAAAAAATGCACAGCTTTCTTAAATTCCAAATAAACCTGCAAGTGAAAGTACACTGGATTTTCGAAACAATATCTTATATATTATTTATTCTCAAAATATTTAGGTAGATAATAAAAGAAGGAATTTACGTTATTCAATTTTTGTGCAACCAACAGTAAACTGACAAAATTTATATGATCAGTATCACTTAAAATATTGGTTGAAAAATACCATTCTCACACTACATAATGCGCTATGTGTCCATACGCGACGGTGGTTCCAATCGCAACTGATACAAGACATCTGCAAAATGGTGTCCGAACTACTAAACCTAGCAAATACGATTCAGTGGATGATTGATATTAATTAAATTGGAATTGAAATTAAATTGAAATTTTGTATTAGCCACACCATTCGATTTATAGCAGCTGTTTCAATTCTCGAAAAGTTCGTTCTCTTGGAGGTATTGAATCAGAAATACAATATACACTGAACTGTCTGAGTGAGGGAGGCATGCACTGAAATTAACCGGCACTTTCGCTTATAGGTAGAATTTTGGTTTAGGTGTCATTCGATCCGTTTAAGCTTCGAGACTAAGGGAAAAGTCTAACATTTTAAAAATTCGAATTAGGAGTGACGTTGCAAGTATATAATCGGACATTTCAAAATTATCAAACACTTCTACACGAGCCAAAATCTAGGTTTTGGTCTCATTTGATTCGACTTAGCTTCCAAATCAATAGAAAAATCGAACATTTCGAGAATTGGAATTATAGGTGAAGATGGAAAGATGTTTTCAAAAAACTTACACCAGCTTGCCTTTCAGAAGTAATACACTCATTGTGAAATTTACGGTAAAATGCATTGTTGAGTATTGTTTTCCTTTCTTATTTTGATCTGAAGAATTTCCTCTTACTTTCCTTATATACATAATGAATAAAAGTATTGTGACGGGATCAAAAATTCTAATTCGAGTTTTCGACGGGAGAGCACGTTTCAAGCATCCCTGATCACGAATCGAACATTTTTGAAGTGATGTCTGTGTCTCTCTGTGTGTGTGTGTGTGAAAGTATGTGTGTGTGTGTGTGTGTGTGTGAAAGTATGTGTGTGTGTGTGTGTGTGAAAGTATGTGTGTGTGTGTGTGTGTGTGTGTGTGTGTGTGTGTGTGTGTGTGTGTGTGTGTGTGTGTGTGTGTGTGTAAACGATAACTGGCGAACGAATGAAGCGATTCGAATGAAATTTGGTACAAAAATCACACACCGTGAATACTGAAAGCCTATTGTCTGTAAACGTTCAGAACCTCCTTAAATTTTCGAGTGAAATTTAAAATAAAATCATAAAAAACCAAAACCTTTAATAAAGTTACGCAAATAGACATTTTTTATGTAATTTTTCCTTAGAAAGCGACTGATACAAATTTTAGAACGCTAGCATGAACCGTTCTCGAGATATCGCACATTTTTTAAATAAATTTATCAAAAGATCCTATAAATTAAAAGAAAATATTAACTGTTGAGAAACATGTTCACTTTTCATATGTAATATCATGCAATAAATTTGGTGATATCATTCTCGTGGATCTAGCTCGTTCCTTTCGTGAGAACAGGTACTTTGAGTAATTATTTTGTATTTGGACTCCAATAGTTATTTATCTGCTGTACGAATAACTTATTTCTCCGTCCATAACGCTTAGCGAGATTTTGGCGACGAATTTGGCGGAATGTCGCCAACTTGGCGACATTTTAAAATATTGCCAAATTAACGAAAATCTAGCCGAATGGATAAAAATGTCACTAAATCAATGAAAATGACAACTAATTGAAAAAAATCCAATATCTTGGAAAGAATATAAGTATCCACTATAAGAATAACCTATTTTCTTTTATTGTAAAGGTAGTAAATTCATTGCATTATATAAAGAAAGTCATGTGCTGCCCACATCAGATTTTTTTTCTTCTTTTCCTTTAATATTCGAAGCAAAATTTTTGAAGCCTCAAGAACTCAGTTTCTGTTTCTACCCCTCTTTTAATATTTCAAGACTGTGGTTTTTCAAAACAAAAATGCATGCATATTGTTACTACGAATAAAATAGTATTTTACATTTCTACAAGATGTATAGATCATATACGAAAGTGTAGAAATTTTCTTTCACATTAATTGAATAAGTAACATTTAACATACAAAAAAAACCTAATCTCACGTAACATATCCTAATGCAAATTTCTTTCACATTAATTGATCCAACTTTTAATACGCAAAACAACCTAATCTTACGTAACACATCCTAATGCAAATTTCATTCACATTAATTCAACTAACTTTTAATACGCAAAACAACCTTATCTCAAGTAGCATATCCAAATACAAATTTATTTCACATTAATTGAACTATAAGTAACTTTTAATACTCAAAACAACCTAATCTTACATAACATATCCTAAAGTAAATTTATTTCATATTAATTGAACTAAGTAACTTTCAGAATGCAAATCAACCTAATCTTTAATATATCCTAAGGCACATTTCTGTCTTGAAAATATATTAATCTTTCGGATAAGAAAATTTAAATCTTGGCACTAAACCAGAAATCAGAAATTAAAAAAAGACTGAGGAAACGAACTTTTACTCATAATAATATACTATCTACTTAGGATCTAAACCGCATCATAGATCATTAAGGATCTTGATCTTTTACTTGTGCTGTCATTCAACACTTTTTATAGCACCATTCTGTGATTTTTAGCTGCAGGAAAGGCCAATTCCCAGACACTAATATTTAATTAAATACGCTATACGGATTCTTTATCTTCTTAGTGGATTAGCTAACATATTCAATTCGTTCTGCTCATAAATATGAATGCATGTATCTTTGCCAAAATGGAATTAAAAATGCATGCTCTGTGTTTAGTAAATTATTATCCAATATATTTTATGCAGAGTTTTGTTGGGACAAATCAGGATCCAATATCTTTTATGCAGATGGCATTTCAAAGAAGGCATAAGTTTGTTAAATTATACTGTACGAGGGAGGGATAGCCCAGTGGCTATAGCACGGAGATTGCACTCGGAGAACCAGATTTTGATTGCCGGGGCTGCCCAATCAATTTCTGTGTCTATACGTGGAGCACAGGCGCGTTAATTCTGTGGGTCCGAACGTCCTTCCAAAAGGTTTGTGTTAGAGCAAAGAGGATATGGTCCCTTTTGGATGTCACCCCTATTGGGTTCTGGTCTAAATTAGGTGACTATCTGGCCCTCCAAATAGATACATTACACCTTCGGGTAGGTCGAACTGTCTGCGTCGAAAGAAGGAAATTAATTTGTACATGTACAAAGCTGGTTTTAGTAATTTTATATTTACTTTGAGGATAAAATGTATTCTGATTTTTTGAAATTACAACTGCGTATTTCGACTATTTAGCAAGGAATCCATGGATGCTGAATATGATCCGTGGATGCTATTATCTGCTATGGAAATGTGCTGCAAATTTTTGAGAACACCCTCTACAATTACATTTTGTAATTAATTACTTTCACATTAAGAAGCTTCTTGAATTTATAAAATATTCTGATACCAGAAAATGTTTCTTGACACTGATTTATTTATTTTTAATTTGGTAGCCTTCATTCTGATAAAATATAAATCTTGGAATTTTATCAGAAATTTAAATTAATAAAAATATTTAAATATATTTTTCTCGTGGGAATAAAACTCGGATACTATCAGTAAAAAAATATTTTCAACCGCATCATAAATCATTGTGAATCTTGGTATTTCATTTGCACCATCATTTAAAGCTTTTTCGTGTTCATTTTTCTGATATTTAGCTCTTGAGACGGCAGGTTGCCAGACACTAATATTTAATTACGGGCGTTGTTCGCTGACTGCACCTTCTGAGTTGGCAGGTTAACAGTCTTCGATCTGCTTTGATCATAAATATGAATACTTGAATCGGCGCCAAAATGGAATTAAAATTGGAGTGCTTTATGTTCCATAAATAATTACCTAATACATTTATGCAGATTTTTGGACAGACACTAATTTTAAAGACGACATAAATTTTAGAGGATTTTTTTTTGCACACGATGCTTAACTGAATTCATGTTTCCCTTCGTCTCGCTTCTTCTGTTAAAATTATTTTTTTCACAATATAGTTTCAAATATTTGTTTTATCTGTCTCTTTTTAATGACTTATATCTAAAAAAATTCGCCATCATTTTTATCAAAATTAATTTGAAATAAAAATACTTCGCTAATAACAACACCAAAAGTTTATTAAAAACATTAGCTATTCAAGATCTTTTTGAGCCCTCTTAATCTGGTCAAAATAAGTATATCAGACAGTAAGATACAATTGTGAAGTACTTTGGGCAGACAGTTTTTATCGTCTGTTGAAAGAACACTGCAGTTACCTAAGCAGTTACCTTTAGAAAGAACACTGCAGTTACCTTTCTTCAAAGGAGTATAATCGAACCTCGTTAACAAGAACTTCAAGGGGAACAAAATTTGTTCGCGTTAAAAGTAGTTCGCGTTAACAGTTATATGTGATTGTCAGTCTAACAGGGGAATTAAAAGTAGTACGTGTTAAAAGTAAAACGTGTTAGGAGTGTTCGCGTTAACAGTTATATGTGATTGTTAGTCTAATAGGGGAATTAAAAGTAGTACGTTTTAAAAGTAAAACGTGTTAGGAGTGTTCGCGTTAACAGTTATATGTGATTGTCAGTCTAACAGGGGAATTAAAAGTAGTACGTGTTAAAAGTAAAACGTGTTAGGAGTGTTCGCGTTAACAGTTATATGTGATTGTTAGTCTAATAGGGGAATTAAAAGTAGTACGTGTTAAAAGTAAAGCGTGTTAGGAGTGTTCGCGTTAATGATAATATATATATATATATATATATATATATATATATATATGTATATATATATGTATATATATATGAATATATATATATATGTATATATATATATATATATATAATATATATATATATATGTATATATATATGGATATATATATATATATATATATATATGTACATATATATATATATATATATATATATATATATATATATATATATATATATATATACATTATAAAACTTGAAAAATTTATTTTCAATTTTAGTGAACAGATTAAAAAGCTAAAAGCAAAAAATAATTTATAATACATCTTGTAAAGCGCTATGCTGCAATATTTACATGTGTATTCCTATATAAATTCCCTAAAAAGGACAAGTAGCAATGTACTCGTACAGATTCTAGATGTGTGACAGAAGTACCGGCCGGGGGGAGTTGCGACCCCCAGCACTCCGGTTAAAGCTTTTTCCGCCATGGCAAACGCTCCCGGAATCCAATATTTAAAAATATTTTTATTTTGTATCCAATATTTAAAAATAACTCTCTGACTGGAATGTCTTTGGACTTGATTTATGAGCATTAAACTATCGATTTATGAGCATTAAACTATCACAAGTGAAGTAAATTCAAACATTAGGATTTTTATGGTGATAAAGAAGCCAATAGGTTTTGGTATCCAAAAAGGATTTTAATAATAATAACATGGATTTCAATAGTCTTGAATATATAGTTTTTAAAGTAATAATTAACCATAAGTGAAATGATTTCAAACATTAGTATATATATGGCGAAGGAGTTGCCAATAGGTCTTGAGTCCATATTTAAAAATACAGACACTCTGACTAGTATTTCAAACATTAGTTTTGAATAGAAAGGGTTTAAAAGGATTAAATGACTAATTGTGAGGTAATTTTACACACAGGTTTTTATATGGAAATAATGCGGTTTATGGGTCTTATATCCAATTTTAAAAAAATATCCTCTCAGACTGGGATTTCATTAGTCTTAAGAATTTTGTATTTTAAATTATTTGTTATATTTTTACAGAATGCTTCATGGATAGTTTTAGCGTAGAAAAGTAAACTTTTAGATTTTACATGTTATTGAAATTGTATATGTATGTATTTTTACGGATTTATAAAGGGTCATGAAGGAAATCGTGTAGGGAGTATCGGTTATCGGGAGCGTTTGCCATGGCGGAAAAAGCTTTAACCGGAGTGCTGGGGGTCGCAACTCCCCCCGGCCGGTACTTCTGTCACACATCTAGAATCTGTACGAGTACATTGCTACTTGTCCTTTTTAGGGAATTTATATATATATATATATATATATATATATATATATATATATATATATGTACAAAGATCGTGGTTGAAGTATGTAGTGGAACATAAGAACACACATGTAAAATTAGGAAGTGGAATGAAAAACCAAAATAGCAAAGGATATAAAATTCCGATGAAAGAGAATAAAAAAATAAGAAACATGAAGGAAAAGAAAAGATTTGTATCATGTGTCTAATTTAGATTACATATACATTAGACATTATGAGCATTAAATCAAAGTTTAAAATGAGTTGCAATCATTGAAAAGACTTCGTCAAGACCCCACTTAATCAGTGATTGCAACAGAGTTTCTGTAGATTATGCACTATCAAAGATAAAAGTGTTTTAACCTAGGGACCAAAACTGCATGTTATAATAGAAAAATCATAAGTGAAACCTTACCAGGCGTCGCCATACCAAACCAGAGAAGCCATTATTGGAAAATTAAAAAATAGCGGATTTAGCAATTTTAACTTTTAAAAAATGCAATTAGAAATGAAACTAAAATTTTTACTTTAGGTATAATCATAAAGTAAATATGATATGATAGAGCAGGTTTAACTTTGTCTAAGTGATAAAGTATATTAAGGTTGCCATTTAAGATATAACTAGAAAATAACATAATTACGGTTTAACCTGCGTAAAGTAGAAATGATAATTCAAAATATGATCGTTATGTCTCCAGACTACGAAAATTTTGCAATTTATTTGGTTGCTATTATTTGCTAATCCCCCACCCCTCCCTCACAAGTACACTGTTAAATTTACGGTTTCGATCAGAATAATATAAACGCCCATTCCAAATGTTTAGATTATTTCCATTTGTGTTTATTTAACACTTTTTTGTGTTCAGATTTGTATTTCATAGCATGCAGACAGCTAGGCAATAATACTTAATTACGGGCGTTGTTCACTCAAAGCGTTTTCTAAATTGCCAGTAAAACATTTATCTTGTTCTTGGTTATAAAATATCAATATTTACACTGTAGCCAAAACTAATTAACTTTTATCTGGTATGGTCGATTGTTTGGTTTAGAACTGGTATAGCCGAGTCCTATGGACCAGTCAATTGAATTATAAAAAATCTGATGTGGGCAACACATGACTTTCCTTATATAATGCATTGAATTTACTACTTTTACAGTAAAAAAATAGGTTTCTCTTCTAGTAGATACCTATATTCTTTCCAAGATATTCAATTTTCGTCAATGAGTCGTCATTTTCAATGATGTAGCGTCGTTTTTATCTATTTGGCGAGATTTTTTATTAAGTTGGCAACATTTTAAAAAGTAGCCAAGTTGGCGACATTCCGCCAAATTTGTCGCCAAAACTCGCCAAGCGTTATGGACGGAGAAATAAGTTATTCTTACAGCAGATAAATGATTATTGGCGTTCAAATACAAAAGTATTACTCAAAGTATATTTTTCATGAATAGAACGAGCTAGAACCACGAGAATGATGTCACTCAATTTATCGGAAGGTATTACATATGAAAAGTGAATATGTTTCTCAATAGGAAATATTTTTTTTATTTTATATGACTTTTTGATAATATTTTTGAAAAATATACAATATCTCGAGAGCGGTTCATGTTAGCATTCTAAAATTTATGTCAATCGTTTTCTAATGAAAAATTACATAAGAAATGTCTATTTACGTAACTATATTAGCGGTTTTGATTTTTCACATTTTTTCAAAATTTCACTGGAAAATTTAAGGAGGTTCTGAACATTCGATTGCATATAAAAACAATAGGCCTCCAGTGTTTACGGATTGTGATTTTTGTACTAAATTTCTTTCAAATCGGTCTATTCGTTCGTCAGTTATCGTCTCCACAGAGTCACTGACAAACACACACACACATACACACACACACACACACATCACTTCAAAAATGTTCGATTCGTGATCAGGGATGCTTCAAACGTGCTCTCCCGCCGAAAACTCGAATTCGAATTTTCGACCCCGTCACAATACTTTCCTTATACATTATGTATATAAGGAAAGTAATAATTAAAACTTTTAAAAATTGAATTAAATAAATATCTAGGATATCTTACTAGAGCCTTCGAAATATAAATATATGCTTTAAAACTTCCAAATTTATATTTATAAAGTATGAAAATTGCGAAATACAAAATAGTACAAATATTACATGTATTTCACATATCTGGAATTTAGCAAAAATGGAAAAGTAAATACTAAATTTATTCTTGCTTTTATAATATTTCATGTGCTGAAAACAAAGAGTTTATTTTGAAAAATGAAAATTTATTTTTAACAGTTTACAACATAGTTGAAAAGTTTTAATGACTTTGTTCATTTTGTCTGTCTGTCTGTCTGCCCGTTCGCACGATAACTGCCGTAAAAATGACTTTATCGAAATGAAATTTTAGTATGTTGTTCAAACGGTCTGTGGGACCTATTGGAATCTAAATGAATAATATCACCGAATTAGTTTTGGAATAAACCCATGTTGAAGAAATGACATACATTGAACCCTATATGGGACCTAATTTTTCAAACATTTTTTAAACGCATTTAAAATTCACAAATTGCTTCAAAAGTTTAAGGAAATATTCAAATTATCCCGTAAAAATATGGAAAAAAAATTCAGCAAAATATATTCGACAGTTTTTTAAATAAATATTAAAATGATAATTACACCCGTACCATATGAAGAGATCACGTGATCCACTTCAAAATAAAATACGGCATCCATCTTGTGTCAAAATCGTGATTTTTAAAGTTCTTTTTATTTTATATTTAGTGTTGTATCCATTCTAAAACGACTTTATTTTTACTTAATTTCTGTGCATCCAATGACGTCATTTGAATAAAGTTAATTTTTTTATGAAGTTTTAAGTTTTCAAATATAATAAATTATTGTAGTATTGTGATAATTTAAAAAATATTACCGCTGGAGGTATCGCATTTTAGAGGTGTTTAAATAAAATTGCATTGCATTTGGAAAGTTTTTCATAATCAATGCTTTACGCATGATTGATCTTTCTTGTTCTTTTTGCATGATTGATCTTTCTTGTTCTTTTTACAGCACTTCATACAAATCGGTTTGGGGCACATGAGCAATATTGGGATATTTTTAAATAGAAATTTGAGGGTCGAATGTAGTACATCTTCCTTTTTAACACTTTACAACATAGTTAAAAAGTGTTTATGACTTTGCTCATTCTGTCTGTCTGTCCGTTAGCATGATAACTGCCGCAAAAATGTCTTCATCAAAATGAAATTTTAGTATGTTTTTCAGACGGTCTATTGGACCTATGAGAATATAAATGAATAATATCACACAATTATTTTTGGATTGAACTTGGGTTAGAAAAATGAAATATACTGAACCCTATGGTACCTAATTTTGCAAACATTTTTTAAGTCACTTTAAAATTTACAAACTGCTTCGAAAGTTTCAGAAAATATTCAAATTATCACATAAACTATTTAAAAAAAATTTCAGAAAAATATATTCAGTAGTTTTTTAAATGAAAACAAAGTAATAATCACACCCAATATATGAATAGATCACGTGACCATTATATGAAGAGATCACGTGACCCACTTTAAAATAAAATATGGCATCTTGTGTCAAAATCGTGATTTTTAAAGTTCTTTTTATTTTATATTTAGTGTTGTATCCATTCTAAAACGAATTTATTTTTACTTAATTTCTGTGCATCCATATTCCGAAATATCGCAGTTACAATATATTTGAGTTTAAACGATCAAGCAATCCATCTTGTGTCAAAATCGTGATCTTTAATGTTCTTTTTAATTTATATTTAGTGTCGTATCCGTTCTAAAACCGTTTTTTTTTTTTGCTTAATTTCTGTGCATCTGTATTCTGAAACAACGCAATTAGAATATATTTGAGTTTAATTGATCATCAAACTTTGATTATTTCCACGACGAAGCTTAATTTTCACTTATGGAGAACGTAAACATACGAAGCTTTAAGATGAGTTGTATAAGAAATGCTGAATGGCTTTAATGCAAAAGTATTTAGCTCTGGAGTCTGCAATGTAGCTGATATGAATGGAAAATTCATTAATTTTACATAGAGACGCAGACGATTTTATAGCAGACTTTTTCGATGAAGTTTTACGTATAGAGTAAAATTACTTTTACCTCCATTGTTTTAAGTTTTCAAGTGAAATAAATAATTGTAATATTGTGAAGAATGAAAGGAATGGAAAAAAGTGTGTGAATGAAATATTTACTGCTTTGTCATAGAGAGTCAGGCGATTTATATTACAATGACGTCATTTGAATAAAGTGAATTTTTTTATGAAGTTTTAAGTTTTCAAATATAATAAATTATTGTAGTATTGTGATAATTTAAAAAATATTACCGCTGGTTGTATCGCATTTTAGAGGTGTTTAAATAAAATTGCATTGCATTTGGAAAGTTTTTCATAATCAATGCTTTATGCATGATTGATCTTTCTTGTTCTTTTTGCATGATTGATCTTTCTTGTTCTTTTTACAGCACTTTATACAAATCGGTTTGGGACACATGAGCAATATTGGGATATTTTTAAATACAAATTTGAGGGTCGAATGTAGTACATCTTCCTTTTTAACACTTTACAACATAGTTAAAAAGTGTTTATGACTTTGCTCATTCTGTCTGTCTGTCTTTCTGTCTGTCTGTCTGTCCGTTAGCATGATAACTGCCGCAAAAATGACTTCATCAAAATGAAATTTTAGTATGTTTTTCAGACGGTCTATTGGACCTATGAGAATATAAATGAATAATATCACACAATTATTTTTGGATTGAACTTGGGTTAGAAAAATGAAATATATTGAACCCTATGGTACCTAATTTTGCAAACATTTTTTAAGTAACTTTAAAAGTTACAAACTGCTGCGAAAGTTTCAGAAAATATTCAAATTATCACATAAAATATTTAAAAAAAATTTCAGAAAAATATATTCAGTAGTTTTTTAAATGAAAACAAAATAATAATTACACCCAATATATGAATTGATCACGTGACTATTATATGAAGAGATCACGTGACCCACTTTAAAATAAAATATGGCATCTTGTGTCAAAATCGTGATTTTTAAAGTTCTTTTTAATATATATTTGGTGTTGTATCTGTCCTAAAACCCCTTTATTTTTCCTTAACTTCTGTGCATCATTGTTCTGAATTAACGCAACTACAATATATTTGAATTTAAATTATCATTAACCTTTGATTATTTCTACAACGAAGCCTAATTTCCTCTTATGGTGATTGTAAACACATCAAGCTGTAAGATGAGTTGTAAAAGATTTTATGAATTTCCTTAACGAACATGTATTTAGCTCTGGAGTCTGCAATATAGTTGATATGAATGAAACAGTCACTTTTACATACAGAACAGACGATTTTACAGCAGACTTTTTCGGTGAAGTTTTAAGTACAGAGTTAAATTATTTTTACCCCCATGGTTTTAAGTTTTAAAGTAAAATAAATTATTGTAGTATTGTGATGAATGAAAGGAATAGAAAAAATATATATGAATGCAATTTTTACTGCTTTTTCATAGAGAGACAGGAAATTTATATTTCAATGACGTCATTTGAATAGAGTTCATTTTTTTCGATGAAGTTTTCAAATATAATAAATTATTGTAATATTATGATAATTTTTAAAATATTACCACTGAATGTATCCCATTTTAGAGATGTTTAAATAAAATTGCATTGCAGTTGGAAAGTGTTTCATAATCAACGCTTTATGCATGATTGATCTTTCTTGTTGATCTTTGCTTTTCCAAATATTATTAATTTGTTTCATGAAATTTGGATGTGCATATTTAAAATTTAATTTACGGTTCCAATGGGACCTAAGATGAACAAAAAATCTCCCATATCGGCTCAGTGTTAAAAATAACCAAAAAATTAACTAAAAAAAATAAGATTAAGGATGTCAGGAAATATTTTAAAAAGCTGACAAATATTACCGTCGGTCCAAAAGTGCTATTACTCTTACATAAAGTATTACAGCATTAACTGCAATAGTGGATCCATAGGATTTGACCATATCAGTTAACGTGATACATTGCAGTAAATTAGTAATAAAAATGACTTAACAGCGCTTACAACAGCTAACGTAATAGATATCCCACATAAAAAATAAATTATCTTAAAACATACAAAATTACGGAGCTAGTATGGCCTGGTCTATTGGGCCATATAAAAATCCCAAATAATATATGCCAACAAAATAGCTTAAGTGACGACATTAATAAACATAAAATTATAAAGGTACTGAAGGCTACCTGGAAATGCACCCAAAAACATTCTTTGCATTAAAAAAAATGTAGGCTGTGTCCCCGGCATCCATACTATACGAGTTAATATTGCTGCGTTTTTTGCCTATGAATTATTAACCAATAAGTTTCAATGTAAATTTCTGCTAAAAGTAATTTTTGAAGATCATATAATATTTGTTATATTATCCCATAAATAATGTGTTTAATCTCATTTGTAATAATTTTATTTAATTTGCTTTTACATTTTTTAAATATATTCTGAGAATCATGAGACATTGGCGATTAAATGTATAATAATCATTGGAATGGACTGAAACCATTGATCCTTTAATTTAAATATATGCTTCATAATTGTGATATAAATTTTACTTTCTGTATATACAATAATGTATAAGGAAAGTATTGTAACGGGGTCGAAAATTCGAATTCGGGTTTTCGACGGGAGAGCACGTTTCAAGCATCCCTGATCACGAATCGAATATTTTTGAGATGATGTCTGTGTGTGTGTGTGTGTGTCTGTGTCAGTGAGTCTGTGGAAACGATAACTGACGAATAAATGGACCGATTCGAACGAAATTTGGTACAAAAATCACAATCCATGTATACTGGAAGCTTATTGTTTTTATACGAAATCGAATGTTCAGAACCCCCCTAAATTTTCGAGTGAAATTTTGAAAAAATAATTAAAAAATCAAAACCTTTAATAAAGCTACGCAAAAAGACATTTCTAATGTAATTTTTCATTAGAAAACGATTAACACAAATTTTAGAAAACTAGCATAAACCGTTCTCCAGATATTGCACATTTTTCAAAAAAATTATCAAAAGTCATGTAAAATAAAAAAAAAGTATTACCTATTGAGAAACATGTTCACTTTTCATATGTAATACCATGCCATAAATTTGGTGACATCATTCTCGTGGATCTAACTCGTTCCATTCATAAGAAAAGATACTTTGAGTAACCCTTTTGTATTTGAACGCCAATATTCATTTATCTTCTGTAAGAATAACTTATTTCTCCATCTATAACGCTTGGCTAGATTTTGGCGACGAAATTGGTGGAATGTCGCCAACTTGGCAACTTGTTTAAATGTTGCTAAATTAGCGAAAAACTCGCCAAATGGATAAAAATGAGGCTAAATCAATGAAAATGACGACTAATTGACGAAAATTCAATATCTTGGAAAGAATATATCTACTATAAGAGCAACCTATTGTTTTTACTCTTAGAGTAGTAAATTCATTGCAGTATATAAGGAAAGTCATGTGTTACCCACATCAGATTTTTTTTAGTATTTTACTTGAACAAAATACATCATATTTGATACTAAAATGGAATAGGCTTTAATGTAGGGTTTAAATGGTGGTAAGTGTTTGAAGGCCGATAATTTAATGGAACATTTTAAAAATAACTGAATCAAATTTACCTAACATGATCAGGAAACCTAACATACGGACAATTTCGAGGCAACTGGAAGAATGTTTGCCGTCATGACTAGCATCACATCGTATCCATCTACATCACATCAATTGGACCTATATCACATAATCCAGACTTGTATCATACTATTGTGTTCATTTGTTCTTGTACAGAGTACGATTATAGTCAACGGACCATTGGTAGTTTTAGATAAACGCAATAAATGGTATGTGTCTGCAGCATTTTAATGTAACCATAGCAAACTAGCAATAATCATGCTTCCATTAAGGCTCTTATAATTTTATAAAATGGGAATTATCCTTGTTCTGATCATAAATATACCAGCTGTGATATCCAAAGTATTACAACTGCCGCCGTGTTCATGCGGAGTACGATCACGTTAAACATGTGGGTCCGTAAGTCTTCCGAGAGGTTGGTGGTAGGGGAAGGAGTGTACGGTCACTGTGCATGCCTCCCCCACTGGGTTCCGGTCTAAATTGGGTGGCACTCTCCGGCCGGCCAAACAGTTACCTTACACCTTTCTGGTAGTTCGGACGCTCTAGGTCTCATCAACAACAACAAGAGGCAATATTCCTTTCTGGTAGGTCGGACGGTCTGGGTCTCAACAACAACAAGAGGCAATATCTATAAATTACATATTAAGTATTCCACAGAATCATACTAATAGAAATACTGATTGGCTAAAATGGCAGTTGACATTTCATAAATACACTGCTGCGGATATCGGCTGTGGCATCTGCAACTAGCTGCTAGTATAAAAAATTGATTAAAAAAAGCTCATTGAAAGTTATCAAATTCCCAAAACTGTTCACCGAATGCATTGTCCAAGTCCGTGTTTGCCCGGTACATGAACTATTTGCCCGGTACTAGTAAACCCCCAAGATAGCTGATATCAGATATACAGAACAAAAACAGAGAAATACATTCTGATATACGTAATAAACTGCACGCTAGTGAGACAGGTGTAACACCTTGTACATCGACCCCGTTTGACCTCAACCAAACATTTTACGGTTATTGATAGATATCAAGATTCGTCAGATCAGTCACATCGAATGGGAAATAAAGAAAGAAAAGGAAAACAAATTATAAGGGTTTGAAGAATTTTTTTAAAGCTACCATAGGTAAGCAAGTTGAAAACTGAAGACACTAATAATAACACCATAACTAACAAAACTAACAATAACACCATAGTCATAAAACCTGCAAAGGCGATATAATAGTAATGTAGGGGGATATAATAATAATACTTTTCCAATAATAACGACTTTTAAACCTAAATAAACGATTTAATAGGATGTGATGAAAAGTAGGAAACTAAAAGGGGAGATAACTTAAAGGGGGCTAAACAATAAGGGGGAGATAATTTTAGGTAATATAAATTGAAAGGGGGATAACATAAGTGATGTAAAATGGGATCATCAGTACATCAGGAAAAACATCAGTACTATCCAGGAATATGCAAAGAGAGAGAAATGATACACAAAATGATAGGAAGCACCCAAATATGTTAACGATGAGACATTTAAGGGGAAAATGTGAAGTTCATTGAATGCATTATTGATTAAGAAATTCACCATCATGAATAATGAAATAAATCCTTTGGCAAACGAATTCGCGTGGTTAACTAAGTTAGGACCGCACTACGAGATAGACTGCAGTTTTTTGATTTTGAGAGTAATTTAGCTGTTCTTAATATAATATGTGCATATCAAAGAGAGGTGCTTAAAAAGAAACCACAGAGTTCTTTTAGCAAGATCTTGTTTGGGGTGATTTTTATCATTTTTACTTTCACGTACTATAAAATATAGTATGGTGAAATTATTGTTTTCAAGAAATTTTTCGATTTCAATATATTAATGCTAATATATATTTTAGGATATCATGAGAAAGTTTCAACTATTTTTAGAGTGATGTCTGTCTGTCTGTCTGCCATCTGCCTGTGGTCGATTTCTTTTGTACACGCTAGTTTCCACGCATATTAATGGATTTTTGCGAAATTAGAATTTTTTTAATTTCGAAATTTATTCGAAATTTCTCCTGTGAAATTTATTAGAAATTTTATATTTTCCTAACATGGCAACATAAGACAAAATTTGACATAATCATGCATAAAATAGGTTATTTATGCTTCAATGATCACGAAATGTAACAGTTTCAATCATTGTAGGGGAAAATAGCTGCAATATCGTTTTTGTGTTTGTGACACCAATAGCCCCCATCGGACTGGTAAGTCACCCCCGGCCCCCGAAGGGGTGTTTTGCCATACCTGGTATAAATCGAGAGATTTTTCAAACCCTTTAAAAATTAAGAGTATATATTATAATTATGATCACCGAGACCAACAATGTATATTTTTCAATTTTTCCCCCTTGCATAATTTATAAAGTTTGCTAAAAAAATAAAGAAAGAAAGAAAAAATTACAAGTTATTTAAAAATGAATTCTGATATAAGGAAATCGGGTTAAGTCACACTCCAGGTAGTTTGCAATTAAATTAATTTAAAAACTTTTTTTTTCATTTTAAAATAGATTTTGTAGATAAATAAATAATAATTGAAAACAATCAGTGTCACCTTAAGAAGCATTCGTGGTGTTGGATTCAAGTATTCGCTACGTTATTTTAGTGAATTTTTGGAATGATTGCTTTACACTCACCGAGGCTAATTTAATCAGAACATATTACTTTAAACTTTGAACTACTACAAACACCATTTCATACTCAGTGCAGTTGTCTTTAGAATTTCATTGCCAAAGATTTCATTCCTAAGCAATATGATAATAAGGTACACTCGTCCAATAACTCTCTCTGCTCTTTTCTTTACTATTTGCAACTCATGCTTACACTTCAACACTGCATGTTTCCGACTTATGCAGTGTTCAAATCCTCAAGCACGACAATATCTTATAAGGAAAAGTCCATGAGTGTGTACGCTAGTTCTATCTATAAGAAAGTGACCATGACCGAATGAATAAAAGGAACGACAGCGCTTCTAGCGGAGAATCTAAAAGTAGGACATGAACTTGGCAATAAAGCAAGATAGAAGAAAAATATAAATTATAAAATTGCATGGAATTGTCTAATTAGTGAGAATTGACACCAGGAACGCACGCCGTGTTCATGCGGAGTACGATCACGTTAAACATGTGGGTCCGAAAGTCCTTCCGAGAGGTTGGTGGTAGGGGAAGGAGGGTACGGTCCCTGTGGATGCCTCCCCCACTGGGTTCCGGTCTAAATTGGGTGGCACTTCCCGACCGTCCAAACAGTTACCTTACACCTTTCTGGTAGGTCGGACGGTCTGGGTTTCAACAACAACAACCAGGAACGCACGAAACGCGTATACAGGCGTAGTAAATACCTACCAAAAAGTCAGGTCAAGTCAATTTAAATGTGCCACTTCGACAAAAGTCAATTCAAATATGCATTGTTTCTGATGAAGAGCATTTTAAACAAGATATACACTTTTTTTGTATTATTCCTGAAAAGGACAGTAGTTCGTCTTTAACCATATGTGTCAAATTAATGTTTTCTATAACATGTTTACTGTCCATCCTTACTCATTAGGCAATACTATACAACATTGTGATAGGCTTTTTCGCCTATATTGCCTTATTGTCTAGTTTGTTACCCCAAATCTTCAAATCTACGCTAGAGGCGCTGCAACCACTTTCATTCGATCAGATATAATCACCGTGTAAAATTTTAGACCTTTCCTTACAAAGTTATTGGGGTATTTAAGAAATTTCCTAGGAACCCTGTGTATAAAATAATATATGAACAGTAACTCAACATGCCATTTGATTTCAAATGACCTATAAAGGACAAATCACGCCAATTTATTTCCTGTTCTACTACTGCATTACATCAAAATGATTACGCTTGAAATATTAAGCTCCCATTTATTTCCGCTTATTTAGTTAGGTGGCGCTATAAATCTTTTTTTTTTCTTTTTCCAGCAAACTCTGGAAGCACTTTCTTCAATTTGGAGAGAAAAAAAATAATAAAGCGTTTACACGCCCCATCAGCTATTAATAGAAAAAAGGACAAATCACATTTTTCATAACTTCCAATGCTGCATTTCGAGCAAGTAAAAGAGTGATACTGATTGGCTGATGTCAGGAAAACGGGGAAGACATAAGTCAACTTTTTTAAGAACGGCAATAGTGATAGTTTAGCAACTCGAGGTTTGCTTCATCCATTTTATACAAATGGAATTAATATTGGAATATGAATATTTTATTTCTTCGCAATGGTAGTGAAATGATATTTAGTATTTTAAATAAATAGAAGGACAGGGATGCACTGTTTATTATCATGCAATAATATTTCATGATGTTCAGGTGTAATGCCATGGCATTCTTGTAAACTATCGACTATTTTAAAGTTCAGGATTTTAGAGGCTTTTGAAAATATATCGGTCTCCCGTCCAAAACAAAATTCGGATTCTGACTTTATATTTGAAATATTTGAAGGAGGAGATGTGTTTTCACGGACCCTTGTTTTTACCCTATGAAGGAGGATATGTATTTTCATGGACCCTTGTTTCTACCTTATGAAGGAGGATATGTATTTTCATGGACCCTTGTTTTACCCTATGAAGGAGGATATGCATTTTCACGGACCCTTGTTTTTATCTTATGAAGGAGGAGATGCATTTTTACGGACCCTTGTTTTCACCTTATGAAGGAGGAGATGTATTTCCGCGGACCCTTGTTTTTACCCTATGAAGGAGAAGATGCATTTTCGCGGACCCTTGTTTTTACCCTTTGAAGAAGGAGATGTATTTTCATGGACTCTTGTTGAAGGAGGATATGCATTTTCACTGACCCTTGTTTTTACCCTATGAAGGAGGAGATGTATTTTCACTGACCCTTGTTTTTACCCTATGAAGGAGGATATGCAATTTCACAGACCCTTGTTTTTACCCTTTGAAGGAGGAGATGCATTTTCACGAACCTTTGTTTTTACTCTATGGAAAGTTGTTTTTGACAAATATCGAACAATCCATTGAATTTTTCGAATTTTCAAAAGTTTTGTGCACGTTTCCAGCTCCATAAAAAACGCGAGCTTCTAGGCTTAGAAATAAGAAAACACAAATATACGTGCTGTACACAATTTTTTTCTTTGCTTTTAATAGTGTAAAGAAAGTAATACGTATAACTTAAACTGCTGCCAAAACATAAAATTCAAATAACTTTGCTTAAAGCAACGTATGATAAAAGAAATAGAAGTATAGACCGGTGTAGAAGGCAGAAACAGCCTTCTTCGTTAGGACACACAAGAAGCGCAACCTTCACTCGTTAGAGAAGTCCTTCAATCGTTGACTCTCCTATCAGTTACAGTTGCGCTTCCTGAAGGAGGTTCTTTTCCTTTTTTTTTTTTTTTTTTTGGTTTCGCAACTGGTCGATAAGTTCAATTTTTTTATTATATGCTGCTTTAATGCAGGTGTTTTAAATTTTATATAACATATGCTGCACTTAAGTAACATATGTTGCACATCATTAAGATATAATTATAAAGAAAAATCCCAAAAGAACACTTCAAAAAGCAAGTTCTGCCATCTCAAATATGATTGTAAACTTGATCAAAACTTTGCAACACTAAAATGTAACCGCTACGGAAAAAATAAATTGGAATGGTGAATTTTCATCGGGCTCGAACTATGCTAGAATTGAGCCAGACACAGTAATCTGTACTGAGCTCTCCTCGCTATAAACAGAGAAGGGATTCAAATATAAAAATTTTCAACCAGTTATGAGAAAAGTATTATTTAAATGACTTCTGTAAAGCTCCGAATGAACAACGAACGCTCCTCACACATATAATTCTATAATCACAGCGAATAATCAGAGTTACAAAAACCCAGGAATTTTGAGAAACGGAAATAAATCTTGGAATTTTGGAAAATAAATCAGGAATATTTGAAACACTGGAAACTTCGATGGGAAGAAACAAATTGGAAGATTTTCACTCGCATTCATGATAATATAGCATGTTGCAAAGCTGAAATATCTGCAACAAATATTTCAAAGTGATGTATTTTCATTTTTACAGTAGTTTCATCAATCTTGGCATTTGTATGTAAATGGGATTTGTTAAAATAAAAATTTATATTAAGAATTTTAATATTAGCAAAACTCTTTGAAGACAATTTGTAAGTTATAGCCACTGATATAAATTTATGCTTAAAATTGCGTTTCATATTTATGTCCAACAAATCTACCCAGTTCCTCAAACTTAGTCAAGAAAACAAACAAACACGAAACCTTACTTTGCTGCGATACGCCCTTTCACAATTTTCATTGTAAAATAATAAAATAATTCATTAGTTTAGACGACCAAAGTCTACATATATTTATCGTAAAATTAAGAACACAGCATTTTCTCAATGTTGAATATTCCCACTTTTTAGAAAATTTCTTAGTTCCCAATTTTTACAGAATTTCCTTTCCAGAAAGAAAACCCCGTCGTAACTCGGTTATTTTCTTTCTATGCACATTTATGTATTTAATTTTTTAAATCCTCATTATCACCAATGGCGTTGAACAGAAACATTCTCTAGAAAAATATTCAATCCTTTCTTGTTTTGAGTTTCTTGTCTTTTACAAAGCCAACACTATACCCAAATCTTGGCATCTGCAACCAAACAACCTTAATTGGAGTCTGCCTGTCTGACTTCCATCAGGGATTTTCTACGCTGGGCGTAACTTGCCCATTCGAGTTACATGAGTCGTTCATATTAAACTGTAATTTTCATAACTCTGGCAATAATTCTGGCACTACTAATTAAACGCTAAAATTAAAAATTGAAACGTCTTTCATCTCTATTTAATACTTTCATGTACCTCACATTTTATTCAGTTACTCAGCAGTTACAGGCTGGTGAAGCTTCAGCCAATATTCACAGGAATTAAAAAAGGCTATACCGTAGAAGAGAATAAGTCGATTATCATACAGATTCACAAAATTGTGGCACGTCTTAATGCTCTGTGCCAACGACCGTACCGTGCTGAAAACACCGGTTCTCGTTAGATCGCCGAAGTCAGGCAGCATCGGGAGCGGTTAGTACTTGGGTGGGTAACTACCTGGGAACACCGCGTGCTGTTGGCACTTTTCGTGCGCGGTAGCCCTGTGGTTTGTGCGCTGGATTTGCACGCTGCCACAACTTCCGCCGTATTCATGCGGAGTACGATCACGTTAAACATGTGGGTCTGTAAGTCCTTCCGAGAGGTTGGTGGTAGGGGAAGGAGGGTACGGTTCCTGTGGATGCCTTCCCCACTGGGTTCCGGTCTAAATTGGGTGGCACTTTTCGGCCGTCCAAATAGTTACCTTACACCTATCTGGTAGGTCGGACGGTCTCTGGGTCTCAACAACATCTTAATGCTAAACACAAACCGATCTATGAATCCTGTTATCTGCAATTCAAGCGTATCTCTAAATTTGAGCCATTTGAGCGTATTCCTAATTTTGGGAACTTTGAGTGTATTTCTGACGTTCCCTGCAAGCGAGTTCTATAACTATTATACAGAAACTTTGCTGTCCCAAACGGGAATCAAACCATGTATCTTCCTCTTGGTCAGCCGATGCTATACTCTCTTGGACAGAATTGCAAGCTCTTGTTGTCTGCATTTTCCATCCTCTAATGTTAGATTAACATACCAGTGAAAATCCAACTGACTATCTTCAGATATTTTTAACTCAAGTTAGCCTCCTGCTTTCATTTTTCGTTTGCAGGTTAGGTTCCTGCGTGGTCGTTGACCTCCCGATTTGAAATCGGCTCTCAATTTACACGAGTCCACCGAATCCATGATAGTTGTACTAGGGTCACTTTCAGACCTCCAACATCTTAGTACTAAACTGCAGGGTGTATTTTTTCGGACGCCACAGTGAAGTACCTTGCTGCTCCAACCGGAAACCCAACCACGGATCTCCGTACTGTTAATCTGATGCTGTACCATTAAGTTACTGGAACGAAATGGCAAGTTCTTCTTGTCAAAGAGGACTCTGTGCTATATACATTGAAATATTACAAGTGTTTCAAAACGTATTTCCTAACAATACGAAAGATAAATCACACCCATTTCTCTCTCCTTCTACTACTACATCGCATCAAGATGATTGCGCTTCAAATGTTAAGAGCACATTTACTTTTCGTTTATTTCGTTATATGGCAGCATAAATCTATTTTTTGATTCTTCCATATTTCTTGAAGCACTATCTTCAATTTGAAGCTAAAGAAAATAAAGTATTTTCACGGCCCATCGACGATTATTAGAAAAAACAACGAAGTTCATTTTTTAAAACTATTTTTGAATCTTTCGGCGGAAAAATGGGTTATATTGATTGGTGACTGACAAGAAACAGCGGAAGAACTTCATCCCACAAATTTGGAAGAACGATGATAGCAGTATTTTAGTGTAAGGCTTGTTATGTCCATTTAAAGTAAGTCTGATGTGGACAGCACGTGCATCTTCTTATATGTTGCAATTACTTTTAATTCTAAGACATCCTAGTCATCATTCGCAGGCAAGGCCATAGCCATCTAAGAAGCGGCTCGAGGGGCCAGGCAACTCGCTTCATCTCAGAAACAAAGCCAGCTGATTCACCAGACAAGCATAAATATTGGAACCCTATTGAAGGAATGGCTATTGCTTGCATTTGCGATGGTTGATCACCTTATTGAAAGCTTGGAAAATCGTTGTAAAGTTTATCTGAAGGTCCGAGGTGGTCACATACCATATTAATGTAAGTTTTATTTGGTTTGTTGTCTGTTAAACATAATTTTGTTAATGACCCAAATGTGACGTCATCATATAACTTACACAACGCAAATAGTTTTTTCATTTTGGTACGAAATTCGTGTTTTCTTTAATGCATAAACACATTTGCTACCTTCATTTACAATTTTGAGTTAATCAAAGCTTTACTTTTCCATTTTTGTTGATTTTACAGTTCGTGCTTAACTTTTGGAAGCAACAACAGTGTAACAGTGTACATAGTCCAATGTTAATAAATATATAACAACTAAGTAATGTTTTAAAATGTGAATAGACGTTTTCAAACTGAGTATTCCTTGTTGTAAAATGCAATTTCTAATTTCTTTAATCATTGATGAAAAATATCAATGATTTCTTTATACTAATGCAATAGAGTAATACAACTCTAAAATAGAAAAATATATAATTATACATTACCGCCACATTTAAGATAAAACCCAGCAACAATGATATGTAGAGTTCATGATATGGTGCTAGTTCATTCATCCGTATTTGGGACGGATAGACGCTGCTAATCCAAGGACGGGATTGGAGTATGAGTGTATTATCAGATTGGGAATATGCTCTTCAAGGCCCTCGTCGGCTGATAGTCTTACACTGTAAGTTCTATGGGCGTCAACAAAACTAAGGAATGTAGTTAGGGCTCGTCACATTTTGCTTTCATTTTCTCTGCAATCTTATACACTGCCTTTCAAAACAGCCGAAGAAAATTCGCAAATGATGAATGAGTATGTGTATTTTATTGGGTGAAACGTGCTGTTATTGTCGAGAGTGTGCAAATATCAAATAATGTGTTCAATAACGACTTGAAATTCGAACAATTTGACAAAATTGAGTGGAGGGAAAACAACTCGTTTATGCCCGAGAGATTTTTTTAATGCTCAATAAACATTTTTATGCTATGTATACAGCAGAAAATTTTGAAAAATGTATTTATAAGAAAAGTGACAGTATGTATAAAGAGCCCATACCTTGAGTTCAATTCCAACTCCTGTAGTTTTAAACGCCCGAAAGTTAATTTTCTGCCACAGGTGAGCATAATACCAGAAAACATCTGTTTGGTTGCAATATTGGTAATAGCGACTTGAAAACATCTGTTGAAAAGTTTCTTGACTTAGAAATATGTGTGTTTTCAAAATATTTTTCAAATTTTCATTTGCAGTGAAAAGATATGAAGACACACGCTAAGTGTGAGGAAATATTTCAGCACCTGAAATTTGGGTATGTATCTAGTAAATTAGCTAATCTGTGAATTAAAGCCGTTTTTATCATAGATCGTAAAATTCTAATCTTGGCCTAAATTAAAAAACTATTCATTAATGAAATAATATTCAAAGAAATAAAATTATACCGTCAATAAAAGCGTGTCCAGATAATAAAATGAAAACTATCCAACTTTATAAAAGAATGAATGCAGTTTGTAATAGAAAAAAATACATTTTTAATGAAGCTACTCCTGTTGCAGGCACCACTATCGATGCACCGGATTCCAGCTTATTATTTTCTCGTCAGAATGGAATAGTTGGTATCTGCAATGGCAGCAAGAAAACTTGCTATAGGTTGCAATTTTGCGAACTTGTGTTGAAACTGACAATTTTAGTCCTTCATCGTAGCTGGCATCAATATCACACACAATTTTTCTCGGACTACACGAAGCTGCAAAGCCCAAGTTCAATTAGAAAACCGGCCTGCAAGAGGCAATCCCAATATTTTTTGGAAGACCCCTCCTTTGCAGATTAAACCATCCATGGATAATTGATGCCGTTATAGAAGTATGAAACCATAGAAATTGGGAAAATAGCGGCAGATAGCATGTGTTCTTGCTGCCATTGCAGATAACGCTTTTTGCATGTTGAAGAGAGATCACCCTCACAGCAAAGATCGTCACATGTGTGACAGTGACGTTGTAGTCACGTGACACCTGAGTCACAATGTGACATCATATTTGTGACTTCTATGCGACGTTACGTATTAGTAACTTTGTAACTTCTTCATTGTGACTATATTCTGTGACGTTTCCACAATTTAATCAACACGTAACAGTGTGACGACATTACAATGGCAATTACAATGTAACGTCAAAAACAAGTTAATATGCGACGTCACAAACGACCATGAAAATGCCCAAAATAACTTCGCTGTGACCTCAATATGACATTTCCGAGACGTACTGCGACGTCCTGTGACATCCCAAAGTCACAGTGTGACGTAAAGCTTACGTCACTGTAAAAAAAATGTTGTTAGGGCATCGTAACCGCGGCAGTGGTCCATGTAAGCTATTATCTGCACTGGTAATGTATTCCAAAAAAATTATAACACCCCTTAAAGGCAGGTTCTGTGATTTTGAGAAGAAAATCTTAAAAATAAATTTTAATTCCCAATTGAAGAAAAGTGAAAAAGAGGAGATTAAGACAATTAAAAGTATCCAAGGTAACGTTTGAGTTGCACGTGATCTGCTTTTCCCCATTTGACATTACTCTGCTTGACTTCCGGTAATAACACACGTCAAACCAAACCAATTTTTTAACGTGGATATGTAGTATGAATAATTGTTCTATATGCCGAGTTTGTTGCCGAGCGTAGTGGTATATATATTGTGTTTGTTCAACCACATACATACGCGACACTAACTCTTCTAAAACGTGTTCTATTCTTCTTTCTTTTAGTTTGAATAAGTGCAGTTAATATCTGTTACACTGGCGAGTGCTGAACATGGACGTAAAAAAATTGTGCGTTGCCATTACCGATATATACATTGTCTCGAGGTTAATAAGGATATAAATGCTAGGTAATATTACTTTCCTTATATACATAATGTATAAGGAAAGTATTGTGACGGGGTCGAAAATTCGAATTCGAGTTTTCGACGGGAGAGCACGTTTCAAGCATCCCTGATCACGAATCGAACATTTTTGAAGTGATGTCTGTGTGTGTGTGTGTGTGTGTGTGTGTGTGTGTGTGTGTGTCAGTGAGTCTGTGGAGACGATAACTGACGAACGAATGGACTGATTCGAACAAAATTTGGTACAAAAATCACAATTCGTAAACATTGGAAGCTTATTGTTTCTACACGCAATCGAATGATCAAACCCCCCCTAAATTTTCGAATAAAATTTTGAAAAAATCGTCAAAAAATCAAAACCGCAAATAAAGTTACGTAAATAGATATTTCTTATGTAATTTTTTATTAGAAAGCGATTGACATAAATTTTAGAACGCTAACATGAACCGTTCTCGAGATATTGTACATTTTTAAAAAAAATTTCCAAAAAGTCATATAAAATAAAATAAAAAAAAATTCCTATTGAGAAACATGTTCACTTTTCATATGTAATACCATGCGATAAATTGGGTGGCATCATTCTCGTGGATCTAGCTCGTTCCATTCATGAAAAAAAAATACTTTAAGTAATACTTTTGTATTTGAACGCTAATAGTCATTTATCTGCTGTAAGAATAACTTATTTCTTCGTTCATAACGCTTGGCGAGATTTTGGCGACGAATTTGGCGGAATGTCGCCAACTTGGCGACTTTTTGAAATATCGCCAAATTAACGAAAATCTCGCCAAATGGATAAAAATGACGTTAAATTAATGAAAATGACGACTAATTGTCGAAAATTCAATATCTTGGAAAGAATATTAGTATCTACTATAAGAAAAACCTATTTTTTTTTACTGTAAAAGTGGTAAATTCATTACATTATATAAGGAAAGTCATGTGTTGTCCCCATCAGATTTTTTTAAATTGTGAATAGCCGTTTTTAAATTGAGTACTCCTAGTGGTGAAATCGAATTTCAAATGTTATTTAATCATTGTTGAGAAGCATCATCGTTTTCTTTATACGAATGAAATAGAGCAATGTAACTCTAAAATGGAAAAAAGATTTAATTATATATTACCACAACATTTAAAATAAAACACAGCAACAATGATATATGAATGATAGCCCCTTTTATATGTTTTGTAGAGTCCAGAATATGGTGTTATTTCATTTATCAGTGATCGGGATTGATAGATTCTGCTAATCCAATGGCAGGATTCGGGTCTGAGTGTATTATCAGATTGGGAACATGTTCTTCAAAGCCTTCGTCGGCTGATATTCTTGCGCGTTAAGTTCTATGGGCTTCAACCAAACTGGGTAATGTAGTCAGGTTTCTTCACAATTTGCTTTCACTTTCCCTGCAATCTTATATGCAGCGTTTCAAAACAGCTACTGAAAATTCACGAATGCCGATCGCGTCCTTGAATTTCATTGGGTGTAACGCACTTTTGTCGTTGATTAAGATTGTGCAAATATCAAATATATGTCCAATAGCGACTTGCACCTTGAAAAATATGAAAATACGGCGTGGGATTAAAACGACTCGTTTGTGCCTAAGAGTTTGTCAATGTTCAAAGGAAATTTTATAGTGTGCATACAGCAGAAAATTTTAAAAAATATATTTATAAGAAAATTTTGCAGCATGTGTACGGAACAGGTACTTTGAGTTCAATTCCAACCCTTGCGATTTTAAACACCCGAAAGTTAGTTTTCGGTTACCGGTGGTGCAATATTTATGCAGTGCCTTTCACAAATTTAGCAGACGATGCAAATTCTCACATGGCTAAAGCGTCCGTGGATTTTTTTGAGGCGAACCGGACTATTGCCACCAATGGAGAGTGTGTTAAAATGAATGTGCAAATTTTCCGCAGTTGGATGTGCATTACATTTAGGAAAATTTTTATGAGCTCCTGTGCCGCCACATCACTCCATAAATGATTTATTGCAAACCCTCGATCTTAGACAGCCGATTATTCTCCTCCGAGATACTGCCTATACTTGTGGTACACACGGCAAAAGGGAATTAATATATTTTTACCTTCTTTTTGGTTTTAAAAATTATCTTTTGATCTCGCTTTCATTTCTGTGTTAAAGCTGGATAATTTCTATAATACATATTCATACATTCTAAATTTTTAATATTATTTACACCTCTAAAATTATATTAAAATGTATGTAACGTTTTTGTTTGTGTTATTTACATAAATTTACCAGATATAATTATACTGCGAGCCTATTGAAAAATGAACATTCACATACACATTGACAGCTCAAAATCACCAAACACATGCTTACAATTGTTGGAAGTAGGTTGGTCCTCATCATTCTCTGGATACATTTTTATTGACGACATGATTTTATTTCTTTAAATATTATTTCATTAATGATTAAAGTTTTTAAACTAGGCTCCTCGCCGTGGATATGAAGAGTTCAGGACCTGAGTTTTAGGATCCCTGTGATAAAGACGGCTTCAATTCACAGATTAGCTAAACTCCTAGTCACACATCTAATAGCTAGTTACTAAAATATTCCCTCGCTCTTAGAATGTCCTTTCAGATTTTTTTCTCTGAAAAGGAAAAGTTTGAAAAGTTAATTGTTTTCTTTTAAAGAACACAAATATTACTGAGTCAAGAAACTTTTTAACAAAAGACATCTTCGAGTCGCAAATACAGATCTTACAACAGCACAGACGTTTTGTGGCATTATGCTAACCTGTGGAATAAAATTAATTTTCGGGAATTCAAAACCACAGGAGTTGGAATTTCAGTCCAGGTACGTGCTCTGTGTGCAAGCGCCCTGTAGCAGTTCAAAATTTTCTTCAAACTGTCGTTCTCGATCAAAGTAGCTCTGATATATGCATAGAAGGAACGTGTGAGTGCCGAAAAATTTCAATGCAATCTGTCAGCTAAAATAACCGGAGGATAACATTTTTCTCAATAATTTCTTTCTTAACTAGAAGATTTCTCGCATAAGATATATTTTCTATGTGTTCTTTATCGAAAGATTTTCCTTTTGTTACTCCTGGGCTTTTTACCCATTTCTCCTTCTTTTGGCTTTGTCAACCCCCTTTACCTGTTTCAGTCGCGTGTGCTGTTCTTACATCAGTCTAACTCTTACGAGCGAAGGTAGCACTTTTTATGTGTCTTGACGAAGACGGATGTTACCATCGAAACCGGTCGACACTATTGTTTTTGTTTTGTATGTTGCAACTAACAAAGTTATTTTAGTTTTATTTCTTTGAAAAGAACCTTACTGCCTCAACCGGGAATCAAACCCTATATCGTCGAACTGGGCAGCACAAGCTCTACCGTTGAGCTGCTGGAATAAAATTGCAAGGTCTTATTGTCGAAGCTTACTCTGCATTCTCCACCATCTAATGTTAGATTGGCGGTCAACTGATATTCTGACTGGCAACTTCCTCATTTTTTTTACCTAATGTTAGTCTACTGGTACTATTTTTATCCTCCAGGTTAGCTGCCTGCGTGATCGTTTTCCTCGCGATTCAAAATCGGTGCACAATATCCCAGAGTCCCTTGAATCCGTGCTAGTCGTACTAGAGTCGCTTTCAGATCTCCGATATTTTTGCACTAACCTACAGGGCAGATTTGTTCGGGTGTCTTTGCTGCTCCAACTGGGAATCGAACAACAGATCTTCGTACTGCCTAGTCACTCTCTATCGTTGAGATACTAAGACGGAATTACAAGCGCTTATTGTCTAAGTGGACTCTTTAACTTTAGCAGCAGTTTGAGCTGTACGTTTATTATTATTTTCAGCATCCTACAAACGGACTGGAATTCTTTATCCTACAAGATGTCTGGGTGTATATATTTACAGGGTATCCCATAACAATTGCTTGATATTTCAGGTTGCATGTGAACGCTTGTCAGACCCAAACAAAGTCAATGTTAAAGTCATAATTTTCTTGAAAATTCCTATCCATCATTAATAGATAACCAATCTAAACGACAGTCCCATCGATAACCAACTGTCTAAATGACAATTCCACGTTTTATCTACGGCCATGTCATAAATCTGAATATTTCAAACCACAGGCTGATAAACTTGCCATTATATTAATGTTCTTTTGGACTGATCAGTATAGCTAGAAATGTTACTAGCACTAGATTTCCTGTTGTATAGAGATTTATCTGCACAAAAATTGTCTGTGTACTTATATACTTAGAACTTGTAATAACCCTATTAGAAGTATGGTTATACTTGTACTTCATTTCATGATTAGCAAAAACACCCGCGGTGTACATACAGTTTAGTTAAATATAATTTAGTGAAATAGAAAATGTCTTCAACACTTTAGTAATTTTCCCTATTTAACATGCTAATATAATTATATACTGTACATCATTTTTATGCTTAAAACTAAAAGGCTTTTGACATTCAGAAATGTTATCAACGACATTTATATTAAGCGTGTGTAACATTCAATGACAAATCGAACGTGCAAAACCCGTGTTGGAAATGGCTAATATATATTTATAACGAATAATTTACTTTGAATGCTTTCGATTCATCATTTTAAAATCCAGAGCAATATTTAGTACCGGCTGTTAACAAAATGTCTTATATGAAACCGAAACTCCTGTTTGCAGGAATGGCTAACGATAGTTTCGTACCGGTAGTATCATATTTTTCACAGGAACGGTTTTGGGGGGCGTGTCTATCGAAATAGTGGAACATCATCCACCAGTGACTAAAGTAACTGGACTAAACTTTAGAATCAGGGTCTCTGAACGATAATTATATTCCTGAATAGCAAACTGCAAAAACATTTGAAACAAGGATAAGATTTTGATGAGAAAATGCGTAAATCAGTAAACATTGTGATGCTACTCTCATGGAGGTAAAGAGGTGGAGTGATAACTTGAACTTGCAAGGTTAGGTAAACTCTAAAATCGCTCAAGACAATAATTCAGGTGACGCTGGGTTAAAATACCTCCAACTTCATTATATGTATTTCTAAAGTGAAAGGTTACTGTTACATTGAATAAATAATATTTAGTTAAACATATTTATTTTGTAAAAGGAAATTATCAATACAATACAAATTAGAACTCAAAAAGTAAATAATATTTCTATGTATTAAAATTAGTTTTACCTTACATTTTTTGTCTTCATATATTTTTCACCTTGTTCATAAATACTTACAATTAGGGAACTTTGATTAAAAATAATCAATAATACGTATACTAAACACTACGCCACCCTATTGTACCAAATACATACAGATGAACCTTTACAAACACTATAACAACACTTATATAATTTTCAAAATATTGTGATATTTTCAATCTTTTAATCTATAATATTTTTATTTCCTTCACTCTAACACTATTGCACATGGGCTCTTTACAATGAGCCCATTACTCTTTTGGACTTCGGGTTTAGTGGTTATCATAAACTGATGAAGGTGATCTAGCGTATCCTCGAAACAGCACCATGCTGTATTATTGTGTTATTCGGGGTTATTTATGCTGTTCTAGTTTTCCCTGCTTCTATATTTGCTTCTAATGGTCTCTAATAGATCACAGTATTTGAAAATAAAACTTGTTTGAAAACTGAAAATACAGTATCAATTGATTATTAGCTGTCCAAATATACCACATTGACTTAATCTACGACTCTATCATAAAGCTGGAGATTACAAATCACTAGCTGGCAAACTTCCCATTACATTAATGTTCTCTCGTACAGTTCAATATAGTTATAAATATTACTCGCAAATAGATCCCCTCAAATTTAGAAAATGATCAGTGCATTAAATATATGTATTCCACAAAGCCTACAAACTTATCATCATAAAGTACATAAACATGTTGGGATTGTAATAGTCATTGCGTAAAATCTACAATATTAAAAGCCATTAGCGAAGCTATCTAACTATTTATGTACTACAGTCAACCCTCCTGTAACGCGTTTAATTCGTACCGCGTTATATGGAAACCGCGTTATAAGAAACCCAGATTAGTGCAAATGAGATTAATTCGTACCATGCTATATGGAAATCGCATACCATGTTGTATGAAAACCGCGTTATAAGAAACTCAGAATTAATACAAAATAGAACAATTCGTACCGCGTTATATGAAAACCGCGTTAAGTGAAACTCAGAGCATATAAATCAGGCTGATTCGTTCTACGTTATATAAAACTTCATTTTTAGAGCAGCATATCATGATGAATACGGTTATGAAATACTAGTTCGGCGTCTCTTTTGGATAAAGCGTAATACCACGTGAGCGCGGTACAGCCAATAATATCGTCTAGCTGCCACAGCAATGCTGCATATTTCTGCCTTTACAGGGGATTTCTGATAATATGAAAATAAATGAAAATGAAAATGATAAATGAAATTGAAAAATGGTGATGTACGTGAATTAAAAAACAGGGAAATTCCCCATGAATTTCAAGCGTAAAAGTGTAAAAAAAATTTATAGGGAAACTGCTTTAGCTAATTGAGTTGTATTACAGAGAAACCGCGTTATAAGACTACGTTATTTGGAAACCGCGTTTTATGAGTACCGTATTACGGGAAGGCTGTCGCAATTTTTGTTCCACGTTATAAGGTTATAGCGCTCTAGGTGGGGGGGGGGGGGTTGACTGTATCTGTGAGTATATATTGGCATTTGCTTTGAGAAAACTTATTCTCAGGATGCCCATTTTGGTATTAATATAAACATTAGCTCAGTAGAATTTAACAGGCTATTCAAAATATAAAATATTTTCTTTTTAGAATTTAAAAAGCAGCGCTAAAATAGACCGAGTTGGTGATACTTCAATGTCTGAAAATTCAATTTAATTTCTGTTAATCCCTTAGGCTTTGTAGGGATTATTAATTTAACATTCTTCATTCAAAATATAGAATTTTGTTATTATATATTATGTACTATCTGGTATCTCCTTTGAGAATACTTATCACAGGATGCCCATCTTGGTATTTTAATAGAAAGTTGCAGATCAGTAGAATTGAACCAGCTATTAAAAATATAAAAAATATTTTCTTTTTAGAATTTAAAATGTAGCTCTAAAATAGACCAAGTTGACTATAATTCAATATTTGAAAATTTAATTTAATTTCTACTAATACCTTAGGCTCTGTAGGGATTATTAATTTAACATTCATTATTCATTAAAAATACATATCGAGTTTCATTATTTCCAGGATAGGTACATTTTTAGGGCCGCCTATATAATCTCCGAATTATTAAGGGGGTATGGGGGTCTAAATGTGTATTCTGTTAATGGGGTCGAATAATAATTGCATTTTGCTAGGTGGTAGTACATTGAACGAGATAGGTTTGTGGTCAGCATGAGTTCAAAAATTTTAGGAGCATAAGCTCTGCAGCCGTGCACTGTAAAACATTTTCAAGCATGTCACTGAAAGTTTCATGGGAATCATCTGTCCCGTAATGGGGAGTAAGGTTCAAAACAATGTGCAAAAGTTTCATAATGTTTTACAGTGTGCTTATAGGGAGGATATTTTGGTCCTCATACTCACAGAACATTTTTTAAATGTGTGTTCCTGAAGCTATATAAACTTCTATTGCCGGAAATGCCATCTATAAACCAATTTCGTAATGTTTTTTTTTATACGATCTTTATCACGAAATGGTCGATGTCTACCAATAACAGCAGGAAAACATGTTATGGGCCACAATTTTATACACCTCCATCATATAACGGGCTTAACATGTATTGATATTTTACTGCAAGAAATCTATTAATTCCCTAGATTAGACTTATAAATTACTTTAAATTACCCTTGATCCATCATCTATTGATGACTTCCTGTATAAATAACCCATACCCGCGCAATATACATGTTATAAATCTAGAGATTACAAGTCCCACGGTGACAAACTTCCCATTACATTAATGTTTTATCGAATCGATCTATCTAGTTGGAAATATGTCTGGCAATAGATTTTCGCAAATATGGAGATTGATGACTCCATTAAAGTCATTTCCCGCAAAGCCAGCAAACTCATCACGCTAAAGCACGTTAGATTTGCAATAGGTCAGTGACGAGTTTATGCGTTCCATATTAAATTACTCAATGTGTGCTAACAAATGTAGATGAGGTGCACCACAGTAAATTTCTACATCTTAACCAAGATTGAAAACGTTTTAAGGGGTTGGGAATTTATTTCTAGATATTTCAATTAAATGTGTATATCGTTTCTCTCATTTATATACTTAATTGAGAGAAAAAAAGCGTAATAGCTGTACTATATAAGTGTATAACTAATGATTTCAATCTAATTATTAGTATACTAACATTTAGGATTATTAAAGATAGTGAAACTAGCAATCTTCAAAATTAAATTGTGAATATTTAATAAGTTTTATTTTGTTTAACAGATATGGTGCTTAATTCCAAAAATATTTGTTTCAATGTAAAATTGGTCCAATTGGCCCTGTAGTCGAATTTAAGTCTTTTTTGTGCCCTTTGGGGGTTTTCTGGGGGTTTCTCACAGACTTTACCCACTTCTTTTATCCACTCTGTGAGAAAAATCGAAAATCGACCTCCGTTAGGTTTGGTCCAGTGATCGATATAATAAGTGTCAAAGAATTCAGCTTAATAAGCAATCGGACTGTTGCTTGAGACTTTGGAATGACTTAAAATAAAACCCATAATATTCGCTCCGCGGAAAAAGACTCAAGACGATCTGGGGCAACATTTTTCGTGTTCAATGTGAATTTTTTTTTCCTATAAAAGATTTATAGGAGAGTATTTATAGATTTTACTTTTGCCTAGGGGCCCGTCCAAGGTTACAAAAGCCCTTAGTCGATACGACGCACTCGTCCAGACTGTGGAGAAAAAAGCCAAAGTTTTTGTCTTCTTTTTTGATCACAGATCGACAAAATATTTTGCCATCTTTATCCACGCATTGAACACGCATTACAAAAGACCAATCACAGCTCAGCAAATACTTGACATAGATAATCTTAAATTGGAGGATGTTTTTAATGTTATCAGTAGCATCAAGATGAATAAATATCCTGGTTTTAATGAAATTAGCAATCGCATCATTAAAAAAAATCTAACATGGGCAGCACATGACTTTCCTTATATAATGCAATGAATTTGCTACTTTTACAGTAAAAAAAAAGTAGATTATTTTTTATAGTAGGTATTTATATTCTTTCCAAGATATTGTATTTTCGTCAATTAGTCGTTATTTTCATTGGTTTAGCGTCATTTTTATTCATTTGGCGAGTTTTTCGTTAATTTAGCAACATTTAAAAAAGTGGCCAAGTTTGCGACATTTCACCAAATTCGTCGCCCAAATCTCGCCAAGCGTTATGAACGGAGAAATAAGTTATTCTTATAGCAGATGAATGACTATTGGCGGTCAAATACAACAGTATTTCTCAAAGTATCTTTTTTCATGAATGGAACGAGCGAGATCCACGAGAATTATGTCACCCAATTTAACGCATGGTATTACATATGATAAGTGAACATGTTTCCAAATAGGAAATATTTTTTTTTATTTTATATGATTTTTTGATAATTTTTTTAAAAAATGTGCAATATCTAGAGAACGGTTCATTCTAGCGTTCTAAAATTTATGCCAATCGTTTTCTAATGAAAAATTACATAAGAAATGTCTATTTGCGTAACTTTATTAGAGATTTTGATTTTTTGACGAATTTTTCAAAATTTCACTCGAAAATTTTGGGAAGTTCTGAACATTCGATTGCATTTCAAACAATAGGCTTCCAGTATTCACGGATTGTAATTTTTGTACCAAATTTCATTCTAATCGGTCCATTTGTTCGTCAGTTATCGTCTCCACAGGCTCACTGACACACATACACACACAGACATCACTTCAAAAATCTTCGATTCGTGATCAGTGATGCTTTAAAGGTGTTCTCCCGTCGAAACTCGAATTCGAATTTTCGACCCCGTCACAATACTTTCCTTATACATTATTGTATATAAGGAAAGTAATATCAAACATCTTTTATTTACTGGTTGGCCGAACTCTCAACTTGCTTGCTTGGTTCTTTTGTCATCACTGTCTTTGTCGATCTGATTCCAAACTAGATCAAAATCTTTCAAGATCTTTTATAATTCGTGAGCTACGATTAGCTTCTTAATAAGCCTTTCTAAATTTATGACGGTTGAATTGTTTGATTACACGTTTGAATAATTCCTGGAGATCGAATAAACATTTTTATTCCTGAGCAGCATGCACAGCATAAGATACAACAAACGGTACAGCATAATTCGGTGAGATTTTTTAAAAATTCGAATTAGTTTAAAAGTGATGAATTTTTAAGCCGAAAATAGCGCCCTTGTTAATCTTTTCGTCAGATGTTTTTAATCCATAGGAGGTGCAAACGATATTGGAGACAAGCGAACGAAGATTAACGATAAAAGATAAAATGGAATCTGCGATGAATATTTCAAGTGCAATTTAAAATTTTATTTGTTTTCCTAAATTCACGAAAATTTAAAAGATAAATATTTATGTTTTGGAACATATCATTAATTCAATATTATAAATGTCTTCTGAAAATTTGACTCAAATGAATAAAATCTCGCTTATATAGCAAGTTTTTTTATTTAGTTCTGAAAAAAGGGAACATTCTTTTTTTTGCGACTTCAAGTATTTTCCTTTATTTGTGTTTGTTTTAAGTAGTCCATAAGTTTGACTTCTTTAATATCAGTTACTAGCTTCGTGAATTAAAGACATACAGGATAAATTGCACCTAATCCGACAAACGAAAGGGGGGTGATAGAACAGCCCATGTGCAGTATAATACACCATAGCAACCCTGTCCTATCTCTAATCGTTTCCAAGTTATGGTGGGGAGAAGGAAAGTCCGTCAGGTCTGAAAAAACACAAATTTGTGAGGTTTCTGAAGGGAAGGTCTACACTCAAAATAAGCACACAACTGGAAAGAGCAGAAAAAATCCTATGAGATGACGCCATTTTCATCAGAATATGTGGATTTAACAGAGAGCTACAAGCGCTGAAACATTGGCGAAGTGCAAAATCAAAATGTTGCCAAAATCTGTAACCGGTTATATCCTAAAAAACCTTCTACAATCAATCAAATTTACCCAAAACTTTTCCATTCCACCAGCTTTCGAATGAGCCTACAATAAACCCCATCGGTGTTTCAGTTCAGGAGAAATTTAGCTTTTTGTTTGCAATAACATCAGTGAAATCGGCGCTTGTCGAAGTAGATATTCGACGAACATGCAGCAAATGAAACGACGGTGCAAAAATGGAACGTATAGAAATCCGTCACTATCTGCATATGAACTCTGTCGGATATGCATATGTTATAAACCTCACAAATTTGGATTTTTTCAAACTTGACGCACTTTTCTTCTATCCACCATAACATGGAAACGGTTAGAAATAGGACAGGGTTGCAATGGTGTTTTTAACTGCACATGGGCTGTTCTATCACCCCCTTTCGTTTGGCAGATTAGGTGCAATTCACCCTGTATATATTGTGTCCTTCTGCCAACGATTGACAAACCAAATGGTTGTGCTCATTTGTCGTGATTTGACGCGCACTTATATAGGGCACTTCGAGGGAGTTTCTGCATAAGAGCTTATTAAGCACGTGTTGTATAATTGACATGGTTGTGCATGCTATAATGGAGCGAGGGAATGATTTCGGTTCAAAAAAGGAGATTTGGAAATTGAGCAGTATTGTATGTATCAGCATTATTTAAGCAGCGGAAGTATATTTAAAACCCTGACAATGCTTCATAATTCGTTTTAGTACGAATATAAAAGAAAACTGGTACAATTTTCTTATATTTTTGACCGCGTTTTAGAGTGTATCTCTATTTACACTTTACATATTAGACACAGAAAGTATTTTGCTGTATATATAAAACAAATCCCTATAATACAGATTGTAAAAAAGTATTGCAACAAAGTATAATAATAGCAAAGTATATTAATAGAAATTGCCTTGATACTATCTTGAACTTCCATTTTATAAATCAGTAATAATTCCTGGGAAAATATGGCACGCATCTTCATTTAGGTGTAACAGTTAATTCGTCTCAAATAACTTACGCGATACAACATATTGTTAACAATTTTCAATATAATTTAAAGTAGTCATTTCACGCAATATCTCCCAAAAAACGCGTGTTACTTATTTACTGATAACAAAATTGGCAGAACAAATGTACCAAACTTCAAGAGGCATGCAATTGGAAGTTTTGGTTTTACGGTCCGAACGGAAGTGAATCACCATTCCTAGCCTTTGGAAATTGGCGATTGGCAAAATGGTACATCAAAGAACACTTTATTTCAATGATTTCCGGAAAAGTAGGGAAAATTCCATCCCAATAACGGATTCACATTTGTATTCGGCAACACATTTTGTAAACGAGAAAACTTTTTAGATAACATTTATTCGATTTACACAGCGATAAATGGGAATTCTGAAGGAGATGTTAAAAGCATTTCATCGAACAAATTCACTGATTTTTCGCTACATTCAATTTAGAGCACACGAAAAGTTAGAGATTTATGATTCTAAAGCTACCGTCTTGTGAGAAATGTCTTATTTGGAAAAATTTGTTACTAGTATTTGGATTGCAGTTAAAAGAAGGTTGATGTTGAATCTAGCTTTAATATAAAGTAAAATTTTAATACTAACAGTTTCAGAAATGTTAACCATTTAGTTTTTGTAGTTTTGACGTTTATGATTTTATATTTATAATTTTCATATTATTTTTTTCATATTCTTCTAAAATATATCTTAAACATGAAGAAGTAAAGAACTTATTATATATTATTAAAATTGACATCCAATTTCCATTCTGCAGGATGAAGAACTCCAGATGCTCTTTACGATATTTTTTATTTTCATTTTGTTAAATAAAGAATTCAAGTTTTTTTTAACTCTTTACAACATAGTTAAAAGTGCTTATGACTTTGTTCATTCTCTCTGTCTGTCTGTCCGTTAGCACGATAACTAACGTGAAAATGACTTTATCAAAATGAAATTTTAGTATGTTGTTCAGACGATTTGTGGAACCTATGCAAATATAAATGAATAATATAACCCAATTAGTTTTGGATTGAACCTGGGTTGAAAAAATGAAATACATTGAACCCTATGGGACATAATTTTTCAAACATTTTTAAGCAAATTTAAAATTCACAAATTGCTTCGAAAATTTTAGAAAATATTCAAATTATTTCATAAAATATAAAAAAAAATTTCAACAATATATATTCAGTAGATTTTTAAATAAAATTTAAAATAATAATTACACCTTTTATATGAAGAGATCACTTGACCATTATATGAAGATATCATGTGACACACTTGAAAATAAGATATGGCATCCATCTAGTTGAAGCCCAGACCGTCCGACCTACCAGGCATCCATCTAGTGTCAAAATCGTGATTTTTAAAGTTCTCTTTAATTCATATTTAGTATTGTATCCGTCCTAAGTACTCTTTATTTTTGCTTACATTCTGTTCATCTACATACTGAAACAACGCAATTGCAATATATTTGAATTTACATGATCATGAAACTTTGATTATTTCTACAACGAGGCCTAATTTTCACTTATGGGGAATGTAAACACCAAAAGACGTAGAATGAGTTGTATAAGAATTGCTGCATTCCTTTACCGCAAAATTATTTAGCTCCTGGAGTCTGAAATATAGCTGATATGAATGAAACATTGATTGGTTTTACACAGAGAAGCATATGTATTTCGATGAAGTTTTAAGCATAGCGTTTAATTACTTGTACCTCTATGGTTTTAAGTTTTTAAATAAAATAAATTATTATATTATTGTGATGAATGAAAGGAATTAAAAAAGAATTATGAATGAAATGTTGCATTTCAATAAAGTCCCTGTATTTCCGATGAATTTTTTATAATAAATTATTGTAGTATTATGATAATTTTAAAAATATTACCGAGGAATGTATCGCATTTTAGAGATGTTTAAACCAGGCAATTTATATTTCAATGCCGCAACTTGAATAAAGTTCATTTGTTTTCGATGAAGTTTTTAAACATAATAAATTCATGTAGTATTGTGATAATTTTAAAAATATTACCGAGGAATGTATCACATTTTAGAGATATTTATGTAAAATTGCATTGAAGTTGGAAAGTGTTTCATAATCAATGCTTTATGAAATGATTGATCTTTCTTGTTTATTCTCTCGACGCATACAGCAGCACGGGTTAGAATGGGATTACTTATTTGGGCATACTACATTTCTCTGTATTTCCTCACATAATAGCTACTTTGGTTAGGAGATACACGGGGAATATGTCCTTGAAATTTCTTAACTGATAAAGAGAAGTTCAGAAAGTCAGTCATTTCTTTAGAGAAAACACATTAATGCCCATGTCAAGAAAACTCTAAACAAAAGATTCCCTAACGTCGCAAATACATATATTTTACTCATAGGAGACTTCCTTTGAGTTGCAAGGCCCATCAGGTATCCAAACGGAACAGTCTCTAGTTACTTTCTTTATATACATAATGTACAAGGAAAACATTGTGACGGGGTCGAAAATTCGAATTCTAGTTTTTGACGGGAGAGCACGTTTGAAGCATCCCTGATCACGAATCAACATTTTTGAGGTGATGTCTCTCTCTCTCTGTGTGTGTATGTGTGTGTGAAAGTACGTGTGTGTGTGTGTGTGTGTGAGTGAAAGTACGTGTGTGTGTGTGTTTGTGAAAGTACGTGCATGTGTGTGTGTGTCAGTGATTCTGTGGAGACGATTTCTCACAGAGAAATGGAGCGATTCGAATGAAATTTGGTACAAAAATCACAATCCGTGAATACTGGAAGCCTATTGTTTTTAAACGTAATCGAATATTCAGAACCTCCCTAAATTTTCGGGTGAAATTAAAAAAAAATCATCAAAAAATCAAAACCTTTAATAAAGTTACGTAAATAGATATTTCTTATGTAATGTTTCGTTAGAAAACGATTGACATAAACTTTAGAACGCTAGCATGAACTGTTCTCAAGATCTGCACAAATTTCACACAAATTTATCAAAAGTTCCCATGAAATAAAAAAAAATATTAACTCTTGAGAAACATGTTCCCTTTTCATATGCAATATCATGCGATAAATTCGGTGACATCATTCTCTTGGGTCTAGCTCGTTTCATTCATGAGAAAATATTCTTTGAGTAATACTTTTGTATTTGAACGCCAATAACCATTTATCTGCTATAAGAATAACTTATTTCTCCGTCCATAACGCTCGGAGAAATTTTGGTGACGAATTTGTCGGAATGTCGCCAACTTGGCGACTTATGAAATGTTGCTAAATTAACGAAAATCTCGCCAAATGGATAAAAATGACGCTAAATCAATCAAAATGACAACTAATTGTCGAAAATTCAATATCTTGGAAAGAATATAAGTATCTACTATAAGAAGAACCTATTTTTTTACTGTAAAAGTAGTAAATTCATTGCATTATATAAGGAATGTCATGTGTTGCCCACATCAGATTTTTTTTCGAATATTTCCGACCAAAATTGTATCATTTATTTCCTGACAAACATTTCCGACAGAAGAAAATCTAACGTACTTTAAAATACATTCACTAGCAATGTTTGTATTTTTCGGTAAGCAAAATTTAATTTCTATTTCTAAACTTCGAAAATAGCCGATTTGGCAAAATGGAACAATAAACATACTTTGTTTCAGCTATTTCTAGAAATGTAATGAAATTTCCACCAAAATAACCGATTCTCATTTGCAGTCAGCAACATAGTTTGTAAACGAGAAAACTTTTTATCTAACTTCATTTGATTTACAAACGATGAATGGCAAATGGCACAGAAATGTGAAAAGCATTTTACAAACAAAACTCCTTAATAGCTTAGCATTCAAATTAGTGCACCAGGAAGAGCTACAGATTTATGTTTCTACAACTTCAAATTTGTAACACTTTAAGGATTTTATTATCTGTATTGGAAGAGATGATAAATAAAAGCGGAAATTGAATTTAGTTTTCATATTTTAAAAGCCCAATTTTAATATCAGTAATTAAAAAACACCTTGTGCAAAAAGTAAAAAACTTGAACAACGTGTTTTTGCACAAATGAAATAATAATGTACCATATGCATACAGCTGTTTTGAAGCTACGTTTTGGATATTCTCGTTTCATATTGGTTCGTTCTTCTTCATTCTACTTTATAATTGTCTCTCTAGTGAACTTTTAATACAGGACTTGAGTACTTATATTTCTTTTATTTACTCCCATTTAGTCTTTTTGACATTGGGCTTGTTGGTTCTCTAGAACTGACAAAGGGGATCCAGCGTATCCTTGAAACAGTTGTTCAATGCATTATTATGTTATTTGTGCTAAAATGCGTTGCACAAGTTCCTAACACGATTTTAATGGTTAATAACATGGGAAATTTAAAACATTTGCTTTTTAATACCAACATCTTATTAGCATAACTTCCATAACATTAAATACGAAAATGAAATCAAGTATGAATACATAATAAAAATTTCTATCCAGTTATATGCAGCTGCTGTAACATGCTTCTGTAACATGCAACAGAAAGCTAAATGTAACACGCAGCTAAATCTAGTTCCTGTAAAATGCAGTTCCTGTAACATGCATACTTTTGTAATACGTAACAGGAAGCTATGTCGAACATGTAGCTAAATCTAGCTCCTGTAACATGTAACTGGTAGCTAAATGTAACATATAGCTAAATCTAGCTCCTGAACATGTAGCTCCTGTAACATGTAGCTCCTGTAACATGTATACTCTTGTAACATGTAACAGGAAGCTAAATTTAATATGTAGCTAAATCTAGCTCCTGTAACATGTAACAGGGCTAAATATAACATGTAGCTCATGTAACATGTATGATCTTGTAACATGTAACTAGAAACTACATGTAACATGTAGCTAAATCTAGTTCATTTAACATATAACAGGTAGCTATAAATGTAACATTTAGCTAAATAATCTAGCTCCTGTATCGTGTAGCTCTCGCAACATGTATGCTCCTGTAATGTGTGTGCTCCTGTAGATGTATTATCCTGTAATGTGTATGCTCCTGTAATGTGTGTGCTCCTGTAGATGTATTATCCTGTAATGTGTATGCTCCTGTAGATGTATTATCCTGTAATGCGTATGATCCTGTACATGTATGCTTCTGTATGTTCTTCATAATGCTCCTGTAACATGTAGCTAAATCTAGTTGCCCTTCAGGAAACAGAAAATGCTTTTGTTAAATAAAGAACGTGAAAGGAATACTTTCGGTCGATATGCTGCAGTTCTTGCATTGGACTGAGATGGATTATTTTTTTAAATATATTGTTCTGCTTGTGCAAATTATAGCTATTTTGACGGAGACGTAAAGTTCAAATTTAATTCCGAAGCAATAAAATCATGTATGTAAACGTAAGTTAATCACGTACGATCCGCAGTTTGAGTTTGCAGGTTTGGAAAAGTTTACTATGAATAGAAGATCTAAATTGGAAGTTTACCAGAGTAGAAGATCTGTGTTGGTGTTTGTTGAAAATTTTCTGTCTAAAGGTTTCTCGCCCCAGAAAGTTTTACGTTTGCAAACCCAAATCTGCAAAATTTTCAAATTTTACCATTTTAGTTAAGTGTATTTTTAGTACCTAACTCGCTATTTTTGGTGAATCACAATTTATATGACATGCAGTGAAATAATTGACTGATAGGGTAACATATCAAAATTATCCAGTACTTTTACTATAGCTAGAATCTTAGTTTTGGTGTCATTCAATATTTCTTAGCTTTGAGATCCAGAAAAAGATCTATAGTTTTGAAAATACAAATTAGAAGTTAGGGTACAAATAAATAATCAAAACACTTAAAGCAACTTTTCAAAATTTTTTAGCATTTCCACCCGAGCCAACCTTTCAGTTTTGATCTCATTCCATCTGTCTCAACCTCGAGATTGACAGAAAATATATAATTTTTAAAAATTCCAATTAGGGGTGACAATGCAAAGGAATAACCCCAAAACTCAGAACTGCTTTGCTTAATTATCGACAACTTTCACTCCCGAGATTCTTGTTTTTTATTTCATACGATCAGTACTAGCGTCCACATCAACAAAAATCGAAAATTTTGAAACTTTGCATTACAGGTGACGATAGAAGAGAATTTTCAGAAAGTCCACAACATTTCGCCTTTTAGAAATAATAATAATACAAACATTTCACTGCTTGGTTAAAAAATTAAACAATTCAATCATTCTACTGAGCGTGGAAATACGAGTCAATATATTTTTCCAACTAACATGTTAACAGAATTATAAAGTGCATACCATTTTCATACTTCAATCTGAAAGATGGATCAGAAAAGTTAAAAACATCTTAATGACCACTTGTCATTAACCACTTACGAAGCATAAATTTAAAAGTTCAGTCAATGATAAGAATATATGTAAGGCTCCACTTTTTTTATACATTTAAAATCTATATTATACGTCCACTTGCATTACAACCGGTTACAGTATGAAAATTATTTCTCCTGACATGTATGCCAATTATTTCCTCCTAATAACCTTTCCGATACAACAAATATGTCCACTTTAGAATGCATCAACTTCCGGTATGTTTCATTTTACGGCAAATGTAAGTAAATTTCCATTTGTAACTCCTGTTTCCTTTCTAACCCCTTGATGTACCAACTTACAGTTTTGAATAAGCGGAACGAACGGGACGCAGAAAGTACTTTATTTTGATGATTTCGACAAACGTAGCGAAATTTTCACTAGAATAACGGATTCTCATTTACAGTCAGTAACATATTTTGCAAACGAGAAAACTTTTTAGCTAATATCATTCGATTTACACAGATACGAATGAGAATGGCAAAGGGGGATGTTGAAAGCAGTTTACCGAACAAATACGTTGATAACTTGACATTCAATTTAGCACAGACGAAGAGTTCGAAATTGTTGTTTCTATTGTATCTGTTTAAAAGAAGTTTCTCGGTTTAAAAGATTTAACATTGATTCTGGAAGCGAAAATAAAATAAAGTGCGATTGTATAAAACAAATTTTTGAGCAAAGTTTGTTATGGAAATGCGAAAGCAATCTGTATAAAATATTTCTTCAATGTCCTGTACAGTACACACACGTATTTAAACTAATTTGCGGTATTTCTGAAACTGAACCAATTGAAAACAAATTATGTACAAATAATTTTAAAAGGAACATACTACGCAAGTCACTATAAATGGCTGCATTTAATCGGTAAAGATGTTAATATAGGTGACATCTGTTAGTGTTTGGTCTACAGGGATAATAGATCCTTAGGAAAATATGGCCCAGATCATCAAGCTCCTTTCCCCTGCCTGTGTCTGTCCCGTAGTACATCTTGATGATAGGGCTTCCCTAGTGCTTCTAAATACTCCTAGAGCTCCTAATACCTCTTTAGAGGTCCAAAATGATACACTTAGGGCTCCTAATATCTTCTTAGGACTTTTAAATAAGTATATAAGATCCTTAATCTTTCCTTAGTAAATGTCGCAGACAAATGTCGCAGATGTCCCCAACCAGCCACACCATATAATAAGATTCTTTAATAAAAGGTTGAGCACTCAGTCCGGCAACAAAGTAAAATGTTCTCAGTTTGACGTCATGGGAATTTTCGTAATTCATGATATCACTGTCCAGAGTAAACTTTGAGAGGACTTGCCAAAACACAAAAATTTTCTCATTATTACAGTTATAAATTATTTGGTAATTTTGAAGTGGCAATATCAAGGGTTTTACATGCTCAAAGATAAAATTGTGCTGTGCAACGGGATCCAATGTCATCCAAGGAAATTTAGTGACGTTGGCGAGGTAAGATAACATTCGTAGTTAACAAATTTTGTTCCTCTTGAGAGATTGAGAGCAAACTGCGGAAGTTCTTAATCCCCATAGGCATAGAGCCAGGTAAAATTACTTAAGTCAGGCGTGCCTGGGACGAACACCCCTACTGTGTAATAGGAGTCGTAAATCGTTGTACCAAGACAGCTGTGAACAGAGGCACACTACATGGTCCACGGCTTTGTAACCCTATATCCCAAGGTTTATAGAATATATACTATAATAGTATCTATAGTATTAATGTCCATTGCATAGACGGAGACGTAAGGTTTATAGAATACTATAGTAGTATCTATATATATAGCAAGGTTTATACCTTGCTATATCCAGCAGTGCTTGATGAGCAGTGTGCTCGACACACTAAAAGCATGACCACTATTAACAATGTCAAAGATCTACGCCACAGCAACCCTTCTGTTGCTTTGCACAATATGAAACACTCTACTCTAACTTTTTGCATCATTGTAAGCTCATTAATGTGCATCATTGTAAGCTCATTTGCATTATTGTAAGCTCACGAGACAATACCGGTCGTTGTTTATCCAGATTTAAACTAACTGTAATAGACACTTACCAATGACGAGCGTAAACAACCCAATAATCTCCCTGTTTTACTGATGATATGACCAGTTTATAACACGGCGTTTAGTCATCACAATTTGACTTTTATCGAATTCATATTTATCCCCTACTTGACTAATTTACGCATTGTAAAGAATCTGTTGTGTAGTCTCAATGTCAACAATTATATATTCGTTCAATAACCTTCACACATGTGTATGTCTGTGGAAGATGTCCATTGCATAGACGGAGAATGGTCATAATGTTTTGGTATATATGGGAAAAAACGTATTGCATTGCACTATATATTTTAGGTGTTTTACGAACAATGTTCGAGAGGAAAATGAAATCAACAGTTGGTCGTAAGTTAAGTGGAATTGTAAAAATAATCAACAGATACGAATTTAACTATGGGAATTGCACTCTCACCCATCCGAGTTGTTAATTTAAAAAGATGTAGAATTTAATTTCTATACACCTCCTCTAATCTAAAAAAGTCTCAATTAGTGAAATTTTGACGTGCTTAATTATGACGATTACATTTTGACGACAAATTCGCTGATAAATTCCAATTATTGTTCTCAGGTATCTTTCGTCCGATTGAAAAGGACCAGAAACAAATAAATTATTCAAAATTAAACGGAAGCAAATTTTATTTGCCTGTTTTTCTGTTTCAAATAAATTCAATTGTGTGATGTTCCCAATATTCACTTTCATAGGAAGAATACTTGAATGTATAAGAATCATCTACAGAGCCTGTTCAAAATGCCCACCGTCATCTGTAATGCGCATTTTAAATCGATAAAACATATTATCGCAGAATCCAATAAGTATTGCAGGTACCACCGTGTTAAACAAAGACACAAATGAGAAGTATGACATATATTTATTGCCTTCCATGTACGCAGGTGGTGAGCTATCATTGTTGAATTCTACAAATTAGACAAAGCTTTGTAATATAATCTGCCTGCTTTATACTCGTAGATGGCTTGTTTCATCTATCTCGATTTGTTGTCCTACTTTCTTCGATTTCTGGTCCTACTCTCTCTCCTAGTTCTTTATCCTACATATTTAGTTCTTCGCTAGGGGATGCAATCCTTTTCATTCTATAGGAAATGGTCACTTTAGATATTTCTAATAAGTGCCGTCATGAGTATCCTTCTTAAAAAAGCTATTGCAGTTTTTAAGAATTTTTCTAGGAACTCCTTATACTAGTTATATCGCTTCAAATCTTCAAATTCATCGATTCATATAAGAGTTTTTATAAGAAATTGAAAAATATAGCTCTGAAAATAACAGGACATATTACCTTCTTAAATTACGTCATAGTAACCATAAATTTCACAGCAATATAATGTTCCCAAAACTTTTTCTCCCCATCTTACCTGACATTCGATTCATCATCCGCAACTAGCTGCTACATCCCGATGAGTATCACTTGCACTGATAAATAGCTGCATCAGATACTGCATTTCATGGTTTATTAAGTTCCAAGAAAAGGGCAGCGGCTTTCTCTATAACGCGATAAATCAATGAAATGAAAGCAGCTTCTAAAAATTATCAGGTTTCTTTGGAGGAGTTTTGATTACTTACCCTTCATAACCATCTTTTTATTATGTACAATTGATGATCTGGCATTTTAATAAAGTGTTGTGGGGGTGAAATGGGGACAGTGCTTTATTATGATGCATAACCTATTATTTGCTCTGCAAATATGCTTCATGCCCCTGGTTAGCCCCAGGAATGAAAGGGGGGCGGGAGTAGCAATTACTCAATGCAATTAATGTGTAGAGTATATTGCTCTCTTTTTAGCTATGCCTTCTCACAGACGTGATGGGACTGTTGTGGCGCCATTGTTTGAATGCACATCACAGTGGTTGTTGTTGTTGAGACCCAGAACGTCCGACCTACCAGAAAGGTGTAAGGTAACAGTTTGGACGGCCGGGAAGTGCCACCCAATTTAGACCTGAACCCAATGGGGGAGGCATCCACAGGGACCGTACCCCCCTTCCCCTATCACCAACCTCTCGGAAGGACTTACGGACCCACATGTTTAACGTGATCGTACTCCGCATGAACACGGCGGCAGTTGTGGCAGCGTGCAAATCCAGCGCGTTAACCACCGGGCTGCCGCGCCCGAAATGTGCCAACAGCACGCGGTGTTCCCAGGTGGTCACCCACCCAAGAACTAACCGCGCCCAATGCTGCTTGACTTCGGTGACCTAACGAGAACCGCTGTTTTCAGCACGGTAGGGGCGTTGGCCAACAGCACGCGGGGACACAGTGGTTGTTGTTGAAACCCAGACCGTCCGACCTACCAGAAAGGTGTAAGGGTGACACAGTGGTTGTAAATGTTCATAAAAAATGAGCTTGTGACATATGTCAAATTGTAAAACTACAAATCTCTGGAAATTTATAGCTCCTGTCAGGTGTTGCTCACATCGTAGCCCGGTCCACGACCTCCCGGCTGTGGGAAATTCTCCGGTCTTCATTTTCTATTGGGACGCATAAGAAATGAGAGTCGCTTCGCAAGCCAGTGAAATTAGTCGAAATTGAACCGCCCTTTTCTTGCTCAGTAGTGAGATATCGAATGAGAAGACGAGGTGACAGACGAGGCGTAGTGTGGGCTACCCTTTGGACCCTTATACTACATTTAAACTGTGGTAACTATGTGTACTGCAGGAACGCTACTCGGAAGCAGTGTTGATCTCACCTCTCGACCGAGTCAACATGAGCGGAGCATTTGCGAGATTCCAAGCTTGAGCCTCCATGCAGCACGCGCCATCCCTCAACTGAGTGCTACAACCGTCATCGGTACGGCATGTGTGAGGAATGCCACCTGAAAGTAAATGAAGGATGCGTCCCAACCGGCAACGGCCTGTACGTAGTTCCCGGTTCTCCAGGAATCGCTGGGCCAAACCGACAATTGAGAGAAGGAGAGTGCAGAGAACTCTGATCACCGAATCCGTGATAATCCGCGATGGTATCCAGAATTCATCGACATCTCCAATAAACCGTGCATCCTTACGAACTGTGTTTTAATTGAATAACCGAGACCTCTTCATCAGGATCTGCGAATTGTCCCATGTTGGATTACAAGGCATCTCATCTGGGAGGAGGTATCGTAATATTTAAGTTCAATTTTCATGTAATGGGTCATTTGTGTGTCATATAATCTAAGTGTCAGTGCAAAATTTAAGCTGTGGAAATTTCCCGCCCTGCATTTAAAAAAAAATTAATGAGAAATGTAATAGCAAATATATTATTTAGCTCGCACATCCCGAGGTCAAGGTTGGTAGATTTCAGTGTAGTGTAACTGTGTTTATTGTATTACTATTATTAACAATGTCGAATATTTTATGTGCTTAATAAATATGTTGGTGGCCACAAAATCGACTGGTTATTTTAGTAAAACGCAATGCACTTTGATCTTTTCAGATTCCACTATACATTTATAGGTTCAACTGGGGGACACTATGGGTAAGTAGTAGTAGTGTATTTACGTAAATATTACCTCACCACATACTTCACTTAAAAAAAATTAAAGATTATTAATCCGTAACCAAATAAATTATGATAAGATGAATGTTGAAGACCCAGACCGTCCGACTCATCCTGAGGACTTGAGCAACTATTTGGACGGCCGGGATAAGATGAATGTTGAAGACCCAGACCGATGAATGTAGAAAGCCCAGACCACACGACCAACCCGAGGGTTTATGGTAGCTATTTGTGTGGCCGGAGACCGATGAATGTCGAAAGCCCAGAACGACCGACTCATCCGAGGACTTGAGCAGCAAGGTGGTCATCCGGGAGACCGATGAATGTTGAAGACCCAGACCGTCCGGCTCGTCCTGAGGACATGAGCAGCCATTTGGACGGCCGAGACCGATGAATGTGTAATTTCTCTAACAAGTTGCTTAAAATACTTATTTAAAGTCCGCTCTTTGCAAAAGCTGCAGACCGTATTGAACTTCTGGCTAAATCGGTCTTGCAGAATGTAGTTGTTGTACTGTAATATGTACATATTATTATGCCTCAAATCCAGACTTTTAAACAGATAAAAATGAATTGAGAAGGAGAAGTACATCAGCCATTTATCGATGTAGAAGATATTAGTATTTCATTCAAGTCGTAATTAGACGCCAAGGACGGGAAAACTTTACATTGACAAAGTTCGTTATGAAAGTCTGTGCTCCCATGTGATTTCAAGTACAAGCAAAACCACCATGTAAAAAAAGATCTACAAAACATAATTCATGATGAAAGATAATAGTATAAGGACTTCAAGTCTATTTATCTTTGCATATAACAGAATATATTACCGTCTCAAATTACTCTATATTGCCTATAAATTAAACAGAAACATACTTTTTTTTAAACATTTTATTTCCGAATATCAGCATCAAAATCATCCATTCGATTCATCATCCGCAGCTAACTGCTTGTTATTTGAAAATGATCATCTCTTGCTCTGATAAATAGCAGTATCAGACCCTGCAACTCAAAGTTTATTGAATAAATTCTCAATAAATAGCAGCAGATTACCCCATAACGCGATAAATCAATGAAACCAAAGTAGCTTCTAAAATGCATCAGATTCCTTTGGATGAATTATTTACCTCTCATAATGACCGACCTCTTTTTTTATATAAAATTGATGTTCCGGCATTTCAGTAATTGTTCAGTCAGATTGTCATGGCTACATAGCCTCATTTTAAAATAAATTCCAAGATTATTCTTTTGTAGCAAAATAAATTATAATAAGATAAATATGTTGGTTTTTACATGTTCCTTAAAATGCTTATTTAAATTCAGCTCTGTACACTAGCTGCAGACCGTATAGAACTTCTATTACAATCAGTTCGGCAGATTGTAATGTCTGTACTATATGAGGTAATTTTTATTTATTCCTGAAATGCTATCTAAATAGATAAATAGTTTTGGAAGGAGAATTAAGTAAAAGTATATCAGCTATTTATCTCTGTAGAAGATATGAATATATCATTGAAGTCTTAATTTCACGCCATGGACGAGTAAACTTTACATTTGGTAGAATTCGTTATGAAAATACATGTTCTCATATAATGTGAAAGCAAGCCCATAATGCAAAGAAGGATATATAGCGCATAATTCATGTACAACATAGCTGCATAATGGCTTCAAGACTATTCTAGAGAAAACAATCTCCCAAAATGTATGTTGTAGTCATCTGAATGATACTTTGATAGATGTGATCTCAGATTGCCGAGTTCACATGATAAAATTTGTTGCAAAAAGCATATTAAAAGGAAGACAGGGAAATTTATTGGATGATGTTTCCGTTACTGAAATTAAGCTGCATAAGATGAAGATCATGTTGTTTTAATTAACTAGAAAACATGCATATTAGCCGAGTCTTCATTAATTGTTTACCTAATAAAGATATGAATACATTAGATTTACACTGAAAATAAGCAAATAATTCGTTGTGTTGAAATTTAAAAAAAAATATTCAAAGCGTGCTAACTGAAAAGTACAAAAATATTTTCTTGGTACGTTCAGGCTCCTTGATTGACCAATTATTCGTCCATTTTAGTGGCCGGATCATAACCATTTTCCTATTATAAGAAGTTACCCCAACGCAGCAGCGTGGTCGAAACACACTAAGCTCTTAAGGGTAAGAGACAGTAAATCTTCTGCCCTATCCGCTCTTTGTTAACTTTTGCAGAACACGTTTTTCGCTGAAATTCTGCTCAAACAGTTGCGAAATATTTTCTGAAAAATAAAATGCAATGCTTAGATTATATTAAAACTAAATTTAATACTCAATAAAATATAAAATATATTTTTTATTGTAATCCAAATTATTTTTGGTACTGCCAACTGTTGTAATTTAATTTATACCGACTATTTTTATTTTTAATGAATATTTTTAAATGTGCATTCTTTCTAGAGTATTAAATACAACAAATCATTTATAATAATGCCACAATCACGAAAAGATAATTAAACTTGGATTTGAAGACAAGGCTGCAGTCCTCAGTGATGTACATTCAGATCAACTTATCAAATTTATAGAATGAGAAATTACCTTTCCGTGATTGTGACATTATTGTATATAATCTGTTGTTGTATTTAATACTGTATTAAAAGGAATAGACATTTAAAAATGTTCATTAAAAAATAAAAAAACTCGGTATGAATTAAATTGCAACAGATGGCAGCACCAAAAATATTTTGGATTAAAATAAAACATACATTCTATATTTTAATGAGTATGAAATTTAGTTTTAATATAATCTAAGCATTGCATTTTATGTTTCAGAAAATATTTCGCAACTCTTTGAGCAGAATTCCGGCGAAAAATGTGTTCTGCGAAAGTTAACAAAGCGCGGATAGGACAGAACATTTACTGCCGCTCACCTTTAATAGACATTACTAATGGATAGGTTCGCAGGTGGGATTCGAACCCACAACCCGGCAGCCGAGAAAGCACGAACAAACACTTGCCTTTGACCTTTCAGCCACCTGCCCCGGAAGTACAAAAATGTAGAAAAAGTATGATGATTTCGACTTGCAACCACCAATATATGGAAAAATCATTTAAAAGTATTGTAAGTTATAATTTACAATAATTATGACTTAATGTCATTATAATTATTGTAATTTTTAACTTGTAGAAAACTTATAGCTGAGGATGTCTAATAATTCGATTACGAAATATTCGCGTTCTGAGACACTTGTAATTCCACTCTATTCGATGCCGAAAATTAAAGTAATGTATTTTTCGCAATTTATAGCTTCAGTTATTTTTAGTGGAATAATCGCGCTTTTAGTAGAATTATCCCGCTTTTTGGGCCTCATGGGGCCCTGCAATATATTTAACTACCTGGATGACTTTTTCCTCTATTGTAATTCTCTATAAAATGTTTTCCCTACAAGCCGAAATCCAAAATCCAGCTTATTTTTGTATACCGAATATTAGATTCAAACTTAGTATTATGGAATTATTAAAAAATTCAACATACGGGGATGGGAGAGATGGCAATTGCTCAACTTTTTTAATTCATATTTGTTCTAGATATGTGGCTCATAAAGCAGATTTTCCACTCTGGACGTAATTGAAATTATATATATAAAAAAAAAGTTTTTTCGGCCCAGTTAAACCTTTATAATTGAGTTATATGCCGATTTATATAAACTCCTTCTTGATGTACAATATAGTATAATACAGAACAATTCGTACAGTGTTATATGAAAACCGCATTCATATGAAGTCTTAACTCTTTACTTTTATCTCCATCGTTTTATATTTACTTGAATTTAAGAAAATTCAAATATTCAATGTGAACATCATGGAATGATGTCAATTATCCACTTCCAATCTAGGTTTAAGTTCTTTCGTAATACCAAAACGAAACATTGAGTGTCGGGCCAGTAGTGGACACTCTTAAGAATTTTCCAAGTTTAATATATCATAGGAAAAACTTATATAAAAGCTTTAAAAATTTGATTTTACAGACACTGTTTTATTATCTATAAACTCCTTAACCTTTTTTTTTTCTATTTCATTACTCTAAAATTAAAAACAAAAATCAACCTCAAATGCAAGTCAGAGATTATTATGATCCATTAGTAGTCAACCCTCTAAAATTTAATCTGTGTTGAATATTTTCTATTTTGCTATAAAAATAATTTTATTACCTATGTAATTGCTCCAATAAATATATATATGAATATCAGTAGATAAAACAAAATATGATGTTTCTTAGTGACAGATGAATTGATTTGCATAATTTTGAATCAAGGGGACATTGAATTTCTAATTATAACATCTGATTGGTATTGATCATCACCTAATGACACCATGCCTTACAAAAAAGAGTATGATGGAATATTAAACTGTAATATTATGAAGCTATATGATTTATATTAAGATGTAAAGTGACATATAGGGAATGATATCCACTATGGATTCGACACCGTGAATATAATTAAAATTTTCGTTTAAAAGAGCTTCGTTTACAAATATGAAATACTAATATATAGAAAATAACATAAATGTAACTTACTTCAAAATGGTCTTCACATACGATGCCTTTGATGACAGAGGTGGACTTTGTTCAGTATTTCGCTTCATTGCTTCAAACCATTTTTTACGAAGAACATCATTTTTAGGCCCAGATATAAAGATTTTATTTGGTGATGTGAAACTAGTAGAAGTGTACATTGGAACTATGCACTACTTATAAGTATAAGACAAAATAAGCAGAACTTATCGAATGTGAACACACGCTCACAGATTCTTCGGGACGATGAGAAAGACCAGACTGGAAGAGCCTTGTGACGTCACATCCCGTGCGCGCCAAATTGGGTCGTTTTCCCGCAAGATTCAGAAAGGCGAACTTTGGTTGAAAATAAAAAGATAAATACGGCTCGGAGAATAGAAATTTTTATATTTTTGTTCATTTTGAAACATTTCGAATCGAATACAAAAATTAAAAAATGGGCCGGAATTGTCCATTGGCGACAAATCCGAAGAATATTCTAGCCAAGGCAGGATATCAAAACTTTATAGAATATTCATAGTTACCTGTGCAGTATGTGGCCTGGCATTATCCTGCTGAAAAAGCAGTCCAGACTTGGCTGACAGATATGACTGCACCACAGTTTCATGTTTCACACTGTTAGAGACGAATCGTTATACCATGATATTGTCAGAAACGCGGACCAAACGTGTTCGTCCACCAAATGTTATACCACCCCAAACCAGGATACCACTTAGGGGGCTGTGTGGTGACTGATAGAAAAAGCTTCCTGGTAGCGTTATTGAAAGCGCCGCCATACGCGAGTACGGCAATCTGGCATGCAAAAACAAAAACGTAATTCATCTATGAACAGAACGTTTCGCCATTCTGTCGACCAATTGCGTCTCATTTGACACCACTGGGGGCGACGTAACCGGTGAAGGCGTTGAAACGGTAGGTGTCGAAAAGGTCGTCTACCTCGAAGTCCTGCGTCACGCAAACTGTTCCAAATTGTTTGCACCGAAACTACGTTACCTGTAGTGTGGGATAAATGTCGTTGTAACACGGCTGCTATGGTAAACGGTTCCCTTACAACGCTTCTCAGAAGCATACGATCTTTACGTGATGTGTTACTCCTGAAAGCTCCACTACCTGATCATCGTGTCGTTTCGTTGTCCCTTACGAACCGTAACACACACCGTTGAACTGTGCTCACATTACGACCCAACAGTTCAGCAATCCTTCGAAGGTTCAATTCATCCTCACGTAAAACAATGATTTGTTGCCGTTCCGTTGTCAACAACTGAACGTATGCGGTAAGGCGACGTACTCTTGGCATACTGTGATGATTTTTACAACCTGAAATCAATGAAGCTGCAATTTAGCTGTGACATCGCTTCTCCTTGACCTGACGCTTTTATGCTGCTCGGCAAGGTCTTACGCCACTATGCGTAACGAAAGTGTGATCATTGCATATCTCGCATTGCTGTTCCCGTTGCCTGATTTGCATAAAGCTACACCTACAACTTCATGGAGTTGCGATTTCAGTTGTAAGCAGTGTACATATACTAAATACTAAGCCTTTCTGTTGTGTCAACTATCAATAACAGCTACTTTACTAACACTAGTGACAACTAGCTATAATTCTCAAAGCATTATGGCATTTTCAAACGTTTCATCCATAAGAGTTTTATCTTCTTCTTTCTAACTTCTTGACCATATCATTGAAGTTGTTGACGTCTTACGAGACATAGTGAATTGTGAATACTTCAGTGTGTCGAGAATGTAATCTTTTGTTTTGCGAATTAATTGAGAATTTATTTGCTATTTTGTGCACCCTATGGTTGTTTGTGACCTTATAATTGTTTTATGACCTTGACAGGTAGGTAGAGGGTTATTACATTAAGTTACACTGCGTATCAATTATAAAAGAGAATTTTCCAACTTTTATTATCCCGGCCAAGACATTTAGCAAACCATCTATAATTCATTATCAGCAAGAGTCAAATATTCTTTGATAAGAATCCTAAACTTTGACAAATATCTACATCAAAACCTGCTCTTCACGGTTGATGGACCTCTAAGAAATTGCAGAATTATACTCCACTACGCAATAAATCAATAAAATGGATCTATAAATTTGCCAATAAAATGTCAAAGTGTTTTTTCGATAACCTTAGTCTAATTACTTTACAAAATGATTGGCGTTTGATTGGTTAAAAATGATAACCGGACGGGTCGATATACTCGTACAACATATTTCCGTGTGGTAAGTAACACTCATTTTGTAGAATTTTATGTAGAATTAAAAAAAATTGTGAAGAATTTATTATCTAAAAATGCAAAATATCGATTGTATTATATTAGAATTTAGAATATTCATTTTTTTGCATTTAATAATATCAATGAAAGATGAATGATATTTATATTGATATGTCGTATCCTCAACATGGGAAAAAGAATAAACTAAAGTGTATCTCAACTTGACGTTTTCATAAAATAAACCATTTATAAGTAGCTTATGATTTTTATTATGTTTTATTTATTTATTTATTTATTTATTTTTGCAAATTTTGCAAGAATAATTTGAAAAACATGTGTCGTTGATCCAAATGATCACAATTAGCTTTGTGTGTTATTATGTTATCATTCATTTTAAAAGGCTTGAAAAAATATATCGATGGATAAGAAATGTAAAAGCACATTTTATCTCATCACTGCTGATAGCGTAGATGGTCCTACTTGATCTTCCGATTAGTGTATACTGCTTCTGATCTGATGAAGATATTATAACACAACATAAAAAGATCTGATGTGGGCAAAACATGACTTTACTTATATAATGTAATGAATTTATTACTTTTACAGTAAAAAATAGGTTTTTCTTATCGTTGATACTTATATTCTGTCTAAGATTTTGAAAATAAGTCGTCATTTTCATAGATTTAGCGTTATTCTTATCCAGATGACGAGATTTTCGTTAATTTGGCAACATTTCAAAAAGTCGCCAAGTTGGCGACATTCCGCCAAATTCGTCATCAAAATCTCGCCTAGCGTTATGGACGGAGAAATAAGTTATTCTTATAGCAGATAAATGGTTATTGGCGTTCAAATACAAAAGTATTACTCAAAGTATATTTTCTCATGAATGGAACTAGCTAGATCCACGAGAATCATGTCACCAAACTTATCGCATGATATTACATATGAAAAGCGAACATGCTTCTCAACAGTTAATATTTTTTTTAATTTATGTTTTTTTTTGATAAATTTATTTGAAAAATGTGCAATATCTTGAGAACAGTTCATGCTAACGTTCTAAAGTTTATGTCAATCGTTTTTTAAGGAAAAATTACATAAATGTCTATTTGCATAACTTTATTAAAGGTTTTGATGTTTTGATGATTTTTTCAAAATTTCACTCGAAAATTTAGGGGGTTCTGAACATTCGGTTACGTTTAAAAACAATAGGCTTCCAGTATTCATGGATTGTGATTTTTGTACCAAATTTCATTCGAATAGCTCAATTCATTCGTGAGTTATCGTCTCCACACACACACATACTTTCACACACACACACAGACATCACTTCAAAAATATTTGATTCGTGATCTGGGATGCTTGAAACGTGCTCTCCCGTCGAAAACTCGAATTCGAATTTTCGACCCCGTCACAATACTTTCCTTATAAATTATGTATATAAGGAAAGTAATAATTGTAGTCACCTAATTTTCTAATGTTTGCTTCTATCAAGGAAGCGCGAAAATGTGTACTGTTTAGGGTTGTTATAACATTACGTAAAAGGAAATACGTGCAGATAAAAAAGAAACTGAACCAGAGATATGCGATGTATTAGTTTATGTATACAATAAGTCGTAGGAGTAACAAGCACGCTGTGCAAAAATAAACTTTAATAAACAATATCTAGTGTCATTAATAAGTAATTAACTTCACATCAGTGGCGCAGCAACATATCGTAACAGCAGAGGAGAGAAGCGGGTGCTGGTTACATCTTCGAAGGGGGATTATGTTGTTGATCCTCTCCGAACTTTGGCTTCTTAAAATAATCATTGTTTTTCCTGAAGTTCACACTCGAGAAGGTTTAAAAGTGTTAAAAGTGTTAAAAGTTAAAGTGTTAAAGTTTAAAAATTATGTCTTTTATCCAGTTTAACAGGGCGTACGTTTTTTCATCAAAGATATTTTAGGCTCCAACATTTCAAAGCCTTGGAGCCAAAACTGTAGGCGTTTTGGGCACTTAAAACTGGTATTTATATTGAAAAAAGATTTGTAGCACATAAGTAGTGGATTTTTGCATATAGTATTTTTGCACATAAGTAGTGGATGCGAAAATATTTCTAATAAGGGCGCCCATTAAACTTATAAGGGCGCCCATTAAACGCCATAAGATATTGATATCAAATAATGTACGTGTAGGAATATTTCTTTTGGCCTAATATTAAAGTAACATTCCTGCGACGGAAACAAACCTATTACCATTTGTAACAGGGGTTCTTAACCTATGGGTCGCGACCCAAAGCTGGGTCGCAGTGAATTTTATAATGGGTCGTCACACCATAGTTATGATAGAAAAACAAAAATTGAAATTGTGGAAGAAAATAATGCAGACAAAAATAAGACCATCTCTTTTTCTACTCTGAACCTTCTTTTGGAGGAAGAAAATATTGTTCAAGCAGAAGTTAAAAATGGTATAATTGATCATCTGAAGGATCCACATCTTACATTTAATCGCTACATTCCAGGCGACATGGTCAAATACAGCTGAGTACTTGATCCATTTGAAATTCTTGCTGAAAATTTACGGTAGGTCATTTCAAACACAGCTGATCTGCCGAAAGAATTTATTGAAATCCAAATGAATTTATTATTAAATTTGATAAAACTTATCAGTAAAACACTAAGCAACTTTTCTAATTATTCATTATCTTCAATTACTCTTGACAATATTCAATACTTGTCCGATAGATAAATATAAATATTACTTCCTGTAAGTTTTTAGAGATACATACGTGAAACTGATCTGGAAGTGGAAATATTCTTAGCTTACAGAAATCATGAAAAATACTGAATCGTCGGCCAGTGAGCTCCTGCAGGGAGGCATGAATTCGTATTGTACAATCAAAACAGTGAGCATGACATTCACGTCCTCATCTGAGTCCGGGCACTCTTTCTCGGCATTCATTTGGAATGATCCTGGTTCTCTCGCCAATTATTGGATGTACCCAAGCTCTGCCATTGACTACGAAATTGAGGTCATATGATGCCAACTTTGCTTCTGCTGGTCATTGCTTCCCAAATTCTGGTTTGCTTCCCAAATTCAATTCGCAGATTTAATTTCACTCTTTACCCCCTTATAACGAAAATTATAAAGAACATAGAATCTGATTAAGAAATTGCATTATAAAAATTTAGGATTTTAAAGGAAATGTTATATACAGGGGGATTCAAAAGTTCGGAACAAAAGTAAAACGCTATAAAAAATATCTATGGGTCGGAGAGACATGCGGTTTGCAGATTAATATTCACCGTGGTGGGGGATTTTGTATGGCATGAAAAAATAATAGTTCAAAATCTCGACACTAGGGGGCGGGCGTTGCTGCAAAGAAAATAATGCGAGGTAATAATTGTGAAATGATATATTTCATTTCAACATGATTTACAACTGCACGTGCTCAATATGTGCACATCCACATTCCAATACTGAATGCAGGCTGATACAGCATTACGATTGATACAGCATGAAACAGCGTATTAACGGAAATGGCTGCTACCTCCTGCCGTAAGGCGCCTTTCAGTGCTGGTAAGGGCTGGGGCTTTCCTCTATAGACGCGTGAGTTTAGGTATCCCTTTACAAGAAATCACAGGGTGTGAGATCTAGGGATCTCGCAGGCCAGTCATGGGTGCTATCACCTCCATGCATTAGTTACCTCCATGGCTTAATCTGCCGCAGCGCCCCGAGTGTCGAGAGTTTCAACTAATTTTTTTTTTCGTGTCACACAAAATCCCCCACCAAGGTGAATATTAAGCTGCAAACCGCATGTCTCTCCGACCCATAGATATTTTTTATAGCGTTTTACTTTTGCTCCGAATTTCTTAATCACCCTGTAGTAATATAGAAATATAGTAAAACGATTAATTTTAAGAAGACCAGATATTTTACGAGAAAGGGGTCCAAGAGAGGGCGAGTGATAGAGATAAAATAAATGAAGTAGAATATTTAAGAGAGCATTCCATAAATTTAGAATACGATGCAGCAAAAATTTATGTGGTCTTAAGCCTCGAGATTATTCTGTGATTCTTGTAATTCTTACTGATATTGGTATCGAAAATAGATCTGCTATATTAAAAAAGTTCACTACTAAAGACTTTCAAGTCATGTAGAAAAATTTCAATACCTGAACTCTCACGATAATCAGAGATATTTTACTAAGTCAATGTCAGAAAAACATTCGATATATTTACAAAGTACATCCAAAGAAACTTTGACCTAAGACTCCAAGACTTTTAACTATGTGAGGTTCTCAAAAATATGACCACCTGCATGCTTTAGTAAATAGGAATTCTAGCTCCAACAAAATGCGAGAATTCAATATATATACTATATATATATATATATATATATATTTGAAATGTAATAATAAGAATTATGTAAAAATAAAAAAAAATAAAAATACAATTAAAGTAATATTAACATCACCATAGAAGCAAATTCACGTCCATAACGCCGATAAGAGAAAAGAACAGCACCTTCCCAAATTCGATGATTAATCAGAATAAAATTCCTCTTCAGGTCTGAGTATTTAATTCTAATTAACCCAAACAAATGCCTGTTTCAGATTAAGCAATAGTACATTACTATAAATGCTTAAACTCAGACTACAGGCATCAAAAAATGAAAAAATGAAAAAAGGATACATTAAGAAAATTGTATTACCATGCGGCATAAATCATTCCTCTTCTACCACGTGTATACACAATCAACCTCAACAACTTATATATATATATATACTACTTACCTACAACTTATATATATATATAACAACTTATATATATATACAACAACTATATATATATATATATATATATATATATACAGCGAACAATTAAAATTATTGAACTTGAAATCTAAAATAAATTTTGAGGCCAGAACCCATAATAATATATTTGCAGATCTCCAAATTTATATTGATATAGAGAAAGAACGTATGTATTTGAGAAATTATCCCCTAACAATTTTGTCATCATACTTTTTGTTTACCCAGACCCTTGAAATACTTAGGGGATTCCACATTTCTTTTGATGCTACAGAGCCGCTTCAATTTTATTTCACAACAAACGGTATACAAGTTCTTCGTTAGGAATATGTAAAGAAAGAACTTAAAAGTTAAAATTATATGTATAAATTCCTACAGTATTCTTAATGACATTGCTATTCAAAATATTATATTAAAATATTTAATTTAATCCTACTTAAAAGGAGTATAAGAATCTCTGTTTGTACAAAAATACCTTCGCAGGCAGATCTGAAGAACAAAACATCCTTGTTCCGTTTGTAAACTCATTTGCAAAATATATGAAAGTGAATCGATATATGCCAAATCGGAAGCGCTATGAAATTGAATCAACATATACCAAAATGAAAGCGCTAAAATGGTATTAGAAGATATGCACGTACCATTTTTATTCTGTTTCAACAATTGGCTAAACTCATTATATGAATCTAAAAGATATTTGCCAAAATGAAACAGATGACGTAAGAAATTGATAATATCAATAACCTTTTAACCCGTAAGCTGTAATTGATGCAATCTAATCAAAAATGTAATTCCTATAAAATTTATTTTATATACATTGTTTACTTATTTAAATCAGAATATATTTAATACTAATAGTCTGCAGTATAAACTCATTGGGTTTAATTTCGTTGCTTAACAACATGATATCCCCTTTTTATTTTTTACTTTCCCTGCAATACACGGTAATGTATAGGGAAATTATTGGACTCAAACCGAAAATCGCAACTCGAGTTTTCGACGGATCTACACGTTTCAGGACGTCTAGAACACGAAAAAACTATTTTTAGCGTGACGTCTGCGTGTCTGTCTGTCTGTGTGTGTGTCTGTCTGTCTGTGCAACGCATGTATCCACTCTAACTCAAAACAAATGTACCGAATTTCATAAAATTTGGTAAGTAAGTCACTTGTGTATGGCCCTGATGCTGATTAGTTTTTGGTATGATTCGGGATAAAAGAACTATGCTTTTTTTTGCGAAATGGCCAGCAAAAATTGCTTGTATCCACTCTAGCAGAAAAACTAATGGACTGAATATCACAAAATTTGGTGGATACGTCACTTGTGGGTTACCCTGGTGCTGATTAGATTTTGGTACGATTCGGAAAAAGTCACCTGTCTTTACACATAATTTTTATCATATTTTTACACATAATGTTTAATAATGAAAAATAATAAGACCAACCCCATTACACTAGGGCTAGCCGTTCTTGACATATTTAATTTTTTTCGCATTTACGCTGTACCACCGTTAAAAAAGTCCAGTTACCAACTGAGAACGAAAATTGAATTAAAAGTGCCAATTCAGCGTCATTTTAAATCATTGAGGGCATTATTTTGTGCATTTAAATTCAATATAATAAATTATTGAAGAAATAGAGAACTTAAATATGTTTCTGCAGGAAAAGTCATGCGCTGTCCACATCAGATTTTTAAATTAATTTGCGGAAAAAATATCGTCTGCATAATTCTATCTCTATAGCAAGTTTGTTTTCAATATCTTGACAATCCCTGGTCGGAGAAACTTGCAACATAAACAAAATTTCAGTGAGACTTTTTCAAGACAGCCACAAAATTTCATGAAATTCCGTGCTGTCGTTCACTCGTGATTATGAAACAAACATCCACACACCTACAAACACATGCAGACAGACTTTCAATTTTATTTATTATAGATTATTATGGGCAACACCGAATATTTCTGTTAGTATACTACAATGGATACGAATAATGCCTCAAAAAATAGCATCGTGATTTAAAAGAGAGTTCTATTAAATTATCACGTCATTTCTTGAACGTAGAAAATGCTAAACTTCCCATGAATTAATAAGCAGTTGAACTTCTTTGACATTCTCTCCCTGACCAAGAGGTTATTTTGGCATTCAATATATCACTACACTCACTGCCGGCAGATATTCTCCGAAGATCAATGGCTCTGACAAACAGCAGCATCGGGGTCTGCATTTCATGGCTTATTAATTTCCACAATGCAGCAACAATCTACCTCATAACGATGTAAATCCATAAAAAGAAGCTGTCGTTTTATAAGAAATGTTAAATTGTTCTTTCGAGAGCGTGTAATGTTTTACTCTCCATAATTTCTTCTGACCTTGTTTTTTTTTTCAAATAGATGATATAGCAATCGGATACATTGCATTCATTGTCTTATATCGATTTTTAACACTTTACAACAAAGTTGAAAAGTGTTTATGACTTTGTTCATTCTGTCTGTCTGTCTGTCTGTCTGTCCATTAGCACGATAACTGCCGTAAAAATAACTTAATCAAAATGAAATTTTAGTATGTTGTTCAGACGGTCTGTTGGACCTACGGGAATATAAATGAATAATATCACCCAATTAGTTTTGGATTGAGTCCGGGTTGAAAAAATGAAATACATTGAGCACTATGGGACCTAATTTTTCAAACATTTTTTAAGCGGATTTAAAATTCATAAATTGCTTAGAAAATTTTAGGTAATATTTAAATTGTTCCATAAAATATATAAAAAAAATTCAGCGAAATATATTCAGTAGTTTTTTAAATAAAAATTAAAATAATAATAACACCTCTTATATGAAGCGATCACGTGACCATGATATGAAAATATCACGTGACCCACCTCAAAATGATATATGGTATCCATCTTGTCCCAAAATCGTGATTTTTAAAGTTCTTTTTAATTCATATTGAGTGTTGTATCCATCCTAAAACCACTTTATTTTTGCTTAAATTCTGTGCATCTACATACTGACTTAACGCAGTTACAATATATTTGAGTTTAAATGCTCATCAAAATTTGATTATTTCTACAACGAAGCCTATTTTTCACCTCTGTAAAATGTAAACAGCAAAATATGTAGAATGAGTTGTATTATAATTGCTGTATTTCTTTAACAGAAAATCATTTAGTTCATGGAGTCTGCATAGCTCATATGAATGAAATATTCATTGATTTTACAAAGAGAAGGACGATTTTTTTCGATGAAGTTTTACGCATAGAGTTTGATTACTTGTAGCTCCATGGTCTTAATTTTTAATTAAAATAAATTATTATAGTATTGTGATGAATGGGAAATTATTTATGAATGAAATGCTGCTTTTATAGAGAGAGCCAGGCGTGTTATTTTTTCTATGACGTCATTTGAATGAATTTCAGTTGTTTTCGATGAAGTTTTCAAATATAATAAATTATCGTAGTATTATGATAATTCTAAAATTAGTACCGAGGAATGTATCACATATTAGAGATGTTTAAACCAGGCAATTTATATTTCGATACCGTCATTTGAATGAAGTTCATTTTTTTCGATGAAGGTTTAAGTTTTCAAATATAATAAATTTATGTAGTATTGTGATAAGTTTAAAAATATTACCGAGGAATGTATTGCATTTTAGACATGTTTAAATAAAATTGCATTAAAGTTGGAAAGTGTTTCATAATCAATGCTTTAAGCATAATTGATCTTTCTTGTTAATCTTGTTTATGTTATTGGATCGTATGTTATTTAATAAACTATAGATCTAACTATAGATCTTCTAAACTATAGATCTTATTTCTAATCTATGGATCTTTAAAATGGCTTTTTTTTATTTTCCCTGCAATACATGGTAATGTATTGCAGGGAAGCATGGTATTGTATTGCAATACATGGTAATGTATTGTAGGGAAAATAAAAGAGCAATAAAACAAGGGGAGTATTGCAATAGAGTTGAAAATCGCAACTGGAGTTTTTGATGGATCTACACGTTTAGGGGCCTCTTGAAAACTGAAAACTATTTATAGGGTGACGTCTGTGCGTGTATCTGTGGATCTGTGTGTTTGTCTGTGCAATGTATGTATCCACTCTAACTCAAAAACTAATTCACCAAATTTCATAAAATTGTATAGGTAAGTACTTGACGGTTACTCTGGTGCTGATTCATTTTTGATACGATTCGGGATAAAAGAACGTGCCATGTTTTGTCAAATGGCCTGCAAAAATCGCATGCATCCATTCTGGCTAAAAAACGAATTAACCAAATTTCACAAAATTAGGTAGATCAGTCACCTACGGGTGACTCTGGTGCTAGTTAGATTTTGGTACGAATCAGATAAAAGGACCTGCTATTTTTGTACGAAATGACCCGCAAAAATCGTCAATATCTAAAGTAAAATACTATATAAGCTCAAATGTATCAATTAAATGCTTGCTTCATGCGTAAATTCTGGCGGTAAAATGAATGAGACCAACCCCATTATATACCCTAGCACTAACCGTTCTCAAGATGCTCTAGTTTTTTTTTTCGCGTTCCTGCTAAGCCACCTTTGAACGTATGTCCAGATAACAAAGAAAAACGAATATTGAATTAAAAGTGCAAATTGTGTTATTTTCTGCAATTAAACCCAATTTAATGAATTGTTAAAGAAATGAAGTAAAGATGAATTTAAGTTTGTAAGGAAAGTCATGTGCTACCCACATCAGATATTTTATCTTACTGTTGGTTTAAAATGCATAGACATTATCGTTAAAAAATTTGTGAAACAATAAAAAATCTCATACATTAATTAGACCAACAAATGCTGAGTATTAAAAGACAATAAGAATACGAGAAACCTATTTTTGGCGTGACGTCTGAGTGTCTGTCTGTCTGAGCAATGTATGTATCCACTACAACTAAAAAATTAATGGGCCTAATTGCATAACATTTAGCAGGTCAGTCTCTTGGGGGTGACGCTGGTGCTGATTAGATTTGGGTACAATTTGGGATAAAAGAACCTGCTTCTTTTTATTAACTGGCCTGAAAAAATTGCTTGTATACACTCTAACTGTAAAACTAATTGCCCAAACTTGACAAAATACAAAATTTGGTAGATGAGTCACTTGTGAGTAACCCTGATTCTGATTACATTTTGATACGATTCGGAAAAAAATAGCCTGCTTTGTTTTGCAAAATGGCCTGCAAAAATCGTCAAAATCTAAAATAAAAGACTACGTATGATCAAATATCAATTAAATGCTTGTTTTATACGTCATTTTTTACGATAGGATCAACCCTATTACACTAGGACTAGCCGTTCTCGAGATATTTTCATTTTTCTCATTTCGATACTCCTTTGAAACCGTTATATAAGTCCAGTTACCAAATGAAGACAGAAATTGAATTAAAAGTGCACATTCAATGTAATTTAAAATAATTATGTGTATATTATAAATAATAATTATTTAAAATAATAATTATTTATGGTAAAATAATTATGTTATTTTGTGCAATTAAACTTTATGTATTGAATTTTTCAAGAAATAAAGGGAACATGAATATAAATCTGCATTGAAAGTCATGTGTTGCTCACATCAGATTTTTTTTCTTTCCCTGCAATACGTGGTAATGTATAGGAAAAGTATTGGAATCATGTCGAAAATCTCATGTCCAGTTTTCGACGGATCTACACGTTTTGGGACTTCTAGAATGTGTATCTGTGCAATGTACGCGTGAAACCATTATTAAAAAATACCTAAAATGTATTTAAGACCTGGTGTATTATTTGAGGAACACATACCTTTAAGGCTGTCTTGGCTTGGTCACCAGCACGTACTTCGCCGATCATATTACTGAAATTAACTCGAAGTGTAATTCGCCGACACGGAATTCGTCGATCATACTGTACTGCTGGCTCGAACGCTCGTACTTATGTCATTCTCTTATCTCTGTTCTTATGCCAATCTAGTAGTCGGTTCTTTTTCATCGTTCTTAGGTCATTCTATTTCTATATCTTTCTAAGTGTCGTGCTGTAAGTCTTTTCTTCGCTATGTCTGTTTTTATCACCGTTCTTATGTCATAGGCTGTGGCTCTCTTTGCCTCAGGATTGACACTCCTCTTTTGCTCTCATTGGCAGCCTTACAGGGTGACACTACAAGCTTCTTCTCAATTAGTCAGCCTTTTTGTCTAATGTCGTTCTTTACATTTTCTAAAGAGTTCTTCGACCCCTTCTTGTCTTGACACCCCTAAATTTATGATTTTAGCTGATCTTTGGGTCAGTGTGTCGTAAACACCGGAGTCATTCAGACTGGAGGTATTGTCTGATGTTTCAGATACAATAAATAATATACATAAAGCTGTTTCACATTAACTGGTGTGCGATCTATTTCTGGTCTCACAGTACTTATCCACTCTAACGCAAAAACTAATGGACATAACTTCATAAAATTTTATAGGTAAGGAACTTGTGGGTTGCTCTGGTGCCAATTAGATTTTGGTACCGTTCGGGATAAAATAACCTGTCTTTTTCTGTTATCTCTAATAAGGGTATTTGCCACTATTAACCACAGGATTGGGCCAGATAATGTATAGGGAAAGTATTGGAATCTTGCCGAAACTCGAGTTTTTGATGGATCTATACGTTTTGGGACTTCTAGAATACAAAAACTATTGCGTGTATATTGTCTGTTTGTGTGTGTGTGTATGTATGTGTGTGTGCGTGTGTGTGTGTGTCCATTCTAACTGAAAAACTAATGGACCAGATTTCTTAAACTTTTATATGCAAATCACTTGTGTGTTACCCAGTTGATGATTAAAGTACGATTCGGGATAGAACAACCTTCTTTGTTTTGCGAAATGTTCCGCAAAAATTGTCTGTATCCACTCTAGCTGAAAATCTAATGAAACAAATTGCCCAAAAGTTTGGTAGATATGTTACTTGTGGGTTACCTTGGTGCTGATTAGACTTTGGTACGATTCGAAGATAGAGAATATGCCTTTTTCTTGCTAAATGGCTGCCGAAAATCGTCAAATTTTTAAATAAAATACTATCCATGTGTCGATTAAATGCATGTTTTAAACGTAATTTTTAACGATAAAAAGAATACGATCAACCCTATTACTGTAAGGTGGATCACACTCAAGATATTTTTTATTATTTTTAAATTGGAGAACTGAAGACGTTTTTCACTACAGTAAAAAACTATTTAATGCAATTTCATAAAAAAACTATTTAATGCAATTTCATAAATAAACTATTTAATTTAATGTCATAAAAAAACTATTTAATGCAATTTCATACAAAAATATTTATTGCAATTTCATAAAAAATTATTTAATGCAATTTCATAAAAAACTAATTAATGCAATTTCATAAAAGAACTATTTAATGCAATTTCATAAAAAAAACTATTTAATGCAATTTCATAAAAAACTATTTAATGCAATGTCATAAAAAAATTATTTAATGCAATTTCATAAAAACTATTTATTGCAATTTCAAAAAAACACTATTTAATGCAATTTCATAAAAAAACCATTTAATGCAATTTAATAAAAAACTATTTAATGCAATTTCATGAAAACTATTTATTGCAATTTCATAAAAAACTATTTAATGCAATTTCATAAAAAAACTATTTATTGCAATTTCATAAAAAAACTATTTAATGCAATTTCTTAAAATTTGGTAGTTACGTCCTCTGTCGGTTATTCTGATACTCATTAAATTTTGGCATGATTCAAAGAAGTATGACCGAACTGCTTATGCGAAATGGTCTGCAAAGATAGTGAAACTGTGAAGTAAATGCATGTTTTAAAATTTCTGAATTATATTAATTAAGTACTGGTTCTTCTTATAATTTTTGATAGTTCAGTGAATAAGAACTAATTCCCTGATTCTAGAAACAACCGTTCCCGAGATATTTTTGTTTTTTGGAATTTTTAAGAGCTGAAGTATTTAATGTGCATTAAGTTGACAAATGAAACTGCGAGACCAGAAATAGATCTCACACTGGTTATGGTGATACAGTTTTATTCCAGTAATTTATTGTGTCTGAAACGTCAAACAATACTCTCAGTCTCAATGACGCCAGCGTTTACGACACGCTGACCCTACAGGTCTAAACACATTTTAGGCATTTCAACTATGGTCTCACATTGTCTCCCTCCGCCGAAATAATATTAATAATTGTGTAATGAATTTAATGAGTATGTTATGTTGTTAATAAATGATTTATTGTTAAAGTTAAAATGGTACAATCAATTTAGTATTATATTAATTAATATTCTTTTACAGAACTCGCGTGAAAGATAAATAATTGGAGGGTTATCAGCGGCACACAACGGAAATGTACAAGTTAATAATAAGTCCACGAATACGATGAATTTACGACCATGTATATTAAGTTTAATTTAACGAAGTTATTATATTAAATAATAATAGTATATTATACATTTTGTTATGCGCACCACAGAAACAAACACCCATTTCAACTGCGAATTGGATATAATATCAGAAAATTATCCATGTTATTCTCTGCAATTGAACTCGATTTAATGCATCGTGAAATAGAAAATAAGGAAATGAGTTTGAATTTGTAGAGAAAGTCATATGTTTCTCACATCAGATTTCTTTCTATAATAATTATGTAAGTAATCAATTTCATATTAAGTCATCAATTTAAATTCTTATGACAAACAAGGGTTCAGGAAAACTTTGAAAAAACCTTGGTTATGAAAAACTTTCAGTACATATATCATAATGTAATTGCTTATTAAATTTTGTTACGCCACTATTAATTATTAAGCAACATAATTTCCCGGAAATTGTGTCAAAGAACAAAAGTTCCAGATGGACATGAACCAAGGAATTTTCCCGGCATCCGCAATTCGTCATCACTGATCCGCTCTTTTCCACGATCAGGCTCGTTTGCTCTGACAAATGGAAGCATCAGGTCATGTGTTTCACGGTTTATAAGTTATGAGAAATGGCAACAGCTTATATAATAACGTAGTAAATCAATTAAATGAAGGTGATATTAATAGCTGATGTGTCAGGATGTTTCAAAAGGGAGTTATCTCAACATTTAAGAAAACAAAACTTACGCTGTGGTAAGTTTTGTGTAAAATGTTAGTTAGTTGAGTACAGTACTCAAGGCCAACCTTCCAATAAAAAAAAATCTGATGTGGGCAACACATGACTTTCCTTATATAATGTAATGAATTTACTACTTTTACAGTAAAAAATAGCTTTTTCTTATAGTAGATACTAATATTCTTTCCAAGATATTGAATTTTCGACAATTAGTCGTCATTTTCATTGATTTAGCGTCATTTTTATCTATTTGGCGATATTTTCGTTAATTTGACAACATTTCAAAAAGTCGCCAAGTTGGCGACATTCCGCCAAATTCGTCGCCAAAATCTCGCCAAGCGGTATGGACGAAGAAATAAGTTGTTCTTACAGCAGATAAATGACTATTGGCGTTCAAATACAAAAGTATTACTCAAAATATCTTTTTTCATGAATGAAACGAGCTAGATCCACGAAAATGATGTCACCCAATTTATCGCATGGTATTACATATGAAAAGTGAACATGTTTCTCAATAGGAAATTTTTTTTTTCAATTTAGACTTTTTAATAATTTTTTTAAAAAATGTGCAATATCTCGAGAACGGTTCATGTTAGCGTTCTAAAATTTATGTCAATCATTTTCTAATGAAAAATTACATCAGAAATGTCTATTTGCGCATCTTTATTAGTGGTTTTGATTTTTTGATGATTTTTTCAAAATTTTATTCGGAAATTTAGGGGGGTTCTGAACATTCGAATACGTATAAAAACAATAAGCTTCCAGTGTTTACAGATTGTGATTTTTGTACCAAATTTGGTTCGAATCGGTTCATTCGTTCGTCAGTTATCGTCTCCACAGACTCACTGACACACACACACACACACACACACACACATATTTTCACACACACACACACACACACACAGACATCACTTCAAAAATGCTTGATTCGTGATCAGGGATGCTTGAAACGTGTTCTCCCGTCGAAAACTTGATTTCGAATTTTCGACCCCGTCACAATACTTTCCTTTTACATTATGTATATAAGGAAAGTAGTAATACGACTAAACTATTGATAGAAAAAACAACGGACGGTCAAATTGCCGATTGAAAATACTAAAAATTAATTAATTAATTTAAACATTTGACACTCATCTGGAGTTCTGCGTACGCCATTTGGAGTTGATAATCCAATAACATGTAATGAAGAAGTATACGAACAGAATATCTAAGCGCCTTACGAGAAAGTATCTAAGCGTCTAATGGTGATATTACACAGAGCAATTTTTATTGCCGAACTTCGGCAATTCCGCCCGTCAATCATACTTTCGGCTCCTCCTCTTTAACAGTCTCCTGCTCTTTAATGTCGCCGATTTCATTTCAGAAAGCATTCTTTGGTTGTTGTTGTTTGTTGTTGAGACCCAGGCCGTCCGACCCACCAGAAAGGTGTAAGGTAACCGTTTGAACGGCCGGGAAGTGCTACCCAATATAGACCGGAACCCAACGGGGGAGACATCTATAGGGACGGTGCCCTCCTTCCCCTACCACCAACCTCTCGGAAGGACTTACGGACCCACATGTTTAACGTAATCGTACTCCGCATGAACACGGCGGCAGTTGTGGCAGCGTGCAAATCCAGCGAGCAAACCACCGGGCTACCGCTCCCGAAATGTGCCAACAGCAAGCAGTGTTCCCAGGCGGTCAAAGCAATCTTTGGTGTGTTTTTCGTATAATTTAAATCTTTTATATGTCACAGGTGTCTGTAATTTGGTAAAAGTTCTATTATTATTTTTACATCCCCAAACTTTAGCAATTCCGCCCGACAATGATATTGCAATCCTCTCCTTTATAACAGGCCCTACATGTTTAATGCCGCCGATTTCAGGAAGCATTCTTTAGTGAGTTGTTTCGTATAATTTGGATATTTTATATCCCACAGGTGTCTGTAATTTGGTAGAAGCTCTATTATTTTTTCAATCTCAAGTTTCTAACGTAATTGAGCTGCTTCTATGTGTTTGCATTACAGTCACCATCGCCATTTTGAATGCAAATGAGGAGAGGAAAGGCGGAGCGGAGTGACGTCCAATTTTATCGTCCTCTGATTGGTTCGCCACTCAGATATTGAGCAATTTTTATTACCGAGTACGAACGAATTGCGGCAATTCGGCGGCAAGATTTCTTCCCATTGAAATGCATGGTGTTGCTGAAAAATTGCTGGAAGGAATTGCTCCATGTAATAACACCATAACGAAAGAGTGTTCAAGCGTCTTGTGAAAGAACATCTAAGCTTCTTACGAGAGAGTATCTAAGCTGCTTACGGGACAGTATCTAAGCGTCTTACGAGAGAGTATCTAAGCATCTAACGAGAGAGTAGAGTATCTAAACGTCTTACGAGAGAGTATCCAAGTTTCTTACGCGTCACAGAGTATCTAAGCTTACATAAAATTTGAAACACACGTAATTCAGGATCCAGAAAGGTTTTATTTTTTAAATTTCGAACTAGTGTTTTAGTTATTTTATGTTTTAGTATTTTCACACAAATCGGTTCCTTGTGCTATAGAAAATATAAGCACAAAATATAAGTTTCCATTTTGACACCATCGAGAAGATCAAAGAATGATAGATAAAACGATGTTTGATTCGAATTTATAGGACAGTACCTTCGTATTTATTTAATTTTAAGTATACGTTGAAATTTAGATTTTTATGATTAAATTTTAAACAGTGTATTATATTCGGACTTTTCGCCGCATTTAGTGATTACTAGCGATTTTACCAGCTCGAGGTGAAGGTGAAAACGGTTATTATTAATTTCGTCGTTATGCATGGTAATGCACAGGGAAAGCATTGGAATCGTATCGAAAATTGCAACTGGAGTTTTTGACAGAACTGCATGTCTGGAATACTTTATAACCCGAAAAAAACGATATTTAGCTTGACGTCTGTGTGTATGTCTGTGTGCCTGTGCAATGTCTGTATCTACTCTAACTAAAAAACCTAATTGACCAAAATTTGGTAGATAAGTCACTTATGGGTGCTGATAACATTTTGGAACAATTCGAATAAGAAAACCAACCATTTTATTTTCGAAATGACCCGCAAAGGAGAATATATCCACTGTATCTAAAAAGCTAATAAAATAAATTTCACAAAATTTGGTAGATAAATCACCTGTGAATACTTTGGTGCTGATTAGATTTTGGAACGATTCGCGAAGAAATAGCCTGCATTTTTTCGAAACGGCCCAAAAAAATTTTACAAAATCTGAAATATAAGACTACGTGCGCTCATGCTTGTTTTACGCGTAATTTTTGACAACGAACAAAATATTCTGATGAGGGCAGCACAGGACTTTTCTTATATAATGCAATGAATTTACTACTTTTACAGTACAAAAATAGGTTATTCTTATAGTAGATACTTATATTCTTTCCAAGATATTAAATTTTTTTCAATCAGTCGTCATTTTCATTGATTTAGCGTCATTTTTATCCACTTTTCGAGATTTTCGTTAATTTGGCAACATTTAAAAAGCCGCCATGTTGGCGACATTCCGCTAAATTCGTCGCCAATAAGTCGGCAAGCGTTATGGACGAAGAAGTAAGTTATTCTTATAGCAGATAAATGACTATTGACGTTCAAATACAAAAGTATTACCCAAAGTATTACTTTTCTTATATACATAATGTATAAGGAAGATATTGTGACGGGGTCGAAAATTCGAATTCGAGTTTTCGACGGGAGAGCACGTTTCAAGCATCCCTGATCACGAATCAAACATTTTTGAAGTGCTATCTGTGTGTGTGTGTGTGTGTGTGTGTGTGTAAACGAATGGACCGATTCGAACGAAATTTGGTACAACAATCACAATCCCTAAACACTGGAAGCCTATTGTTTTCATACGCAATCGAATGTTCAGAACCCCCTAAATTTTCGAGTGAAATTTTGAAAAAATCTCCAAAAAATCAAAACCGCTAATAAAGTTACGCAAATAAACATTTCTTAAGTAATTTTTCATTAGAAAACGATTGACATAAATTTTGGAACGCTAACATGAGCCGTTCTCGAGATATTGCGCATTTTTCAAAATAATTATCAAAAAGTTATACAAAATAAAAAAATATATATATTTCCTATTGAGAAACATGTTCACTTTTCATATGTAATACCATGCGATAATTTGAATGACATCATTCCCGAGGCTCTAGCTCGAGGATCTAGGCATTCATGGAAAAAGATACTTTGAGTAATACTTTTGTATTTGAACGCCAATAGTCATTTATCTACTGTAAGAATAACCATGTAAGAATAACCTACTGTAAGAATAATGTCGCCAACTTGGCGAAATTTTTTTTGTTGCCAAATTAACAAAAATCTCGCCAAATTGATAAAAATGACGCTAAATCTATGAAAATGAAGACTAATTGAAAAAATTCAATATCTTGGAAAGACTATATGTATCTACTATAAGAAAAACATTTTTTTAAACTGTAAAAGTAGTAAATTCATTGCATTATATAAGGAAAGTCATGTGTTGACCACATCAGATTCTTTTTCTTATGAATGGAACGAGCTAGATCCACGAGAATGATATCACCCAATTTATCTCATGATATTACATATGAGAAGTGAACATATTTCTCAACAGCTAATATTATTTTTAATTTATGGGATTTTTTGATAAATTTATTTAAAAAATGTGTAATATCTCAAGAACGATTCATGCTAGCGCTCTAAAGTTTATGTCAATCGTTTTCTAAGGTTCTAAGGAAAAATTACATAAGAAATGTCTATTTGCCTAACCTTATTTTTTGATTTTTTTTTTTATGATTTTTTCAAAATTTCACTCGCAAATTTTGGGGGGTACTGGACATTCGATTGTGTTTAAAAACTCTAGGTTTCCAGTATTCACGGATTGTGATTTTTGTACCAAATTTCATTCGAGTTGCTGTATTCGTTCTTGAGATACTCTCCACAGAATCACTGACACACACACACATACTTTCACACACACAGACATCACCTCAAAAATGTTCGATTCGTGATCAGGGATGCTTGAAACGTGCTCACCCATCGAAAAGTCGAATTCGAGTTTTCGATCGCATCATAATACTTTCCTTATACATTATACTATGTGTCTAAGGAAAGTAATAAGACCAAATCCATTACTCTAGAACTATCTGTTCACCAGATTTTTTTTTCTTTGCCATTTCGCCTTTGAGAATACGCCCAGTCGCCAAATGGAAACGAAAATTGAAATAAAATTGCAAATTCAGTGCAATTTCAAATAATTATCCGTGTATTATTTTTCTATTAAACCCAATTTGAAAAATTATAAAAGGAAGAAAGAAGAAATGGATTTGAGTCCTGTGCTGCCCACATCAATGTGTTTAATATTCTGATACTGATTTTAATACAATTAGACGCAAGCACTATATGGAATGCGAGTTTATGTTTATGTCCAGTATGCACTAGTACTCCAGATATATTGAACCATTACACAACTTTATATAATTTTGCAGCGCTTTAAATCTCAGCAAAAGCATACCTAGCTTCAACTTTTAGTTCCCAAAATTCCGGTGTTCGCATTATAAATTCCGTACTTTAATATTTCAGTCCAAGTTTTTCTATGAAAGTAGTTCACCAGTTCTTCTTCCCTTTTTCTACTTCACAAAATTTCACAACTTTGAGGAATATTTTCCTATTCATGGAATTTCCAGAAAGAACATGTTTCCTCTTCCATTTCAACACTTCTAATATTCAGAAGTGGGGAAAAACTAAAAATTTCAGAAAAGCAATTTCGAAACGCGAGATTTCGTTTAGTTAACACCCACGTATGAGAGAACTAATTTAAATTTTGTGGCTGACGTTAACGTCTCTCGAGAATAGTGAGATTCTCTAAATTTTATCTCTTTGATAATTTGAAGTAATATAATATGAAGATAGTGTCGTGTAATAAGAGAAAATATTAATTTTCTCTTATAACCCATTGTTAAGGAACACATTCATGTATTTAGGCAATGTATGCGAAGTAACATAATTACTTTCCTTATATACATAATGTATAAGGAAAGTATTGTGACGGGGTCGAAAATTCGAATTCGTGTTTTCGACGGGAGAGCACGTTTCAAGCATCCCTGATCACGAATCGAACATTTTTGAAGTGATGTCTGTGTGTGTGTGTGTGTGTTTGAAAGTATGTATGTGTGTGTGTGTGTGTGTCAGTGAGCCTGCGGAGCCGATAACTGACGAACGAACGGACCGTTTCGAACGAAATTTGGTACAAAAATTACAATCCGTAAACACTGGAAGCCTATAGTTTTTAAACGTAATCGAATGTTCAAAATCCCCTAAATTTTCGAATGAAATTTTGAAAAAATTGTCAAAAAATCAAAACCTCTAATAAAGTTACACAGATAGACATTTCTTATGTAATTTTTCATTAGAAAACGACTGACATAAATTTTAAAACGGTAGCATGAACCGTTCTCACGATATAGCACATTTTTCAAAAAAATTATCAAAAAATCATATAAAAAATATTTACTATTGAGAAACATGTTCACTTTTCATATGTAATGTCATGCGATAAATTGGGTGACATCATTCTCGTGGATCTAGCTCGGTCCATTCATGGAAAAATATACTTTGAGTAATACTTTTGTATTTGAACGCCAATAGTCATTTATCTGCTGTAAGAATAACTTATTTCTCCGTCCATAACGCTTAGCGAGATTTTGGCGACGAATTTGGTGGATTTTTTAAATGTTGCTAAATTAACGACAAATTCGCCAAATGGATAAAAATGACGCTAAATCAATGTAAATGACGACTCATTGACGAAAATTTAATATCGTGGAAAGAATATAAATATCTATTATAAAAATCATGTATTTTTTTTTTTACTGTAAAAGTAGTAAATTCATTGTATTATATAAGGAAAGTCATGTGCTGCCCACATCAGATTTTTTGTTATAACCCATTGTTAAGGAACATATTCATGTATTTAGGCAATGTGTGCGAAGTGACGTATTTTTGCTTTCTTCTTGCACGCAATGAAGACATACTTTACCTCAACTTAGGTCATTAAAGTAATATTTTGTCATCATAAATCCCATTTTTACTTTCCTTATATACATAATGTATAAGGAAAGTATTGTGACGGGGTCGAAAATTTGAATTCGAGTTTTCGACGGGAGAGCACGTTTTAAGCATCTCTGAACCCAATCAAACATTTTTGAAGTGATGTCTGTGTGTGTGTGTGTGAAAGTATGTGTGTGTGTGTGTGTGTGCGTGTGTGTGTCAATGAGTCTGTGGAGACGATAACTTACGAACGAATGGAGCGATTCGAATAAAATTTGGTACACAAATTACAATCCGCGGAATTCTGGAAGCCTATTGTTTTTATATACAATCGGAAGTTCAGAACAGCCCTAAATTTTCTAGTGAAATTTTGAAAAAATCATCGAGAAATCAAAACCTTTAATAAAGTTATCAAATAGTCATTTCTTATGTAATTTTTTCCTTAGAAAACGATTTACATAAACTTTAGAGAGCTAGCATGAACCGTTCTCGATATATTGGACATTTTTCAAGTAAATTTATCAAAAAATACCATAAATTAAAAAAAAATTTAATGTTGAGAAACATGTTCACTTTTCATATGTAATATCATGCGATAAATTGGATGACATCATTTTCGTGGATCTAGCTCGTACCAGTCATGAGAAAAGATACTTTGAGTAATACTTTTTTATTTAAACGTCAATAGTCATTTAACTACTATAAGAATTACTTATTTCTCCGTCCATAACGCTTGGCGAGATTTTGGCGGCGGATTTGACGAAATGTCGTTAACTTGGTGACTTTTTAAAATGTTGCCAAATTAACGAAAATCTCGCGAAATGGATAAAAATGCCGATAAACCAAAGAAAATGATGACTAATTGACGAAAATTCAATATCTTGGAAAGAATATAAGTATCTACTATAAGAATAACCTATTTTATTTTACTGTGAAAGTAGCAAATTCACTGCATTATATAAGAAAATCATGTTCTGACTACATCAGATTTTTTTTAAGATTTAAGCCAGAGTTTGTAAATAATTCCTGTCTTAGCATTGAATCGAACCGCTAATTTCTGTTTGGACCGATTAACCACTGTATTCATAAAACGCAAAATCCGCCTATAAGGGGTGTTCGCAGAAATATGGAAAAGACTCTCATTGCAAGCAATAAAGGCAAAATGCAAAAAATGCAAAACCCGGCAATAAGGAGCGTTCCCAAAAATATATAAGACGCTCCCATTGCCGGCCACGTGGCACACATTTTATGCCGGCCAAGTGAAACTGAATTTGCCAGTTTCATAGCTCACAAAAATTGTACTCACAAAACTGTGCAAGTTTCTGCAATAGCAGTAAGTTTCTTGCTGCTATTGCAAATATCGGCTATTCCGTGCTGACGAGCGAATAATAAGCGCGAAACTGGTCTAATGCTGGTATCTGCAATGGCAGTGTCTTTCGTATCCATTGTATTGATGAAATGATTATCGTTTTTTGTGTGTAAGAGAACCATTCATTTTTTTTAGATTTCAGATCGAAATGAAATATCTTGCTTGTGTAACGTTAACCTCCCCCAAATGCAAGAAAAAATCTGATGTGGGCAGTACATGATATTCACTACAGGTTAAAATTTCATTTTCCTTCACGCCTTTCATATTTCGTAAAATTGATTTTAATTGCCCAAAATGGCACGCTTACTTCCAGAATGTTCTACTCAGCTTACAACTTTATAACATTATTTTTTTTCATCCGAAAAAGGCGAAATGATATAAATTGTAATGAGATATAAATTTTTAATTTCGTGTAATGATAGATTTCGAAGGAAAGTACACATTTCAACTTTCTGATATTTGCTACTTTAGGGATGCCGTGCACCAAAATGTTCTATTTGCGGAATAATGGAGAAAAGTCTTCTTTTATGTGAGATATGAAATTGCAATCTGGTATGTGTCAATTGTTCGAAAAAATCCCTGATAAAAATCGAATTTTTCAATGTTCATTGAAATCGTTGCTCTACACCAAAAAGTGAAATGATAGAAAAGCATATTTTGCGATGAGACGGTCACTTCACATTTGGTGTATGGGAAGCTAATTTAAAAGACAGAAAGCTTGCAATTTGTTTTCTCCAAAATTTGCTACCTTAGGGTTTTCGCACACCAAAATGTTCGATTTGCCAAATAAAGGAGAAACGCCATCTTTTAAGTGATATAGAGGCTTGAAATAGGTTACAGAGTTCAATCGTTCGTAAAACAATTGGTAAAATTCGTAAAACATTTTCAAAAATGTTTTACAAAAGGTGTGTTCCATACTAAAACAATTCGAAAGTTGAAATGATATATAAAATATACTTCACGGTGAGATAGAGACTTTAAATTTCGTGTGAGGGCAGATAATTTAAAAAGAAAAAAGGGTACAATTTAGGTTTACCTACATTTTCTACTTTGGCAAATATTGGTAGCTTTCCCAAACCAAAATGCTTGAATTGCCAAATAAATGATAAAAGCCTTCTTTTAATTGAAATGGAAACGTGAAATTTGGTATGAGGATCCGTCTTTGAATTAACACTCTTGGAACAAATCCATTTTTCAGAATTTTTATTAGAAGGGACGGGATTGCTCAACACTAAAACTTTCGAAATGTGAAATATCAGAAATATTTATTTTGTAGTGAGATATAGATTTTAAATTTATCATCAGAAAAATATTATAAATAATTATCAGAATAATTATCAGAATAGAATAATTTTCAGAATATAAATAATTATCATATATATATATAATTAATTATATTATATATATATATATATATATATATATATATATATATATATATATATCATATTATATATAATATATATATTATATTATATATATATAGATACATATATATATTATATTATATATATATATAATATAATATTAATTATATTATATATATATATATAATATATATATATAATATAACTATATATATAGAATATATATAATTATCATATATCAGAATATAAATAATATCAGATTATAAATAATTATCAGAATAGAATTAATAATAGAATAATTATCAGAATAGAATTTATAATCAGAAATATATATTTTGTAGTGAGATATAGATTTTAAATTTAGTGTACGAGTTGATAGAAAAAAATTATACAATTTCAATTTGCCAATATTTTCTAAATTGGTGGTGCTGCCCACTAAAATGTTCGATTTACCGAAAAAATGAGAAACGCCATCTTTTAAGTAAGATAAGCTTTTAATAATCTTTTTATTTAGTGAACGAGTTGATCTTTGAAAACCCCAGTAAAAACCAATTTTTTTTTTATAAATGACCAATAGAGATGAGGGTGCTACACATCAAAACGTTCTAAGGATGAAATTGTAGACAAATATACTTCGTGATGCGAGACTTTAAATTTGGGGTAAGGGCAGATAGTTCGAAAGTAAGAAAGTATACGATTTGTTACTTTAGGGTTGTTGCACACCAATTGATTTGCGGAATAAATGAGAATCATGAGGTAATATAGCCGGTGTCAGTTAGACATCCAAAGGTAACTACCTGAAACTGAAATTACGTTTTCGTAAAATGTCTGAATTGGTTAATATTCATTTTTTTATTATATGGTGTAATTTAGCTAAATTTCTTACAGCTTTATATTTTTAGTTAGAATATATCGCTTTTCTCTCAGTCTGTTATACTCAATTTTAACTCATCTAAAGCATATCCAATTTTTCGAAAATTACAAATTTAGTGTAGATAATTAGAAATAAATTTTACAGAAATTGCATGAAACAGGAACCAATAACTCTTAACATGTATCTCCTATAAGGTATTCAACGTATTGCGTTGAAAAATTTTGAGTTGCTGAATCATTTTTAGTCCCATGAAAAGTATTTTTAATTTATAAAATTTAAATACCCCTCACTTTGTACTGAGTCACACGACTATCTAATCTCCTCCTCCAGATTATTTCCGAAAATATATCTTCGGCTTTCAAAACATGTACTTATTCAGCTTAACTTATAAAACTAATATTTTTCAAGATGAAAACCATATTTTAATATTTTTGTTAAACTGTTTTAGAAAAATATTTGATTTTATCCTTTACCCAGTATTTCATATTCCACACGTAAGAGACATATTTTTCTGTCTTATACCGAGTGATACGAAAACCTGGTAATCTCCTGCTACAGATAATTCCGTAATATATTTCTTATTTTTTTTTAAAAATTGCCCCTACTCAAGTTATAAAAATAAGAGTTTCTTTTCATGAAAATCGCGTTTGAAGATTTTCTTCGAACTGTTTTATGGAAACATTTACTTCTTCCTTTACCCCAGTATTCCGTATTTCACGCATAAGAGGAATTCCTCGCTTTATACAGATTCAAAAGAATACCTAGTAATCTTTATAAATTATTACCGAGTATATATATGTCTTCTGATTTTTAAAAAAATACGCATTTACTCAACAAATAAAAATAACATTTTCTTATCCTGAAAATATTAGTGTAAGATTTCTGCAAAATTGTTCTACAGAGACAATTGCTTCTTCTATTACCCACCATTCCACGTGCCGCAGGTAGGAGGAATAATTTGCTCTCGCTTTATGCTGAGTCATGAGAATATACAGTGTGTTCCAAAAACATTGACCTCGGCTTTCATTCCTTAAATATTGATCTTAAACATATATAAAAAATTACAAAGTTGCGTAAAAGAAGGTACATAATTTTATGAAATCGATGAAAATTTTTAGGGGATAAAATTTGAAGAAATACAAAATTTAAATTTTTATTCGGCCGCCGTAAAAAAAACATTAAGGTGATGTACAAAATTTCAGCATTTTATCATAAAAAGTCCCAGAGATATGTTTAAACAAAGTTGGTGAGGGATTAATCGCAAATTAAAATGTAAATGTTTACAGCAAGAGTGCAAATGACGCAACGCAGAAATGCATCATTAGCAAATAATAGCTGCCTCTTATCTTTAATGGACCTTAGGCATGGATCGAAAACATCTTGAACAAGCTTTGTGATCTTTGTGTAAAATTATTATTTCTACACAGTATATATACTTCTGTACCAATAAATAGCAAAATTAATATTTATTTATGTTTGTTGTTTTGTTTCGTAATTTGCATATGACCCCTGAAACGCGATCTGCCGACATGATTTTTACCCTTTGAGAACCCATGTCGATGCATTGAAAAGTGGTTGAAGTCAGCGTTTTTGTCTTTGCATATCTCTGGGACATTTTATGGTAAAATGCTGAAATTTTGTACACCACCTTATTAGTGTATAGGGCACATTTTACTCATTGGAAATGTTTTTGTACGGAGGCCATATAAAAATTTAAATCTTGTATTTCTTAAAATTTAACTCCCTTGAAAATTATAATCGATTTCATAAAATTCTGTACCTTTTTTTGTGGAACTTTGTAATTCATTATATATGTCTAAGATCAATATTTAAGGAACAAAAGCCGAGGTCAATGTTTTTGGGACACTCTGTATAATCTTATGCTCCAGATATATTTCCGAGTATACCCCACCCGTTTTTAAAACTCACACTTAACTTTAATCATAAAGCAGCACGCTCTCATCATGAAAACGATATTTTAAGGTTTCTTCCAAACTATTCTGCAGAAACGTTTGATTTTTTCTATTACCTAGCATTCCACGTGTTATACATACGAGGAACAGTTTGCCCCCGCTTTATGCTGAGTCATACGAATGCCTAATCTTCTACTCTAGATATATATCAGAATACATCTCATCTGCTTTCAAAAGTCGAACTTGAACTCAACTCATAAAGCAACATGCTCTCGTGATGAAAACAATATTTTAAGATTTCTGATAAACTGTTCTACATAAATATTTGCTCCTTCTATTATCCAGTATTCCATGCGTCACGCGTAAAAGGTATATTTTGCCCTCGCTTTATGCCGAGTCATACGAACACATAATATTTTGCTCTAAATAATTTTCGAGTATTTCTTACCTGCTTTCAAAACTCGCACCTACACCCAACTCATAAAGTGACATTTTCTCATCATGAAAACTATATTTTAAGATTTTTGTCAAACTGTTTGTAAAGAACCTTGCTGTCCCAACCGGAAATCGAACCCTTAAACTACGAACTGGTCAGTCGACGCACAGTGGTGCCAAATGAGGAATTTGCGGGAAAAACCTCACAACTTATGCATTTCTTAATATTTTTGCATACTTTTTGCGCATGTAGATAAGTTAAAAGTAAGATTTTATATGCATGCCGAAACAGCGAAGGTTGCAAAAAGTTGTAGCTGATTTTCACAGAACAGTTGCATAATAGTATCTGCTTTCGAAATAACTCATCCATAGCGTGTAGGAACGTGTAGCTTTTTTCATAAGCTTAAAGAAATGAAGGAAAACAAAAAAAATTATATATCTATATTTTACGTTTTATAGTATGATTTTGGCTATGTTTTTACGAAATGTATTTATGTCAGAAATAAGCTGAGGTTACATATAATGAAAATACGTGAGACATATAATTATAAATATCCACAAAAATTTTGGAAAAAATATTGAAATTTTAATTAGAAAAAACAAGATTTCAATTAGAATGTGGAAGTCTTGTTTAAGATCAGTTTTTCCTTCTAATTATATTGAATAAAATACATTTATTTACATGGCAAGATACTTCGGTTCATTGCTATCAAAAAATAGTAGTTGGTATCGAAAAATATTATTTTCGGGTTTCGGGGTTTTTTCCGCCACGGCACCAGTGTGCGACGCTCTACAGTTGAGCTACTGGGATGAAATTGCAAACTCTTATCATTGAAGTGGTCTCTGCACTATACACCCTTTAATGTCAGATTGGCTGACAATTGACACTCTGACTGACCACCTCCTACTATTTTTACCTCAGGTTAGCCTCCTGCTACTACTATTTTCACCCAGGGTAGTATCCTGCGTGGTCGTTATCTTCTCAACTTTGTAATCAGCGCTCAACTTTCAAGAGTCCGCTGAATGCTACTAGTTGGACTACTGTCACTGTCAGACCTCCGATATCTTTGAGCTAACCTGCAGGGTTTATTTGTTAGGATGCCACTGTAAAGAACTTTGCAGTCCTAACCGGGAATCGAACCCTGGATCTCCGAACTGACCAGTTGACGCTTTATTGTTGAGCTACTGGGACGATGAAGTTGCAAACTATTTTCATCGTAGTGGACTCTGCATGTTTTACGGAGATATTTGCTTCTTCTTCTACACAGCATACCAAATATTAGCCCGGTGGTTAGCGCGCTGGATTTGCACGCTGCCACAACTACCGCCGTGTTCATCCGGAGTACGATCACGTAACGATCCGGAGTACGTAAACGTAAGGGTCCGTAAGTCCTTCCGAGAGGTTGGTGGTAGGGGAAGGAGTGTCCGGTCCCTGTGGATGCCTCTCCCACTGGGTTCTGGTCTAAATTGGGTGGCACTTCCCGGCCGTCCAAACGGTTACCTTACACATTTCTGGTAGGCCGGACGGTCTGGGTCTCAACAACAACAACAGCATACCAAATATTGAATTGTTCCTTTACACAAGATTCCATATTTGGAATAATATTTTGCAATCTAAGAAATGTTCGAAAGGTTTCTTCTCAATCCATTCAAGAACTTCTATTATTCAGAAGCATAGTGAGAAAATCAGAAAATTTCCGAAAAGCAATTTCAACACGTGAGATTCCACTTAAGTGAAAACTAATTTAAATTCTTCAGCTGACACTAATCTCTTTAGAAAGTAATAAATTAGTTGAGTTATACGACTTTAACATTTATGACAACAGCATTATTAAAGTCACCTTTAAAAAATGAGAAACTTTTGATTTTTTTATAAGTTTATCTTATCTATATTTGTATATTTTCCAACGTTTGTGTGTGTGTGTGTTTTGGTAGAAATATCATGCCAATTGTATTGCGACATCAAAATATTTTATATTCTAGCGGAGCCTGTAACCTGTTCTCTACTCTTAATAATTTTCGTTTTTGATGTGCACTTATCAAGATTTAAAACCCATGGAATATACTCGTATGTGACAAAAGTGCATTTGGAGTTGCACTGTTGGTATGAATTATAAATTAAATCAAATAGTGTTTTCTCAAGTAAAATATATGTTCCCTATTTTCTTTCTAAACATTCACAGATTTACTTTTTAAATTGTAACTGTATGAAAACGTTTTTTTAGCCATGACCTACTTTCTTTTATTTTTTATTCTTACTTTTTGTTTTGCTCAATTTCATTCCAATTAATTCAAAAATTTTATTTTGTTTGAAATAATTTAAACTTATATACTTTCTTAAATTTCAATAATTTAAATAGTTAAAGCTTAAAATGTTTTAGTTACTTTTATTAACTGTTGAACATTTTAAATTTCTGTTATACTTAGAATGTTAAACATCATAAACATTATACTTATCATGTGTATCCTAATATTTTATGCCGTCCGTGCTACTACTTTTAATCACAAAATGTTTAGAAACAAAATTACAAATATATAAGTAAACCAAAAGTATAATTAGACTCTGGATACTAACAACTATGAATAAAAATATACATCAAATTTACACAAAGAGTTCTCCTCACATATAACTTTGTACGTACTAGATACTTTTTAAATTTCAACATCTACTTCTCAATTTTCAATTTTCAATTTTCATTTCAATATAACCAAAAATGATACAAAGTTTAACCATTTTACTTAGGCCAACCTTGAGTCATGGGCACGGAAAGTTTGAAGCTCCTAAAGCCAAATTAGGTCCCAGTCTTTTAACTATCAAACTAGTGCTTATTTTGTATTTCCTACCCACGAACCCAAGAAAAATTTATGCCGCTTTTAATTTTTAAAACTATATTTTATAATTATTTTTAATTATGAAATTCATATTTGAATAGAATATGAGAAGAACGTCGACAAAATTAAATGGCAATCGATTTTGCATTGTCTGTGTGCGAAGAAAATTCAGTTCCTTTTCTCCATTAGTTCTTCATATACAGAAGAATATTTGAAACTCTATAATTTCGACAGAGTTTTAAATATTTCTCTGCATATTTTGCTGCAATGCACTGCTACAGGTGAACGGAAAAGTGGTAATCTATCACAACTTTATGTAATTTGTCATATGACGGAATAGATATTAAAATTTCTAGTTATTAAAATAATCTAATATATTTACTGTATTGCTTAACTGCGGCGATCAATGCATCTTATAGCTGAAATTACCAATTCATATTAACTCAAAATATAAATTAATTTGGTACTTCGAATTAATTTTACATGTTGTCATAAAGAAAAGGGTCTGATTTTAATACATAATATAACACCAAAAACTTTGTTCCATTGATATTGTATAACATATTTTTTCTGCTGTGAAAGAAGTACTAAAAGCATTTCATAAGAAGTACTAAAAGCATATAAAAGCATTTCATTATATAGAGAATGTCATGTTCTGCCTAAATCAGATTTGATTTTCATTTAATACTGAATTTATACTTTTTGGTTAAAACTTATTTGAAATATTGTGATCTTTTACGATTTTATCAGGGTTGATGGTAGTATGTAATTTTCAATTTCATATGTATCGAATTTTCTACAATAATCTTGATGAATATCAACATAAGTAGTAGACTTTGAAAGTATGAAATGTGAATATAAAATAAAGTGGATCCTTTCAATACACACACACATATATATATATATATATATATATATATATATATATATATTCACATATATATATATATATACATATATATATAAATATATATGTATATATACATATATATATTCATATATATACACACACACACACACATATATATATATATATATATATATATATATATTAGAAAGATAGAATAATAACCCATTCTAAGAAGTAATTCCGAAACATTGAAACAATAAAATCACTAAAGCAGTTAAACCACTGCTACCATGCGGTAAATAGAAATGAACAGCACTGACTTGATTTTGAAGTTAATTATACTACATTCCTCATCAGGTCTGATCATAAAAACCTCATTAACCCAAATAAATGCTTGTTTCAGAAATGGGAATAGTAAGTTACTACAAATTCCATAACTCAGACTACAAGCATTAATAATGGAGAAAAGTTGAAAAATTATTAAGCAATCAAGTATATATATATATAATATCCATATAATAATTAATATGAATACTATTTAGATATATGGTTATAATTATTCTAGGTTTGGGTGAAGTAGTGTTTGAAAGACGAAAACCCGGATTCCAGCATATATACACTGACGGAAAATAAAATCCCAACACTAAGAAGGAGTTGTGCTAAATAAACGAAATTTGGGAGGCGAGTTTTTGCAGATATGAAGTATGACACTTATTCAAATTTCGCGCTAGCCGAATAGGAGTGGCGCTGGTAGCGCCACTATGATCATGCAAATCACGTTTGCTTTAAATACGCGATGCAAACTTCGTGAGCGTTCTTTATTGTCCGGATTGGACATTGTGAGCTAGGTTTGAGTCAAGAATGCCTTTAAGGAGACGAAGAAAGCAGTAACAGCAGCTTAGTGAGTTTGAACGAAGCCGTATAATAGAGCTACGAGAAGGTGGATTTTCTTTCCTCGATATTGCAGAAAGACTTGGCAGGGATGTATCCACTCTGCATGATTGTTGGCAGCAGTAATCACAGGAAGGCACTGTCTCAAGAAGACCGGGTTCCGACCGCACACGGGCCAATACTGAGAGGGAAGGCGGCTGCATTCGCCGCATGGCTGTGGCGGATCGTACTGCATCTGCAGCAACAGTTAGAGCTTCTGTTGGCCCCAGAGTGACACAGCGAACTGTAAGTAATCGATTACTTGAGGGGCAGCTCCGAGTCAGGCGGCCTGTAGCGTTCATAACACTAACTCCGAATCACTGCCATCTGCGACGTCAGTGGTGTCCAGCTGGAGCTCATTGGAGGGCGGAGTGGAGATCTGTTGTATTCTCAGATAAGAGCCGCTTCTTTCTTAGTGCCAGTGGTGGTGGTATATTGGTAAGAAAGAGGCCAGGTGACCGTTTGGAACCAAGCTGTCTACGGCGTAGACACACTGGCCCTACACCAGGAGTTATAGTCTGGGGAATCATTTCCTATAACAGCAGGAGCACTCTCGTCGTTATTCCAAGCACATTGACAGCAAATGTGTACATCAGCCTGGTGATTGAACCGGTTGTGCTGTCATTCATGAGCAGTATTCAGGAGGGTGTTTTCCAACAGGATAACACTCGTCCTCATACCTCTGATGTCACTCAACGTGATCTACAGAGTGTGGACATGTTGTCTTGGCCTGCGAGATCACCAGATCTTTCTCCCATCGAGCATGTATGGGACATTATTGGAAGACAAATCCAGCGTCATCCACAACCAGCATTAACCGATGCTGATTTGACTGGCCAAGTGCAACAGGCATGGAACTCCATCCCACAAAATGGCATACGGCACCTGTACGATACAATGCATGCACATTTACATGCTTTCATTCAAAATCGTGGCGACTACAGCTGTTATTAATGTACCACCATTTCACATTTGAAATGGCTCTCCTCGCGCATACTTTAACCTGTGACCTTGAGACATTAATCAAATAAATATGTTACCTACACAATTGCTTTGCCTAAATTTCATTTCTCTAAACTAATTTCTTCTTGGTGTTGGGATTTTATTTTCAGCCAGTTTATATATATATATATACATATATATATATATAAAATATTCCCTTATTTTTTACATCTTTTTAAAATACTTTTCGCCATTGAATAAATTTCTAAAGCAGTATTACACTTTTATCTTCGCACTTCAAACTAATTAAACCATAATTTTAGATGTTTCGTAGTTAATTTTTGCAATACATTATTTCCAAACTAATTTATTTCGCCTTGATTCAGAGTAATTTTAATTATATATTCACTAGTAAATTTACATGCATCGTCTCTTTTGTAATTAGTTTTTCATTATACATTACGTATGTTTTAATTTTAACATTCAATACTGGGATACTGAGATTTCAAAAACCGGTGTTCCTGTCAAAATGTTTTGTTATTTTAACAACGCTATTGATAGGAGAATACCAAAAATTTGCTATTAACGGTTTACATAGTTATCAGATCGCTGGATTTAAAACTTAACTATTATTCTTTATTGTTCTTTATTTTCCACATTTTTAAAGTTATTTTTAATGCAAGAATTAGAGCTACTCAATGTACAATTTTGTATTAAGAATCTACTCATATTTTCCCCCATTTAATTAAGATTTGTTAATTTGAAACTATCTTAATTCATTCCGTTGTTAAATGTTTGAAAACGAAATAAGTTTTTTCTTAATTTTTATGTTTATCCTCTCCATTAATTTAGCATATTAATATATTCTTCATATTAGTCTTGTAGAGACGCATATGTAGTTCCCACGGCCTTTAGCGTGGAACACTAAACATTTGATCCAAAAGTTATCCGACCATCGAATTCGGGATATGTATTGACCAATATATTGACACATAATACAAAACTTTTTCTTTTTTTCATTTAATTTCTTACTTTCAATTAGGGCTTTGTAATTTCTAGAACAAAAAATCTGACGTGGGCAGCACATAACTTTCACTGCAGACTTATATTCACGTTCTCTTTATTTTAATTAAATTTAATTCACTTTTAATTCAATTTTCATTCTCATTTGGTAACTGGACTTATTTTCAAAGGTGGCGTAGAGAATATAAGAAAAAACTAAAATATCTTGAGAACGGCTAGTCCTAGTGTAATGGGGTTGGTCTTATTATTTTCTTCGTTAAAAAATTACGCATATAACCAACATTTAATGGATATATTTGACTATACGTAGTTTTTTATTTTATATTTTGACGATGTTTACGGGCCATTTTGCAGAAAAAGGCAGGTTATTTTTTTCCGAATCGTACCAAACTCTTATTAGCACCAGGGTGACCCACAGGCGACTTATCTACCGAATTTTGTGAAATTCGGTCCATTAGTTTTTCAGATAGAGTGGATACAAGCTTTTTTAGGTCATTTCGCAAAAAAAGGCGGGTTCTTTTATCCCGAGTCGTATCCAAAACTAATCAGCACATATTCGCCAACAAGTGACTTACCTACTGAATTTTATGAAATGTGGTCAAATAATTTTTTAGTTAGAGTGGATGCAAAAAATCTGCACAGACACACAGACACTCAGACTGACACACACACACACGTCACGCTAAAATAGATTTTTCGTACTCTAGTGGTCTCGAAACGCGTAGATCCGTCGAAAACTTGAGTTACGATTTTCGTCATGATTCCAATACTTTCCCTATACATTACCATGTATTGCAGGGAAAGTAATAGCAGAAAGTTTTTCTACAACCATATTAGCCAATGTATTGACACAGAATACAAAACTCTGGTTAGAAATACATCTTATAAAAGGTAGACTGCCGATATTAAAAGAATTATTAAAATTTCTAAAATATCATGCAAGGACATTAATTGCTTCTAGCCCATCTGACACGTAAAGCAAAATGTTCCGTGAATCACTACTACGGTTTCAATTGAAGCTGAAAAAATGGAAGTGAAAATTCAAATGTGTATACAAGAGAATCATGGTGTTTTTAGGTTCTCTAGATTTCAAAAGTATAGTGAGAGGCAGAGAGGTAGCATCTAATAGAAAACAAAATTTATGCTTTAATTGTCCATCCCAAAATCCCAGTGTCCGAAATTGCAATTCTACATATTCTTGTATAAAATGCAAAAATATACTAATGGATCCCATGTGACGTCAACAGACAAGTAGTTGAACTCATTGCAAATTAATTGAGGAGTTATTCAAGAGGAATTGTTCACTTTAATCTTGAGATTAAAAACCTATATATATGCGTTGACTGCCGGTATAAAATATCTGATGTGGGAAGCACGTGACTTTCACTGCAGACTCAAATTCATTTTTTTAATTTCTTTAATATTTTATTAAATTGAGTTTAATTGCACAAAATAACACTAAATTTGCATTTTTAATTCAATTTCTGTTTTTATTTGGTAATTAGACATTTTTCTAAAAGTGGCATAACTAAATGCGAAAAATCTCAAATACCTCAAGAATGGTTAGCCCTAGAGTAATAGAGTTGTTCTTATTATTTTCCTCATCAAAAATTACGTATAAAACAAGCATTTAATTGATATATTTGAACATACGTAGCTTTTTTTTAGATTTTACGATTTTTGAGGGCCATTTCGTTAAAAAAGGCCGGTCGTTCTTTTCTGAATAATTCGAAAATCTAATCAGCAACAGAGTATCACGCCATTAACTTAATCTATCAAATTTTATGAAATTTGATCAATTAGTATTTTAGCTAGAGTGGATACATGAAATTTTTACGGGCCATTTCGCAAAAAAAGGCGGGTTCTGTTTTCACGAATCGTACCAAAAACTAATCAGCACTAGAGTCATACCCAAGTAACTTACCTACCAAATTTTATGAAATCCGATCCATTAGTTTTTGAGTTAAGAGTGGATGCATACATCGCACAGACACACACACAGACGTCACGCTAAAAATAGTTTTTTCGTATTCTAGATGTCTCGAAACGTGTAGATCCTTCGAAAACTCGAGTTGTGATTTTCTGCATGATTCTAATACTTTCCCTGTACATTACCATGTATTGCAGGGAAAGTAAAATGTGATATCGAATGATACTCATTGATGGAACCCAGCGAAACTTGCAATGCATTGTGTGGAAGAGTAATAAAATGAGCAAATCAAGCTTATGTGATAAGGCTTTCACACCTCTGTGTTAAAATTGTATATTAAAGTATTGTTTTATTTCTGTGTGATTGAAAGTGTCAATTTCGAAATATAGATGTCTTTTCTACATGTTTTCAATTACATTGACTTTTAAGGGAAGTGAACTCTAAAATCGCAAAAGTGTTTATGTTCCAGAAAAATAGTAATAGTTTTGTATTTTCGCTTCTCAGTCGCTGGTTGGGAACTTGCAGGTTTTGCGCACGCGCGAGTTTGAAAAAGGATTTTGGAAGCAGAGTGGAAGGAGTCGTGGAGAAATGTAGACGTGTGTGTTTGATTCGCGTATGATCGCGAATTTTAAGAAAAGGTGGATTAATTTTGAAAGTGGAAGGATGTGATTAAAATATGTAACATAGTTCGACAAGTTGTGCGTAGAGTCGGTTGGCTCGGTTCAGAGATGAGTCACTCGTGTTTTTAAATGAATCAGCCTGGTAGTAATGGAATAATGAGTCTTGTGAAAAGAGAAAATGGTTCTTTCACTGGTCGGCTTGAATCGCTAATAGGGCAAGAGGGAAAGCTCATTTTACAGCGATTTGTATTTGCCTGACTCCTCCTTGTGTCCTAAGGTACGAATCAACCAATCTCCGTAACCAACCAAGATGTCGAATTCCGCCAGCATGATGTTGTGTAGTCAAGTTTCCCGACCATTATGGATTTTGTTCTGCGCAAGAATCTCGATGAGTTTATGCCGAGAGTCCATCCTGATATCCTTTCCCATGGTACAGAATTGTAAATGTTATATTTAAAAGAGACGAGGTAAAGTTTTATATATATTTAGTCTTCCACCTAACGAATAGAGTGTTAATTGTCAAATCCTCGTGAGTATCGAGTCATCGATGATGTTATATGAAAATGTCGTATATGTTCAAAGTATACAAATGTCGTATATAAATGTCAAGTATAATGTGAGGAATATTGTGTTTATTTTATGTATCAGAAAATATGTGTATTCTCTTGGTTCCTCTTCCTCCAGGGGTGTTCTTAATGGTCACCCTACCGAGTGTAACTCTGAGTTATTGCGAGAAATGCTTGTACTCCACTGTTTTCGATCAACTGCCTTGTTATTTCATGTTTAATAAATGTGTTTGATTTCAAAACTTTGTCTTCTCTGTCGAGTATACCAAAACGTTCGCGACAGAATTGGTGCCGTTACTTTTCTCGGTGAGTGGGGAAGAGCTGAGAGAATTAAAATTTTTAAAAATTTTCTTAAGAATTGAAATTTTGAAGGTTAAAAATTACCGTTGTGCTAAAATGAGTGTTTTCTTAAGTAAACAGAGTTCCATGTTCTGCTTTCGGTGTTCTCAAAAACGAGTGTTCTTGGAATTTGATATGTGCCATTTGATAAAAAAAATTGATTTGTTTGCATATTTATGTCATTTGATTTGATAAAAACTGGTTTTATTGTAAATACTGTTTAAGAACATTGCAATTGCATATTGTGTTAAACTATACGAGTATATTTGATTGTTATGCAAAATGGCTCCAATTACTAGAAACAAAAAAGTAAATGTCGGTAAGATGAGTAAAAATTCAAGTAAAAAATTAAATTCCTCCTTGAATTTGTCGCTTGATATTGCTACTGAGTCGGATACTGTTAATTCTAGAAGTAAAGTTAAAAATGTTAGCCACAAAGCTAAATCTAATGAGGAAAATATATCAGATAAATCGCCGGTATGTCTGAATTCTTCTTCTGGCACTTTGCCAAATCAAAACAGTGCTTCATCGGTAAATGATAACATGTTAAAATCATTCCATATTTTCACACCTAAGTTCGCACATCATATTCCAAAATTCTCGGGAAATTCAGAGCTTTCGTTGTCACAGTTTTTGGAAAAGTTAAATTTAGTAGCCACTCATGCAAACTGGAGTGAGTGTGACAAATTAGTTTGTTTGAGATTGAATTTAGAGGGGGAAGCAAATAGATTGATTGAAGAGAATCCAAAGCACAGAAATTGTAAAAATTTGCAGGAAATTATTCACATTTTGAAAGATCATTTTGAAGTGACCGAAAATGTTACTAAAAACATAATTTCACTCGTGAACTTTACACAGAGACCAAATGAGTCGGTTAAACAGTTTTCGATGAGAATCGAAGCTGCTTCATTTAAGGTTGTTCCGGAAGATGTAGATTCCGAAAGTGAGAATAAAATCAGGCAAACATTTTTAAAAACTTCATTTATAAATGGTTTATATCCGGAACTAAAAAGATTGGTGTTGTCACAAAACCCTAGAGATTTTTATTCGGCTAGAAAACTTGCAATTCTTGAGGAATCTATTTTAAATGAAAATAATGCTATGTACTTGACTAATCCGGTACTTACAAAAAAAGGTGTTCTCACACCAGAAAAATATGTTCTCACACCAGAAAAATATGTTCTCACACCAGATCAAAGTGAAAGTATGTCAGATTTAAAAAGAAAAGTGTTAGAACAGGAAAGGGACATTGAATTTCTTAGGGGTAAAATAGAAAAATTTAAGTTTAATTCAGATAAAGTTAACGAAAAGCGTTCACCGCGTCCAAAGTGTGACAAATGTGGTAAATTAGGTCACGTTCAAGAACAGTGTTGGAAAAAGGTTTTTCAAAAAAGAGATGTGTACGGTATAAAATGTAGGAAAATTTATACCAGTCCTGGAACTAGGTATCACCAGGGTGAAAGACACAGAGGGCAAATGTCTGCAAATGAGTGGAAGCATAGAAAGCAAGGAACGCAAAATTATAAAAATAAGGAGTCATATAAATCTTTGCAAAATTCCAAAAATCATTCTTCTGGGAATCAGAGTAGATATCCCATGCACAATTATAATAATAGAAAAACTTTTGATAGGCAAACATCACATTTTGAGGAAAATAATATTTGTCATAATATTACAAATTCTTTGTCATCTTCTTCTATTATAAAAGGAAAATTAGTGAGCAGTGAAGTGTCAATATTGATTGATACGGGTAGTTCAATTAATTTAGTGTATGAGGAAGCTTTAAATACTGTACCCATTGCACATATGTTGCTAACATACAAACCAACAATTTTGCGTAGCTTTAGTTCACAAGATACTAAAGTTGAATGTTTAGCCACTATTTCACTAAATTTGGGAAAAGAAAGATTCCCTACCGAATTTTTTGTGTTAAAATCACCAGCTCCTATTTCATATAATGTAATCCTTGGTAACAAGTTTTTACATAAACATAATGCTATTATAGATTATAATCACTTCTGTTTTAAGTTTTCAAACTCTTCCATTCCTTTTGTTGGTTATCAATGTACGAATAATTTACTTTCGATTTCAAATCATGAACCGGCAAATGAGTCGGAAATTGCAGACTCAAACCTAAGTAGTGTCGCAAAGCGTATTGCTGTGCCTGACTCGCAGATGAGTAGTGGAAAAAATGTTCGTGTGGTAGAGGACTGTAAACCGAAAGAGTTCCATACGAATGCATGTGCCAAATGCAAAGCAGATCTAGCACCGGTAGTGAATGAGTCTCAGGTCATTCGGGAAGAGTATGTGAGCAGAAATTTTTCGGAAAATAATGTAGTGCCACATTTGGGTAGTGAAGAGGTACATATTAACGATTTGGAAAATGGAAGCAAATCTTTTAGAGATTTGGTAGTAAATGCACAGAATGTTACTTTGCATATGGGGGAAAAGCAAAATCATGTTAGAGGTGGTACTGAAGTTAACTTTGTCATTCAACACAAAAACAATCCATGTAATCAGCAATTGGTCCACGTTAATAGATTAACTCCTTTACCTCCTAGACGTAGTGAATTGATTTCTAGCACATATAATGATAACATTGATAATTCTTCAACTCAAGAAACAAGACAATTTAAAAGTAGATATTTTCTAAACCATCAAAATAGGGTTAAAACTCAAAATGTTCCTAATTCACACAAGTATGACTTGCGCCCAAGAGGCCAATTTATTCATTAAAGTTACTTGTCAATTAAGGCAATATGTCAAGAGAGCAATTGGCTCAAAAGTAAAGTAAAATGTTTAGATTATGAAATTCTCACATTTTCAAAAAAAAAAAAAAAAGACTGATATTGTTGTGAGATGGACAATTATGTTTCATAATATTATATTTTCAATTGTTTCACAAAATGTTTTGCAAAACTGTATGCTATGTTAAAATGGATCCAATATTTCTGAACTTCTGTGTAATTTGCTTTATGTGTCAGTCAGCTGAATGTTCTGTACTGCAAGTTCTGTGCCAGTGCAGCTTTCTGAATGTGAGTGCCATGTTAATCAGGTTGAAGTAGTGTTTTAAAATTCTAAATACTTAAATAATAATTTTTTTTGCTTTACTTTAATGATAAGCAGTAATGTTTTAAAGTAATTTTAAGATAATTAAGTACTTGATGGATTAGAGTTTTGGTAAGGATTTTTAAGGATAACTGATAATTTTTATCTCTGTTTTATTTTATGAATGTGTGAATGATTTTTTTTTAATTTAAAGGTCTAGTAAATTTTAGAAATTTTTTTTTGTCATTTGGTGTTTGTTGACTTATTGGTTGGGGGTACCGCCACCTCTAGGTTTGCAACTTTCTAATGGACTTGTTTCTTGCCTGGGTGCCTGATCAACATTCTTGGTTTGAAAATTTGTCTCATTTTCTAAATTAGTAATTTTTTTAAATGTCCTTTAAAGTAATTTGTTGGCAAGGTTGGATAATAGTTAATAAATTGATTTCTGTGAAAAGTAAATTTATAGAATTTTAATTGTAAAATTTTTGAAGAAAGAAAACTTTTTGTTTAGTTAAACTTTTTGTGAGTTGAGTAAATTAAATTTTCATGTCTCTGTGGTACTCACCAGAAAATGTATTAGTGTTTAAGTTTTAAAAGGGGCAATTTCATCATTTGTGTCTTGTTAATTTGGTGTTGTCTTGTAAAGGTCTATGCTTGTATTGAGACTTATTTTTTTTTGACTCACGAGTCAAACTTTAGGCCACTCTTGGATTTTGGTTATTATGCTGGTCATGATCTTGTTTTTTTTTTTTTTTTTTTTCTTTGGTGTACATGTACATCGCTCAAAATTTACACTAAATTCCTCTCAATGGAACATATGTCATTGGGAACTTAATGCAGGTATTTTCCTAGTATTGTGCGGAAAAATTTCCCCCTTTGCAGGAAATTTTTCTCCCGGGCCCCGAAGGAGTGTGATAAGGCTTTCACACCTCTGTGTTAAAATTGTATATTAAAGTATTGTTTTATTTCTGTGTGATTGAAAGTGTCAATTTCGAAATATAGATGTCTTTTCTACATGTTTTCAATTACATTGACTTTTAAGGGAAGTGAACTCTAAAATCGCAAAAGTGTTTATGTTCCAGAAAAATAGTAATAGTTTTGTATTTTCGCTTCTCAGTCGCTGGTTGGGAACTTGCAGGTTTTGCGCACGCGCGAGTTTGAAAAAGGATTTTGGAAGCAGAGTGGAAGGAGTCGTGGAGAAATGTAGACGTGTGTGTTTGATTCGCGTATGATCGCGAATTTTAAGAAAAGGTGGATTAATTTTGAAAGTGGAAGGATGTGATTAAAATATGTAACATAGTTCGACAAGTTGTGCGTAGAGTCGGTTGGCTCGGTTCAGAGATGAGTCACTCGTGTTTTTAAATGAATCAGCCTGGTAGTAATGGAATAATGAGTCTTGTGAAAAGAGAAAATGGTTCTTTCACTGGTCGGCTTGAATCGCTAATAGGGCAAGAGGGAAAGCTCATTTTACAGCGATTTGTATTTGCCTGACTCCTCCTTGTGTCCTAAGGTACGAATCAACCAATCTCCGTAACCAACCAAGATGTCGAATTCCGCCAGCATGATGTTGTGTAGTCAAGTTTCCCGACCATTATGGATTTTGTTCTGCGCAAGAATCTCGATGAGTTTATGCCGAGAGTCCATCCTGATATCCTTTCCCATGGTACAGAATTGTAAATGTTATATTTAAAAGAGACGAGGTAAAGTTTTATATATATTTAGTCTTCCACCTAACGAATAGAGTGTTAATTGTCAAATCCTCGTGAGTATCGAGTCATCGATGATGTTATATGAAAATGTCGTATATGTTCAAAGTATACAAATGTCGTATATAAATGTCAAGTATAATGTGAGGAATATTGTGTTTATTTTATGTATCAGAAAATATGTGTATTCTCTTGGTTCCTCTTCCTCCAGGGGTGTTCTTAATGGTCACCCTACCGAGTGTAACTCTGAGTTATTGCGAGAAATGCTTGTACTCCACTGTTTTCGATCAACTGCCTTGTTATTTCATGTTTAATAAATGTGTTTGATTTCAAAACTTTGTCTTCTCTGTCGAGTATACCAAAACGTTCGCGACACTTACAGACTCTGCACGGCTACATATGGTAAAACCAGTGAGCATATACTGCAAATAGGGTGTATAAAACAACTAGATACCAATGACGAAAAACAATTTTCGACTGCCGCAGCTATAATACAGTCTAATTTTTACATGGATGACGTTCTTACCAGTGCAGCAAATTTAGAGGCCGCTAAGAAACTGCAAAATGAGCTTATTAGATTATTAGATTCCTGTGGGATGCATCTGCATAAATGGTGCAGCAACATTCCTAATAAATGGAGGAGGTTACTGGGCATAAGAACTATTCTTTTGATAGAAAGAGTCAAACCTAAGTTCTAAGAATTCTTTGGAAATCACAAACAGATACCTTCTGCATTCAGTTTATCGACTAAGGAGCACAAAGTTACTAAAAATTACTAAACAAGGTGCTCTATATACCATTGCTTGTATCTTCGACCCACTTAGATTACTGGGGTAACGAAAGCAAATATATTTTTGCAAAAATTTTAATGTTTACAAGTAGACAGGGATGAAACACTATCACAAAAGGAAGTTGGGAACAAACATCGTTGGAAAGAATGTTCTTCGATCTTTTCGATGGTGTCAAGATGGAAACTCTGGGATAATATTTTCGGTTGCTAAGGAAGCGATTTGTGTTAAAATCGTAATATCGCTAAAAATCGTGCTGAAACATAACATAGCAAAAATGCGAATTGGATTTTTAAAAGAATAACGTAGAGGTGCACTTTTGTACTCCTAGAAGTAAGTGTGTACCAAATTTCATGACAGTATGACGCTGAGATTTCTCGCTACAGGGATCACATACACACACACGCGCATCTTTCTTCATTATGCAAGACATTTACACTTACATTTATACGAAAAAGAGGAACATTTAGCTATATAATCTTAAAAATCAATTTTCCATGAATGTCATATCTATATGCATATATTACGCCTAGAAAAATTATAGTTACATAGTGCTAAAAATAGACCAAATTTTCGATTGCTGAATAACAACGCGTTTAGCTTTAATTATATTGTTTAAAACATGAATGAAAATAGAAACTCTATCTCCATAGTTTAAAATCTTCATGAAAACTTTTTATTTAATTAGTTAAACTGCTTGACGCATGCAGTTATAAAACTACTTAATTTAATAGATAGAGTTAGTGAGAAAACGATAATATACTGTTTTATTCGGAACTTTCAAAACACTCTTGACGAATGGCAGCGAGCTGAACACATATTAAACAAATATTTTTTTTGTCACTTCTAATTGATTTCTTGATGGATTTAAAGCGTGAAGTTAAAACTATTTGTTAAAATTCATGTATAATGGTATAAAGTGCTCGTGAAACCATAGTACCAGTGCCATAGAGTGCCATAGAGTGCCAGTGAGTGCCTAAAGCAAAACATTGAGAAATGAAGTTGATAGACTTTAACGGGACCAGAAAAAGATTTGAAAAGTATCAAACTAAGCAGAAATGCAAAGCTTAGAGCCATTTAAATTGCTATTTTCAGAGTCCTATCACCTCTCGTAAAGCGGAGTGTCAGTATGCCAAAGACCAAATGAGGGCAGGAAAAACTCATGTTATTAATTCAAACATGCTGAAACGAAATATGAAATTCGTTTTTCACATGCATCCACCGATCTGGAGAAATAACCTATCAAATTTCGAAGTTTTTTGCTATTTCTGTGTTTATAATCTCAAGTCAAGGGCGTTGCCACAGCATAATGCAAGTACCTGAAAACTATATTCAGCTCATGGAGTTGGAAATGAGACCACCTCCATCAATCAACTGAATAGGAAAGTTAATATTGAGCAGTCAGGCCAATTTAAAAATTCAAAACTATGGATTTCAGAGAGATTTAGTTCCAGCTTTATCTTAGAATTGGTGTTTTAAACAATGCAATTGATGCAAACTTTATTTATAGAGAGATTGCTTAAAGTTGAATTGTATGATCCATAAGGTTAGAGAGAGTTAGCGCCTTTTCTTCCATGGTATGACCAGAAATTGAAAACTTGAGGTAAAATGTTTGAGGTATTAAACTTGATAAATAGGTGTGTTAGAGGGTTTAGGATAGACGTAAGTTAATTGCGTTATGTTAGAGGTTGGTATAGTATGTATGCTTTGATTGGGAGTCATATAAGAAATAATAATGTTAAATATGAGTCGTATAAGAAATAGTGATGATGTTAAATGGCACGGTGTATAGTTTGCATGTATCTGTAGATATTAAGAATGGATGTGTGTGGGGGGGGGGGGAGGAGACTGGAATTTATGCCTGCCGATTCCTGTTTTCCACGCATTCACGTGATGTACTTGGACAGACAAATCGCACGAAGAGCACGGATTTTGCTTATCCATGAAATTTTCACACATGTCTAGAGTGCAGATACTAGAGGGTACGGCAAATTCATAATATAAAGGCGCTTCAACATCAATTTCTTTAAAGGGATCTCCACTCCGCGAATTAAACTGCGATACATTCAGAATCTTTATATAAACACCTGCATACATGAAGCTATAAATGCGTAGGAAGAAACCATTTCGGATTTATTTGATTTCCTTTTGTGATTCCGATTTTTTCCTAATCTTATTTGTATTCAGTTAGCGGAGGTATAAAAAGAATACTACGATGCAATCAGAAAGAAGTGGTGCGTAATAAAGAAAAAAATCCAAGTTAAAGATAAAACCATTATATTAGATTAGTAAGAAACATATTGTAAGCCACAAATAAAAAGTAGTGTGTTTTTTATAATAATTTCAGAGGTATTTTATTAGATACGTGTAGCAATTTAGAGAAACTATATCCACGTTTTCGCATTTCTTACTTAAAAGAAAAATCAATATATGTGTCTGTCTGCCACGTTAGACAAAAAATTAGGCCAGTTGTTGAGACACGTTTAGTGAATAAGAATGCTGCGCAATGTCTACGACTTTGATATTTTGGGGAAATGACGTCAGTGGCTATGGCTCAATATCTCTCAAAATAAAATTTATTTTCTTTTTATTATATTTTATTTTCTTTTTATTATATTTTCTTTTTATTATATCTTTGCATTTTTTTATTATATTCTTTTTATTAACTTTATATTTATGTTTCAAAGTATAGTTGATTTCACTATATTGAGACAAGTCTTGCTAGGAGGAGTAATAGAAGTTGCGCTTTGTTGCTATAGGGGGTTGTAAACTAATTGCATTTTTTGTTAGGGTTCATATACTAATAACATATGTTTTGTTTGGGGATCTTAAAGTAACTAATGCTATTAAACGGTAGTGCGTGAATTAGACAGCGTGGTAGTCGTGTGTCAGAGAATTTCAGTAACCCTAGTTCTGAAGACGTACTTTAAAATGTTTAGTCAAGGAATATTTTACAAAATTTAATTTAGTAATATTTCATATGGAGGATTTAACTTCCAGTTGTTATTAAAAAGTAATTTTCCCTAAAAATATGCAAATTCAAGATTTTAAAGAAAAAATATTCTTAACTACCTGTAGCTACTTTAGAGCATTTAATTAATCTTCATAGATATAACCTTGTGTATGTGTGATGTGTGATGTGGAAAAGATAAAACAAGAAAGAATGCATATATATATATATATATATATATATATATATATATATATATATATATATATATATATATATATATATATATATATATATATTTAAAGCATTGTGAATATCTTGGAAGGAGAAGAAGTTTTAAACGAAAAACCAGAAATATATGCATTTCTTTTCTATTGAACTTTATGGTATACAAATATACGTGTTCTACTGAACTTTATGGTATACAAATATAGTTCAATATGACAATATTAGAATTGGATGTGGCCACTACAGTTGTTCTAATACGGAAGCTAACACTTTGCATTAACACAAGTAAAATTTGTATAACAAACTTAAAAATCTGATGTGGGCAACACATGACTTTCCCTGCAGACTCAAATTCATTTTTTCTTTATTTCTTTAAGAACTATTTAAATTGAGTTTAGTTGCACAAAATGACACTAAATTTGCAATTTTTATTCAATTTCTGCTTTTATTTGGTAATTGGACAATTTTCCAAAGGCCGCATAAAAAAAATGCGAAAAATCTCAAATGTCTCGAGAACGGTTAGTCCTAGAGTAATAGAGTTGTTCTTATTCTTTTCCTCGTCAAAAATTAAGTATAAAATAAGCATTTAATTGATACATTTGAACATACGTAGTCTTTTTTTAGATATTGGCGATTTTTGCGGGACATTTTGTAAAAAAAGGCAGGTTGTTCTTTTCCGAATCATCTCAAAATCTAATCAGCACCAGAATATCCCACATGTGATTTATCTACCAAATTTTGTGAAATTTGGTCCATTTGTATTTCAGCTAGAGTGAATACATGAGATTTTTATGGGACATTTCGCAAAAAAAGGCGGGTTCTTTTTTTCCGAATTGTACCAAAAATTAATCAGCACCACGGTCATACCCAAAGGTCTTACCTACCAAATTTCATGAAATTCGGTCTATTAGTTTTTGAGTTAGAGTGGATACATACATTGCACAGACACACAGACAGACACACTCACACAGACGGTACGCTAAAAATAGTTTTTTCGTATTCTAGAGGTCTCGAAACGTGGAGATCCGTCGAAAACTCGAGTTGCGATTTTCGACATGATTCCAATACTTTCCCTATACATTACCATCTATTGCAGGGAAAGTAAGAAATCTGCTTTTATCGTAACCAAATTTCTCGTTCTTTCTACAGGATTTTGTCTCAAGAAATTAAAAATTGATGCTTTCGGTATCCATATGTAACCACCTGCGTACAAAAAACTATGGGCGTGAAGGAAGAAAACCATTCAATTTATTTTTGTGGTACAGATTTCCTGTCTAGTGTTATATGTATTCCGTTAGTAAAGGAATAAAACAAATGCTGCGATGTAATCAGAAAGAGAAGAAGTGTAACAAAGAAAGATGGAAGATGACAAAATATCAATGTATTACATCAATAAGAAATATATTGTGGATTGAAAAGGTGAAAATGGCGTAGATTTTATATTAAATGCAGCGCAAATTTTGAACAGATGTTTTACTAGATAAGTATAATAATTTTAAATGAATATATGCGTGTATCTGTATTTAAGTCGTAAGCAAAATATTGTATATAGAATGTAATGTTCAGGAAGAAAACGCAACTTCAAGATAAAGTCAACCTCTTTAGTGCGTTTTTTTTAAATTTATTATTATTTTTTTTTTAAATATGTGTTCATCTGCTATATATGCACGTGTTCAATATTTAAAAATATAAGTTCTTCTGCGTATTTCTATACGTGTTCTGTTTTTGAATTTATAAGTTCATCTGCGTATTTATGTACGTGTTCAATTTTTGAAAATATATGTTCATCTGCATATTCAAGTATGCAGATCTGTAAGGGTTCAATTCTGTTCACATCTGTAAGGTTCCAATTTTTAATGCAAATCTGTAAGGGTTCAATTCTGTTCACATTTGTAAGGGTTCAATTTTTGGAAATATATGTCTATCTGCATATTTATGTACGTGTTCAATTTTTGAAAATATACGTCCATCTGTTCATTTATGTGCGTGTTCAATTTTTGAATATATATGTTCACCTGCATATTTATGTACATGTTCAATTATTTTAGATGTACATCTGCGTATTTATGCACTCGTGTATGTCTGTAACGTATATATACATAATCCAAGAAACACAGTAAGTACGAAGTAGATGTAATTTTGAGCAATTCGCATGATTGGAATACTCAAAATTGAAGATGTGAAATGTAGGGTACAGGTCAACAAGAATCATTCGCAACCTCATTAAATTTCATGTACAGATATTGTACCGGAAAATCTCCAACTTGTAACAACTTCTTTACATGTAACAACTTCTTCACTTTAACATAGGAGTTCGCCGCCTCATCTGCAACCCAGTAACAATTTCGTTCAGTTTATGGAGAAACTCACTGGGAGAGGGAGTACTGTAGCAATTGCTCATAAGGCAGTATTAAATGCCTTGAGCTGGAGACCTCTTTAGCTCAACGCTATGATACTGACCTACCACGTTATGGTCCCGGGGTCAAATCCAGGCTCCGCCAAGTTGGTGATTTCGCATTCACGCTCCATATATATCAACACAAGTGATTAGAATGTATTTTATCCATTTGCTTGTTTGATGTGTTAGAAACTTGAAAATAGAAATTTAAAAATATATAAAAATATTAAAAAATTTAGTATATAGCAGGACTGAATTTGTAGACCTTCAGAGACGTTATATAGTGTATATAATGTTAATATAGGGATATGTACCAACTGCTGTTAATGTCATTCCAAGTATCGGTTTTTCCACACTGAAGAGTGCATAAATACACGAAACGGGTCAATGTATGTTGTTATCTTTAATGTTGCCGTGATGCGCATTACGTCATTTTCAGACATATATCGTAGGGAGACGTTAAATAATTTTATTATAAGTTGATCTTATCAATACTAACTTTTAGGTTCCAAATCTGAGTGTATTGCACTATTAATTATATTGGAGTTTCTCTTAGATCTGCCCTTTCGATTGAGGCTCGGAATGGTCAGAATGGAATGTTCATCTTGAATTCAATAAACTTAGAATTGTCTTGTCCGACTCCTTTATCTCCGTTATACTATAATTTAAAGGATACTTTGGAATGCAATAAAAGATTTAGAATGCAGTGGAAGCAGTAGAAGATTTTGCCAATTGGAAAGAATCAAAAACAGATTTAAATATATTTGCCCCTTTTTGGAAATACATTAATAAAAGTGTTGAATATTACAGCAGAGATTTTGAGTATTTACTTATATACATTGATAACAACATAATTTATGTCTCTTGTAAAAAAATCTAAAAATTTTAAAATATAGTAAATTCAGTAATTGCAAGCGTTTAATTTTGTGGATAGTTTTATGAAAAGGATAAAAACGGGTAATTCTGTAATAGCTTATATGGAATTGATTTATGCATATAATTAATTACAGATATGAAATAAATTTATATACCTACAAATATTTGGAATACTAGAACCTGTATATGCATGAAATTTGTGTATGAATAATTATCTGTGTGGAATAAGTTTATTGCGCAAGATCGTATTATTTATCTTTATCATCTATAACGTTTTTCATCCACAAAAGCTTAAAACATACAAATTTATTTTCAAGAACAAGTCTATCTTATTTCTTTGATTTAGTTCGTTGATCCTCGCTTCAAAATTGTTCACTTCTTAACAGTATTCTAACTAAAAAATCTAATTAAATTTATTAAAAAAGTCTGACCTTAAAAGGTAGACATTTTAATAAAACAGTTTTTGAGTTTTACATCCTATCCAGGTATAAAATATAAAATAATAAAAAAAAGAAGAGAAACACATATTGCAATAATATTTCCATCTAGAGAAAAAATCTGAAATGTTAGGTGCTTTGATGAGCGTAACTTGAAGAGAAAACCTATTTTGATTTTAGTTTCAGAATTGGAATGCTATCGGTCATTGGTTAAATCTTAGCTATCATTAGAACTTCGGTTTCTGTTATTGCAACCTCAATAGCAAGGAATGGAGACCTATTTAGAAATCTGAAAACGTGGTTACGTAGAAATGTCTTATACGAACCTTTATCCCATTTATATCGCAATTTCGAGAACACTTTGGAACAAAGTTAAAGATTTAGCAGTATTCTATATGTAGGGAATTATATGAAAATGATTATAATCTAATTGTTCGTGTAGATAACAGAAAAATGAAATTACAATAAAATATGCGAATTAAAAAAAAATACAGGTTAGATTATAATCATTTCTCCCGCAAAAAAACAGCCTCCTTCTTCAAGATAAAAATAACAGAAATCCCAAAATCAAAAGCAAGAAAGTGTCCGTTTAGATTGTCGGTGTCCTGACATAAAATTTCTTGCTTCTTCTGGTGGGATTATTCTATCTTTTGAACCTGAAGAGGGATGCTGTTTTTTCCTCTGAGACGGATTGATACTGTTACTAATTTATTATACGCTGTATCTTAACGAAATTTTGTTATGTTTCATTTCACAATGTATGTTATATTTTACTTGTGTTTCAGTTCACAATATGGTTTGACAGCGCAATATTCGCAGAGATATTTCCCAATTCTACGTTCCACTTTGATGTATCAATATATTCCTTTAAAACTGTATTTTTTCTTTTTCGGAAATGAAACATTTAGCTTATCCAGATTAAGCTGAATCCATTTCAGCAGCAACGTCAGGAAAGAAAAAAAAGAACACTTGTTTGACATACTTCAGTTGCAACAAGACACATCCCCGTAACTGTGTTCTCATCCATCACAGATTAATAGCAGTGTCGCGTCGTCTTGTCGCTTGCTACGTTCTTGTTCTCTGTTACTTTGACGGGCAACATTTCAGATAAGTTCCGGAGACAAATAATGTGATGTTACTCTAGTAGAAGTGTTCGAATTTTTATTAGAGGTAACTAAAATATCGAATTAGATTTTTGTTTTACATTTGTGTCCTATTTTGTGTCAAAATAGGCTTCACAGAGATAAATAAAAATCTAAATAAATATAGCAAAGTTGATATATCCAACACATGAATTCCTTTCCGACAACAAATTTCTAAAACCTCTTCATTTCCAGCCTGTGGAAAATTATGATTGAAATTTAAAATATAAGTATATTTTGTTATTATCAGAAATGTATCCAAAAATAGCACGGTTCTGAAAAAGAAAATAACCCAATTAGATTTTTTTATATAATTCGCATTATGAAAACTGTTGAAATGAAATATATTTTTAAATATACGTATATTTCAACAGTTTCTGATATTCCCTATAAACTGTTAATGAAGATGATGCTTGTGTAAATAATACTACACAATGAAGATTTCTTATTGAATGAAGACTCTTCTTTCAATATCACTGTACATCTGTAAGAATTTCGTTGTTATCAATTAAAATATACATACTGAATTTCATAAAAATCTTCATGCTCTCTTCATAATCATACATTAATAACATTGTAATCATGCTTCTTTAAGAAATATATGGGTCTCTGAGCGAGAAATAAAATTTATCTTATTTTCTACCTAGAGAACAATGTATAACACCTAAACACAATATCTGTTTAATTTTCACTAACAACATGTAAAACACTTCCTCTCAATTAGTAATAACGTTTTTTTCTTCTATTTGATCAAAACGTGCAATATCTAAAGAATGAAGCATGTTAATAATTTGCTACGCATATGGCGTCATTTGTTTTAAATATAAGAAACACATATATAACTACTACTTTAATAATGTTTTACACTATTTATTTAATTTTTGTTCAAATTTTCGAAACAAAAAGTAAGTAAACCTAGAGGGGTGGGGGTACATTCAGGTCCAGTTTCCGAAAATCTATAGGCCTGATAACTCCAAACAAATGGTATGAATTCATTCCTAATTAAACGGACTTACAACGCCACCCTTCAATTGATTTCAGCTGACACACTACTTTTATTATTGAACTTTAAACAACTTTTTACCTAGATCAAAGATTGTGCGTTATATATAGATATTTGTTACCATTAAATAAGCTAATTTGCTATTTATTCGCGAACTACATATAAAGAGGAAGCATGTTCAATAATGTTAGCATTAGTGGCTTTTTATGCTTTTACGAATTTCTGAAAATAGTTTTAAAAATCTGATGTGGGCAGCACATGACTTTCCCTGCAGACTCAAATTCAGATATTATTTATTTCTTTCATAATTCATTAGATTGAGTTTAAATGCACCATATAACACTAAATTTACATTTTTAATTCAATTTTTGTTTTTATTTGGTAATTGGATATTTTTCCGATAGCGGCGTAACAAAAATGCAAGAAATCTCAAACATCTTGAGAACGGTTAGTGCTAAAGTATAGTGGAGTGTCGAAAGCCCAGACCATTCGGCTCGTCCTAGGACTTAGAGCAACAAAAAGAATGACCGGGAGAAACTAGTATAATGGAGTGTGTTATAGTCCTCGTCAAAAATTGCGTATAAAACAAGAATTTAATTGATATATTTCAGCATACGTAGTCTTCTTTTTTTTTAGATTTTGGCGATTTTTACGGGATATTTCGTAAAACAAAGGCAGGTTGTTCTTTTTCGAATCGTACCAAAATCTAATCAGCACTAGAGTGTCCCACAAGTAACTTATTTACCAAATTTTGTGAAATTTGGTCAATTAGTATTTTAGCTAGAGTGGATACATGAAATTTTTACGGGCCATTTCGCAAAAAAGGCGAGTTCTGTTTTTATGATTCTTACTAAAAAGTAATCAATACCAGGATCTCACCTAAGTGACTTACAAACCAAATTTTATGAAATTCGGTCCATTAGTTTTTTAGTTAGAGTAGATACATACATTGCACAGACACACAGCCAGACACACAAACACACAGACACACAGGCACACACACACAGACTTCAAGTTAAAAATGATTTTTTTGTATTCTAGAGGTTTCGAAACCTGTAGATCCATCGAAAACTCAAATTGCGATTTTTGAAATGATTCCAATACTTTCCCTATACATTACCATGTATTGCAGCGAAAGTAAAAATCTGATGTGGGCAGCACATGACTTTCCCTGCAGACTCAAATTCATATTTGTTTTCTTTAATAATTCATTAAATTGAGTTTAATTGCACAAAATAACACTAAATTTGCATTTTTAATTCAATTTCTGTTTTTATTTGGTAATTAGACATTTTTCTAAAAGTGGCATAACTAAATGCGAAAAATCTCAAATATCTCGAGAATGGTTAGTTAGTCCTAGAGTAATAGAGTTGTTCTTATTATTTTCCTCATCAAAAATTGCGTATAAAACAAGCATTTAATTGATATATTTGAACATACGTAGATTTTTTTAGAATTTGCGATTTTTGAGAGCCATTTTGTAAAAAAGGCAGGTTGTTCTTTTCCGAATAATACCAAAATCTAATCACCACCAAAGTATCGTACAAGTAATTTATCTACTAAATTTTGTGAAATTTGATCAATTAGTATTTTAGCTAGAGTGGATACATGAAAATTTTACGGGCCATTTCGCAAAAAAAGGCTGGTTCTGTTTTTACGAATCGTTCCAAAAACAAATCAGCACCAAGGTCATACACAAGTGACTTACCAACCAAATTTTATGAAATTCGGTCCATTAGTTTTTGAGTTAGAGTGGATACATACATTGCACAGACAGACACACAGACAGACAGACAGGCACACACACACATACACAGATGTTACGTTAAAAATGGTTTTTTCGTATTCTAGAGATCTCGAAGCGTGTAGATCCGTCGAAAACTCAAGTTGCGATTCTCGACATGATTCCAATACTTTCCTTATACATTACCATGTATTTCAGGGAAAGTAAAAATCTAATGTGGGCAGCACATGACTTTCCCTGCAGACTTATATAAACGTTCTCTTTATTTTAATTACATTTAATTCACTTTTTATTCAATTTTCGTTCTCACTTGATAATTGGACTTCTTTGCAAAGGTGGCGTAGAGAAAATACGAAGAAACTAAAATATCTCGAGAACGGGTACTCCTAGTGTAATGGAGTTGATCTTATTTTCTTTTCTTCGTTAAAAATTACGTATTAAACAAGCATTTCTTGGATATATTTGAGCATACGTAGATTTTTATTTTAGATTTTGGTGATTTTTGCGGGCCATTTTGCAAAAAAAGGCAGGTTATTTTTCCCGAATCATACCAAAATCTAATCAGCACCAGAGTATCCCACAAGTGACTTACCAACCAAATTTTGTTTAATTCGGTCCATTAGTTTTTCAGCTAGAATGGATACAAACTTTTGCGGGCCATTTCGCAAAAAAAGGCGGGTTCTTTTATCCTGAATCGTACCCAAAACTAATCAGCACCAGATTCACCCACAAGTGACTTACCTACCAAATTTTATGAAATTCGGTCAATTACTTTTTTAGGTAGAGTGGATACAAAATCTGCACAGACAGACAGACAGACACACTGATACACCGACACATACACAGACGTTACGCTAAAAATAGTTTTTTCGTATTCTAGAGGTCTCGAAACGTGTAGATCCGTCGAAAACTCGAGTTGTGATTTTCGGCATGATTCCAATACTTTCCCTATACATTACCATGTATTGCAGGGAAAGTAAAAATGAAGGGCCTTTCCGTAATCCAATACTCTAAAAATCTGATGTGGGCAGCACATGACTTTCCCTGCAGACTTATATCCACGTTCTCTTTATTTCAATTACATTTAATTCACTTTTAATTCAATTCTCGTTCTCATTTGATAACTGGATTTATTTTCAAATGTGGCGTGGAGAAAATACGAAAAAAAACTAATAAATTTCGAGAACGGTTAGTCCTAGTGTAATGGGGTTGGTCTTATTTTTTTCTTCGTTAAAAATTACGTATTAAACAAGCATTTAATGGATATATTTGAGCATAGGTAGCTTTTTAGTTTAGATTTTGACAATTTTTGCGGGCCATTCTGCAAAAAAAGGCAGGTTATTTTTTTCTGAATCGTAGTAAAACCTAATCAGCACCAGGGTGACCTATACGTGACTCATCTACCGAATTTTGGGAAATTCGGTCCATTAGTTTTTCAGCTAGAGTGGATACATGCTTTTGCGGACCATTTCGCAAAAAAAGGCGGGTTCTTTTATCCCGAATCGTACTCAAAACTAATCAGCACCAGACTCGCCCACAAGTGACTTACCTACAAAATTTTGTGAAATTCGGTGTATTAGTTTTTTAGTTAGAGCGGATGCAAAATCTGCATAGACAGACAGACACACAGACAGACACACAGACAGACATACAGACAGACAGACATACAGACTCACACACAGACGTCACGCTAAAAATGGTTTTTTCGTATTCTAGAGGTGTTGAAACGTGTAGATCCGTCGAAAATTCGAGTTGCGATTTTCGCCATGATTCCAATACTTTCCCTATACATTACCATGTTTTGCATTGAATGTATAAAACTGATGTGGGCAGCACATGACTTTCCCTGCAGACTTATATTAACGTTCTCTATATTTTAATTAAATTTATTTCACTTTTAATTCAATTTTCGTTCTCTATCGTAACCGGACTTATTTTCAAGGGTGGCGTAGAGAAAATACTGAAAACTAAAATATCTCGAGAACGGCTAGTCCTAGTGTAATGGGATTGGACTTATTATTTTCGTCGTTAAAAATTACGTATTAAACGAGCATTTAATGGATATATTTGAGTATACCTAGTTCCTTAATTTAGATTTTGACGATTTCTGCGGGCCATTTTGCAAAAAAAGGCAGGTTATTTTTTCCGAATCGTACCAAAATCTAATCAGCACCTGGGTAACCCACAAGTGACTCATCTACCGAATTTTGTGAAATTCGGTCCAGTCGTTTTTCAGTTAGAGTGGATAAAAGCTTTTGCGGGCCATTTCGCAAAAAAAGGCGGGTTCTTTTATTCCAAATCGTACTCAAAACTAATCAGCACCAGACTCGCTCACAAGTGACTTACCTACCAAATTTTGTGAAATTCGATCATTAGTTTTTTAGTTAGAGTGCATACAAAATCTGCACAGACAGGCAGACACACAGACAGACAGACACACAGACAGACAGACGCACAGACACACTCACAGACGTCACGCTAAAAATGTTTTTTTCGTATTCTAGCGGTCTTGAAACGTGTAGATCCGTCGAAAACTCGAGTTGCGATTTTCGGCATGATTCCAATACTTTCCCTATACATTACCATGTATTGCAGGGGAAGTAAAAATCTGATGTGGGCAGCACATGACTTTCCCTGCAGACTTATATTAACGTTCTCTTTATTTTAACTAAATTTATTTCACTTTTAATTCAATTTTCGTTCTCATGCGATAACCGGGCTTATTTTCAAAGGTGGCGTAGGGAAAGTACGAAAAACTAAAATATCTCGAGAACGGCTAGTCCTAGTGTAATGAGGTTGGTTTTATTCTTTTCGTCGTTAAAAATTACGTATTAAATCAGCATTTAATGGATATATTTTAGTATACCCAGTTCTTTAGTTTAGATTTGGACAATTTTTGCGGGCCATTTTGCAAAAAAAGGCAGGTCATTTTTTTCCGAATCGTACCAAAATCTAATCAGCACCAAGGTATCCCACAAGTGACTCATCTACCGAATTTTGTAAAATTCGGTCCATCAGTTTTTTAGTTAGAGTGGATACAAGCTTTTGCGGGCCATTTTGCAAAAAAAGGCAGGTCATTTTTTCCGAATCGTACCAAAATCTAATCAACACCAAGATAAGCCACAAGTCACTTACCTACCAAATTTTGTGAAATTCGGTCCATTAGTTTTTTAGTTAGAGTGGATGCAAAATCTGCACAGACAGACAGACAGACACACAGACACACAGACACACAGACACACACACAGACGTCACGCAAAAAATAGTTTTTTCGTATTCTACAAGTCTCGAAACGTGTAGATCCGTCGAAAACTCGAGTTGTGATTTTCGGCATGATTCCAATACTTTCCCTATACATTACCATGTATTGCAGGGAAAGTAAAAATATACATAGGCAGGCCTCTGATGGTTATCAATTAAGATATATTACATTATTTCGTGTGAGTATGTCTAGTAGTTCAGTAGATATAATACTACTCCAAAACTCACCCAGACAAACGCACAGATATAATTGAAAAACAGGAATTAATTCGCATTCAGACATGCTCATATTGCGTAAAACATGCAATATCTTGAAAACGACACGTGTAGCGTCTTATAAGTTATTCCAATCTCTTTGAAATAAGAAATGACATAAAAATAACAATTAACGTTACACTGTTCAGCAAAATTATCAATCTATAATAATTTCTTTTCTCATTGGAATAAAATTGAGAATTTTGGGGTATTCCTGCCTGGTGGGGTGAACTTGAAAATACATCGGGGTTTAATGATTGAAAAAACCGTAACAATGGATTTGTTCGTACAATTGCTTTTAACAAATCGCCTCTACAAATAGTGGCATACAGCCATACAAAACACAGAAACACACAGACATCATTGAATACATTTTTTTACTTTCCCTGCAATACATGGTAATGTATAGGGAAAGTATTGGAATCATGCCGAAAATCACAACTCGAGTTTTCGACGGATCTACACGTTTCGAGACCTCTAGAATACGAAAAAACCATTTTTAGCGTGACGTCTGTCTGTGTGTCTGTCTGTGTGTCTGTCTGTGTGTCTGTGTGTCTGTGTGTCTGTCTGTGCAGATTTTGTATCCATTCTAACTAAAAAACTAATGGACCGAATTTCACAAACTTTTGTAGGTAAGTCACTTGTGGCCGGGGCTGGTGCTGATTAGTTTTGGGTACGATTCGGAATAAAAGAATCCGCCTTTTTTTGCGAAATGGCCCGCAAAAGCTTGTATTCACTCTAACTAAAAAACTGATGGACCGAATTTCACAAAATTCGGTAGATGAGTCACTTGTAGGTTACCTTGGTGCTGATTAGATTTTGGTACGATTCAGAAAAAAATGACCTGCCTTTTTTTGCAAAATGGCCCGCAAAAATCGTCCAAATCTAAACTAAAGAACTGGGTATACTCAAATATATCCATTAAATGCTGATTTAATACGTAATTTTTAACGACAAAAAGAATAAGACCAACCCCATTACACTAGGACTAGCCGTTCTCGAGATATTGTAGTTTTTCGTACTTTCCCTACGCCACTTTTGAAAATAAGCCCGGTTACCGAATGAGAACGAAAATTGAATTAAAAGTGATATAAATTTAGTTAAAATAATGAGAACGTTAATATAAGTCTGCAGGGAAAGTCATGTGCTGCCCACATCAGATTTTTACTTTCCCTGCAATACATGGTAATGTATAGGGAAAGTATTGGAATCATGCCGAAAATCGCAACTCGAGTTTTCGACGGATCTACACGTTTCGAGACCTCTAGAATACGAAAAAACCATTTTTAGCGTGACGTCTGTGTGTGTGTCTGTGTGTCTGTGTGTCTGTCTGTCTGTCTGTGCAGATTTTGTATCCACTCTAACTGAAAAACTAATGGACCGAATTTCACAAAATTTTGTAGGTAAGTCACTTGTGGGCGGGGCTGGTGCTGATTAGTTTTGGGTACGATTCGGAATAAAAGAACCCGCCTTTTTTGTGAAATGGCCCGCAAAAACTTGTATCCACTGTAGCTGAAAAACTAATTTACCGAATTTCACAAAATTCGGTAGATGAGTCACTTGTAGGTTACCTTGGTGCTGATTAGATTTTGGTACGATTCAGAAAAAAATAACCTGCCTTTTTTTGCAAAATGGCCCGCAAAAATTGCCAAAATCTAAAATAAAAAACTGGGTATACTCAAATATATCCATTAAATGCTGATTTAATACGTAATTTTTAACGACAAAAAGAATAAGACCAACCCCATTACACTAGGACTAGCCGTTCGTGAGATATTTTAGTTTTTCGTACTTTCCCTACACCACCTTTGAAAATTAATCCGGTTATCGAATGAGAACGAAAATTGAATTAAAAGTGAAATAAATTTAATTAAAATAAAGAGAACGTTAATATAAGTCTGCAGGGAAAGTCATGTGCTGCTCACATCAGATTTTTTATTCTTGTTCACAAATGCTCTAAACAATCCATACACATCAAAGACTTGGATTTCCAACTCCATTCCATTACATTTTCCCCTTTATAGTTACTATATGTAGCAGGGGAAGTGAAATTTCGGCACACATTTTAAAGATAGTAAATTCGTCTCAGTAAAAGAAACTTCAAATTTACTTTCGCAACATAAAATAGTAGACCATGCTTATATGCTAAACATTTTGAATCTTTAAAAGTGACAGTATTTTAAAATCTAAAATACTTTTCCCTGTTTGGAAAAAAAAAATTATCCTCGTCAAAATTTGTTCTCACACTTTGTGAATGTGAAAATAGGGAATGCAAAGTGTAGTACGATATTTGTACTACATGTTACTCTCCCAATTACAATTGCCAAGAAAGATAATGAGTTATCTAAATGCAGCAGAGAAAACCAACTGCAACACAATCATAGATAAACAGCGGTCATCCCCTTCTGCATCAACGACAAATGGGAGAAGTGGTATGACACCAAAGGGGGAAATAAAAAAGTGCCCAAAGTTTTGTTCCAGAAAGGTCAACAGATTTGAATTTTCGAACGAACTAACAACATGTCTCTTGGTTTTGTGCAAAAAAATATCTACAGTGAGCAAAAAGAAAGCGTGACTCAGATATGTGATGTGCAATAGTATCTTACAGCATAGTGATTGCGCGAATAAGTGTTGAATGGAAGAGAGAAGAGGTATTTATATGTTTCACTTGTCACTAATTAGCACGGAAGGCACACATTTAACGGTTATTCTAATAATGAACAATCAGTTCGTACGAGTCTCGGTTGTAATAACGAGATAACGATTTCTGGTATTTTAAACTAATAGAACTATTTTGAGTTTCGGTAAATTAAAAGAAAGTGTCTAAATATATGTATCAGATATATAATGCTTGTAATATGTTTATTAATGAAATATTGTTAGCGCCAGATATATTATAATAATGGATTTATGAATAGTATTAATAATCCAAACAAAAATAGATATCTATGATCTTAAATATTAAACAAATTGGTCAATTTAGATAAGTGTGTTTATTTATATTTTGTGTATTTGTCTCTCCGGCTTGAGAACCAGGAGTTTACATGCTCCACTCTTAGTGAAGGCATCAAGGTAAGTCCTAATATAGTAATTTTTGATAAGGACAACTTTACCTTATTACACAAAGTATATTTTGTATCTAAATAAAAAACAATGTTCTGTCATAAATCCATGAGTTTCTTTGTCCAACAAAACACTCAGCAAGACATTTTGTCACATTTGATTAGCAGAAAATGCAATATGTGTATTTAACTCAACTTCAAGATTGTTAAATTTGGGCATCATTAGCATTTCATATAATTTTTTGAGCATATATGATATTTTCTTAACGTCACTTTTGGACTTGAGTAATGTACTTCATCTCTGTATTTGCAGAAAAACATAAAGCAATTTGAATGATTTTTGACAATTTTGGGGTTCATATAAAAATTAATACTGATATTATACGTATATAAATGGATATAATTATGATTTATATTTCTAAGTTTGGATGAAGTACTGTTTGGAAGACAAAGATCTGGATTCCGGCAACCTTTTAATAATTTATAACTTCAACGAGAATGAAAAATAAAGACATCGCAACTTGTAGAAAATGTGTGCTTAGAGTACAATAACTTTCGGCAAGCGCAACAGCAATATTAATATATTATTATCTATGTATATAATATCCATATAGTAATTAATATAGATATTATAGATATATCGATATAATTATGATTATAATTCCAGGTTTGTGTGAAGTAGTACTTTGAAAGACAAAGACATGGATTCCATCAATATTTTGATAAATGATGACTTTAACGATATATATATATATATATATATGTGTGTGTGTGTGTGTGTGCGTGTGTGTGTGTGTGTGTGTGTGTGTGTGTGTGTGTGTGTGTGTGTGTGTGTGTGTAATATCTATATAATAATTAATATGTATACTATATAGATACATGGTTATAATTATTCTAGGTTTAGGTGAAGTAGTGTTTGAAAGACAAAGACTCGGATTTCAGCAACCTTTTGATAAATTATGATTTTGACGAGAATGAAAATAAGGAAATTGCGACTTTAGAGAAAATGTCTAATTAAAGTATAATGACTTTCGCCAAGCGCTATTTTGTATTATTTGCTTATTATAGTCGATATTTTTATAGTCGTCTTCCTGATCATACTGAATGTCCTGACAGAGTATAGACTTTAAAAAATTTGTAATGTCTGTTCCAAAAACACGACTCTTCGATCTGAATAGTATATTGCACAAATGTAACATTAGGATGTCACGAAAATTCCGAATTACCCACATCTACGAAGTTTGGCATACGTAATTTTCAACAAGTCTAGGAATTTCTCAGATCGAATTTTTTTTATTCATTTATATTTTTATTTATTTAATATTAATATTGAATTCCCTGCAAGTATCACACTAATAAGTTCGTAAAGATCAAAATACTACTACTCAACCACTTCTTCAATAAATTTTGATCGGCATCTGTGAAACATTTTTTTTAATTTTTGACGAATATAACTTTTTTATCAAAATAAGCAAACTTGCTTTTTATATTCCAACATAGTCTTGACAACGAATCGTACAATTCTGAAATGTGGCGATAATGAATGAACCAGCAAATCAACTCCCTCTGTTAAAATATATTTATCTGGGTCATTTAACGATATTCAAGAATTTATAATGTTCTTCGCAGAGAACACCAAACCCGCACATTCCTTAAAGGAAGTCTCAATAGAGGCTGGTGTAATTACCATTAACATAGAATTGTTGGAAAGACATGCGCATACTGTTAGTTACTGAGAACAGCGAATCCCTACAAAAAAGGCAGTTTAAAATATTTATGTCTTCAGATTGAAACATCTCCATATTAAAATACTACATCCATTTATAAATGTTTATATAATGTTGTAATGTAAATGCAATGTTATTATAAAAGATTCGAAAGTTTCGTCTCGGAGCCTGTCTCAGAAGAAATTTGTATATTATGTGAAAATATATATTTCTGTTGTGAAATATTCTGGTATTCTTTTGTCCTGATTCCTTACTTGTATACTCCCGTCTTGTGCTTTTCCATATGTGCTCAGGCAGGAGTTACGAAAGCCAGGCCTCCTACAATATATTAAATAATTCATACATAAATAACATTCATGACAATTGTGTTTAATTATAAAATATAAGCACTATTTAGAAAATGTGGATAATATTTCATTTGAGTCGTCTGGAATTATATCAGCAGTGTATATGCCACGTCTACATTTACCCAATCACATTTTTCATATTCGTAGTTCTCTTGATGTGTTTACAAAATGTAATTTACAACAAATGGGAAAGTGGAGAGGTGGGGGGAATACACTTATAGGCCAATATCTCTGCAAATTACTATTTCTGCAGATTTTAAAATGACTACATAAAAATACAGTAATTAAAATAAGGTCGCGGTATGGATATTATATTGGCACTAATTCTGCCATTTCTAGTCTAATTCTTTATTAAATTTGTTGTTGTTTCAAATTACATCCTGTAATCGATATCAAGGCCGACACAGGACCAGTGACGCAGGAAGGAACGAATAAGACAAGAGAACAAAGTTTATTACGGACAAGCATCACTGACGAAGGTCTGAGGGGGTGCAGCTTCACATTTTTAGATGAGGAACCAGACTGACTTGCCTCGATAAACATCCATGCCTTACTCGGGATTCGAACCCGAGCCCACCGGACAGCAGCCGACGACGCTATCCACTTCCCCGCCAGGGCGGCTTATTAAATTTTATCTATAAAACGCAGCAAGTCGTAGACAACTTTTTACGACACCCATTTGGTGAAATCAGATAGTTAAATCCAAGACGAATAATATAATCTTATATTACCACGTAATGCGATATTCGGAAAATTTAAAAATAAATATATTTTAAATATACTATTAAAATATATGTACCGATAATATTTTAGAAGTATATTTTATGTAACGAATGCATTTATTTAAATAGTTGAAATGGTGATAAAGCGAAAGTACTTCTAGGAAAAACTGCGCCCAATAAGGCCGCAGCAATTTGAAATAAGTATAAGTAATCTGAAACTATTTTATACCCGATATCTGCTAAATTCTTCTACTTTCAAAAATCTCTGTTTTCATCCCCTTTTGTAGGAGGTAAAAACCGGGATTATTTTCCCCAGCCCATGGACTCCAAAAACTAAATTCCTTGATTCTTGATCCAAGATGATTTTTGTTTAAATAGAATAAATGGCGCGATTTGCAATAAATTATTTAAATTGCTATTTAGATATGCTTAAAATTTCATTATCTGTTACCTGCAGGACTGTTCATTTGCGTCCCGATCCTCAGGCCTCATTACCACAATGGAAAAAATGCACAACTTTACACATTTTAAACAAATTTTTAAAATTTAAGTTTTATACAATTTTAAAGTTTTAATTTAAATTAACAACATATAAATGTGATCTTTAATAGAGACTCGTTGGCATGCTTTTAATTGTAAATCGCATTACAAAAATATTTGTAACATTTATTCAAATATTAACTACTTTTTACTTAATGTTTCTTCCAATCTTTATTTAAAACATCAAAAAATGTAATTTCGAGGATGAGTTAAATCGCCAGAGAGCAGTGAGCTCAGTTTACCTCAAGTGGGGACTAACAAGGAAACTCCCAAGTTGATGTGTCTAATCCCACCTCAATAGCTTTCCCTTCTCTAAAGGAGGAGTAAACCATTGAGTTCTCAACACCAACCAAGTACTATAATACCCTAATACCTCCTAAATGTTTTCTGAGGAATGGTTTCTTTATTTTTAAAATCTTTGTGATACAACACATACAAGTTTTTCCATAATTTTTCATGACTATCCACTAGAGGTTTAATATTCACTACAAGTGGCGATCAATTTTTTTTTGTTCTCATTTTTTAGCAAGCACATTTTAGCATCCAGAGACGTACGACAAATATGCTTGCTGATCAAGAGCCGGAAATCCGCATGCGCTAATTGCTCAACTTATTTACAAAAATAAGATCGTTTTCTCGATCTTTTGTAATCGTAAGTATGCGTCTCAAGTCAGTATGAGTCTCAGTAATGCCGCCAAAAAATCATGCAGGTGAGATGCGGGGTATCATTGAGATCTGAATTTCCATTTTTCTTCGAATGTATGACACATTGCTGAGATTTTCATATCGTAAGATTTACGTTGAACATATTACTTTCATGTATAAAAAGAGTCACTCACAAAACTGTAATAACAGTACCACGAAATATATCTGTGGAGAGAAAAAAGGAACAGTTTGCAGTAATTAAATTGTGTAGAACACGGACACAACGCTAAAGTATTTTCTTATGGTCTAATAATTTGTCTGCTTTACATATGCTTCTTTTCAAGTACAACCGAAAGTCATGAAAGTACTATCAGGTTAGAGATCAAAATTAATAAGTTTTACTTGGTAATGTAGAATCTTCAGAAAACGTGTGTTCCAAGATAAAAAAAAAAGTAAAATGTATGTTACTTCTTGCGCATATATTTCTTGTTTACTATATTATATTTAGAAAAAATATCATATATAAGTACTAAATATCCTACAATTCACGTTTTAATGGGGGGGGAGTCTTTTAGAAGTCAATACTTTAGGCACATTTTGCCACCTCCAGCTCAAAATTTCCCCAAGTGGTGGTTATTTAAACCATGGTCATGAAATCATTTTCAGGGATAAGACTGCATAGTTTAGTCTATAAATGCTTCTCTAAAACGTTTTGAATATGAGAACTTTGATTATATAATCATCTTATAATTATAACCTGGTCAATATAATAGTTATTACGGTTTCAAATGTGACTTCTGTGTGTCTTATAATTCGAAGAATGGTTTAAAATGTGAATAGTTTAAAATCTTAACTCGCGTTTCCTGAGTCTTATGGTGAGAATTATTAGCAAAATATCTTTAAACAGAAATAATTGTATTGTAAAGTCATTTTGCCAAGTAATGAAAAATTTGGTAAAACGTCAGCCAAGAAATGGAATGAAGAAATGGAATCACATATTTTGCCGCCTAGTACGATTCCATCCAGGTGAGAATGCACCATCAACGCTTTTCACTTATAACTAGAAAAAACAAAATGCCAAAAGAGAAAGGGAAAGTTTCCATCTTTTGGAGCCCTGCTTTGTTAATTAATGAAATGTGCATATAGTTCTTTCACTGCAGCACTGTTACAGTCAAGTACTTCCGGTACAGTGAAACCAAAATCCCAACAGGGCGCATCTATATATGGAACCTTTCCTTGTTCCTTTTCAACATTTTGCTCAGTTATAAGTCAACAGCGTGGATGATGCATTCCTACCTGGTTAGAATCGTAGTATGGCGTCGAAATATGTGATTCCATTTTTTTTACTGATACCTTAAAGAATTTTGCATTACTTGGCAGAAAATTTTTGTAAAACAGTTGCATTTAATAATGTATATCACATTTTTTAATGGTGATATTTTTTTTTATTAAAACGAAAGTGAGATTCGTGTTTGCATGCTTTGTTCTGTACTTAATTGCGCTTTACGCCTGGTTTAAATTTTAAGGAGTGTGACATTTTGTCAGCACATTTTTCACACTGTGTCTTTAGCGATGTTAAAGGTAGATGCGATCGGGATTCAATAGAGACAAAGACCGTCCTTCCCCTGCCATCAACCTCTAGGAATGTAACATTTTGTCAGTACGTTGTTCACATGCATTGTGTCTATATGGATATTAAATGTAAGATTTGATCGGGATTCAATAGGGACAAAGACTTTCCTTCCAAGGACTTTCAGGCCCACAGATTTAACGTACCCGTACTCATCATAGATATGGTGATAGTTGGGACAGTTCCGGGAACTAAGTTCGGATCTCCGAAAGTAATTCCTTAACCACTGAACTGTTCCACCACGACCTTGGTATCTTGCATGCCTGTATTATATTTCCACTCAGCATCTAAATGCGGAAAATAAGTCAACATTTCAACAGAAAATAATCGAAATATAAATTTATTTTTTTAGAGGTACACCCTTGGATCATAAGAAAAAATATTAAACATAAAAAAATGATCATCAAAATACGTTAAGTGATTTGGCTAAGACTCGTCAATAGAAAACGTGATGACAATAAGAACAAGTAAAACAGAAAAGTTCAAACATACAATTTTCAGCAGTTTCCTTATCTATATTCTACTGATTTGAATAATTCTTCTTTTATTAATATTTTCGCCTCTAGGTATGCCCTGTGACTGTGGTGAAAAGATTATTCTGCTAACTCTAATTTCTGTGAGAAGCAGGGAGCTGAAAACCCCATCTTGTAGTGTGAATTAAATTTTCACATACACCACTGGCATATTATCGTTTAAAAGTACCATTTCATTTTCATTACTTGGCACTTCATTACTTTCTTAAATAAACCTCTTTACAACCATGCTCACGCATGAGTTCTTTTGACTCTAGCATTGCCAATCTTTCATTTAAACCCTATATATTTATTTGTACAAGATTCAATGTGTTAGATCATACCATGGAGTTATAGGTAAGGAATTAAAACTCCATACCGAGAAAATGATAATATCATTTGAAATAATAATCCAGGTGGCGCTGCGACAAAATAAGCGTATTGTATTTATTTCTATGGTGGAAGCCTTATAATATTTATTTAGACTGTCAATTTTGTAGAAATAAATTAGTAGGACATGGCAAATTAGAACTGAAACAATGAGGAATATTCTTCCGCATTCTAAATAATTTTACCTTTCAATTTATTTTTATCTCATTATATTCTAAACTCTGTCTTACGACTGTGAAAAAAATGATTAATTATACTGATAATTAGGGAATCTTCATTTAAAAATAATCCATTTAAAATGCATATACTCAATACCATGCTTCTATATTGTGTCAAATGGGAACAGAGGGAACTTTACTAACACTAGCGACATCTACACATAATTCTCAAAGCGGTATGGTATTTTTAAGTGTTTTATCCATAGAAGTTTTATCTCAGTCTCTCAAGTCAACATATCATTCAACTCATACGATATATATTCCATCAAACATATCCACAAATAATTCTAACAACCCCTTTCTCCGTAATTTAAAAGTTTCAGTTCAAAGTTGCAGTGTTAGTTCAAGACTGTTTGATTTTGTGTTGTGATACTAAAGCATATTGACTTAGGATGAAATAGATTGCTATGCGAGCTTCCATAGAAACGGCAGACGATTCTTATAAAAACTGCATTTCAGTTCTTCGTTAGACTTCATGTTTTTAATAACAATATTTATTTGAACTAGTCATATTTCCGTAGTTTATTTTATAAACTCACGATATATATTTTATAGCAGTATTTCTGGAGAATGTACAATATAGTTTTATTTATTGCTTTGAAATATATTAGAAAGTCCTACTTTAAAAGTGCTTACACAAGTGCATGTGGAATGTTAAATATTTTCCAAGGAATTCTTTACATCGGTTCCAGGCTCTGAACAATTGTTACTTTAAGATTACATTAATACTCTACAGTTTATACCCGTCTAGCGTAGCGGATTGACTGGGTTTAAAAATGGCTGAGGTCTTTTAAACGGGTATAATTTAAAAACAAAATTAAACAATTCCTTGCATGGCTGGAATAATGTAGCTGATAGTACATCAGGTAGCAATCTTCGACGCAAGGTATTAAACACATGTTCAGCTTGATTATTGTTTTAAGCACAATATTAAAAAATCTGATGTGGGCAACATATTACTTTCCTTATATAATACAATGAATTCACTACTTTTACAGTAAAAAAACAGGTTTTTCTTACAGTAGATACTTATATCCCTTCCAAGATATTGAATTTTCGGCCATTAGCCGTCATTTTCATTGATTTAGCGTCATTTTAAATTCATTTGGCGAGATTTTCGCTAATTTGACAACATTCCAAAAACTCGCCAAGCTCGCCAAGTTGGCGACATTCTGCCGAATTTGTCGCCAACATCTCACTAAGCTTTAATGACGGAGAATTACGTTATTCTTATAGCAGATAAATGACTATTGGCGTTCAAATGCAAAAGTATAACTCGAAGTACCTTTTCTCGTGAATGGAACGAGCTAGATCCACGAGAATGATGTCACCAAATTTATCGCATGGTATTACATATGAAAAGTGAACATGTTTCTCAATAGGAAATATATTTTTTTATTTTTTATGACTTTTTGATAATTTTTTTGAAAATGTGCAATGTCTCGAGAACCGTTCATGTTAGCGTTCTAAAATTTATGTTAATCGTTTTCTAATGAAAAATTACAAAAAAAATGTCTATTTGCGTAACTGTATTAGCGGTTTTGGTTTTTTGACGATTTTTTCAAAATTTCACTCGAAAATTTAGGGGATTTTGAACATTCGATTACGTTTAAAAACTATAGGCTTCCAGGGTTTACAGATTGTGATTTCTGTACCAAATTTCGTTCGAATCGGTCCATTCGTTCGTCTGTTATCGTTTCCACAGACTCACTGACACACACACACACACACAGAGAGAGAGGGAGACATCACTTCAAAAATGTTTGATTCGTGATCAGGGATGCTTGAAACGTGCTCTCCCGTTGAAAACTCGAATTCGAATTTTCGACCCCGTCGAAATACTTTCCTTATACATTATGTATATAAGGAAAGTAATATATAATACTCTGCAAATGTACAGAGTGATTATAATTAAAGTTCGCGGTTTGAAAATGGTCTCAAATAAAAAGCACTGGTCAGAATGATTTGAAATTTTGCGTGAACACTTGAGGAGCAACGGAATTTTGTTTGGTGAAGAAAAAAACAGTAGTTCAAAAAGTCGCCGCTAGGGGAAAAATTTATGCTTTACTACACTAGAATGCAATACAAAAGTAATAAACGTTAACTTATTCATTGGCTAATGAAGTAATAAATGTTCGATATGCTGTCCTTCGAATACTGAATTAAAAGTCGATCTTTCATCATCATATGCATGCAAGTAATGATAAAAAATTTCATCCATTGAAACAATGTTAAAATCTAAGATAACGTAAGCCGTATCTTTTTTTACAAAAAGTGGATTTAACTTGTTTTGCATAATTTCTCTTCAAATGCTGCTGCAAATTTGTATAAGACAGTGACGTTGTAATAAACGTTTGCTATGTCGCGAACGTTTTGGTATACTCGACAGAGAAGACAAAGTTTTGAAATCAAACACATTTATTAAACATGAAATAACAAGGCAGTTGATCGAAAACAGTGGAGTACAAACATTTCTCGCAATAACTCAGAGTTACACTCGGTAGGGTGACCATTAAGAACACCCCTGGAGGAAGAGGAACCAAGAGAATACACATATTTTCTGATACATAAAATAAACACAATATTCCTCATATTATACTTGACATTTATATACGACATTTGTATACTTTGAACATATACGACATTTTCATATAACATCATCAATGACTCGATACTCACGAGGATTTGACAATTAACACTCTATTCGTTAGGTGGAAGACTAAATATATATAAAACTTTACCTCGTCTCTTTTAAATATAACATTTACAATTCTGTACCAAGGGAAAGGATATCAGGATGGACTCTCGGCATAAACTCATCGAGATTCTTGCGCAGAACAAAATCCATAATGGTCGGGAAACTTGACTACACAACATCATGCTGGCGGAATTCGACATCTTGGTTGGTTACGGAGATTGGTTGATTCGTACCTTAGGACACAAGGAGGAGTCAGGCAAATACAAATCGCTGTAAAATGAGCTTTCCCTCTTGCCCTATTAGCGATTCAAGCCGACCAGTGAAAGAACCATTTTCTCTTTTCACAAGACTCATTATTCCATTACTACCAGGCTGATTCATTTAAAGACACGAGTGACTCATCTCTGAACCGAGCCAAACGACTCTACGCACAACTTGTCGAACTATGTTACATATTTTAATCACATCCTTCCACTTTCAAAATTAATCCACCTTTTCTTAAAATTCGCGATCATACGCGAATCAAACACACACGTCTACATTTCTCCACGACTCCTTCCACTCTGCTTCCAAAATCCTTTTTCAAACGCGCGCGTGCGCAAAACCTGCAAGTTCCCAACTAGCGACTGAGAAGCGAAAATACAAAACTATTACTATTTTTCTGGAACATAAACACTTTTGCGATTTTAGAGTTCACTTCCCTTAAAAGTCAATGTAATTGAAAACATGTAGAAAAGACATCTATATTTCGAAATTGACACTTTCAATCACACAGAAATAAAACAATACTTTAATATACAATTTTAACACAGAGGTGTGAAAGCCTTATCACACTCCTTCGGGGCCCGGGAGAAAAATTTCCTGCAAAGCGGGGAATTTTTCCACACAATACTAGGAAAATACCTGCATTAAGTTCCCAATGACATATGTTCCATTGAGAGGAATTTAGTGTTGAAGACCCAGACCGTCCGACTCGTCCAGAGGACTTAGAGTAACTAGTTGGACGGCCGGGAGAGGAATTTAGTGTAAATTTTGAGCGATGTACATGTACACCAAAGAAAAAAACAAAAACAAACAAGATCATGACCAGCATAATAACCAAAATCCAAGAGTGGCCTAAAGTTTGACTCGTGAGTCAAAAAAAATAAGTCTCAATACAAGCATAGACCTTTACAAGACAACACCAAATTAACAAGACACAAATGATGAAATTGCCCCTTTTAAAACTTAAACACTAATACATTTTCTGGTGAGTACCACAGAGACATGAAAATTTAATTTACTCAACTCACAAAAAGTTTAACTAAACAAAAAGTTTTCTTTCTTCAAAAATTTTACAATTAAAATTCTATAAATTTACTTTTCACAGAAATCAATTTATTAACTATTATCCAACCTTGCCAACAAATTACTTTAAAGGACATTTAAAAAAATTACTAATTTAGAAAATGAGACAAATTTTCAAACCAAGAATGTTGATCAGGCACCCAGGCAAGAAACAAGTCCATTAGAAAGTTGCAAACCTAGAGGTGGCGGTACCCCCAACCAATAAGTCAACAAACACCAAATGACAAAAAAAATTTCTAAAATTTACTAGACCTTTAAATTAAAAAAAATCATTCACACATTCATAAAATAAAACAGAGATAAAAATTATCAGTTATCCTTAAAAATCCTTACCAAAACTCTAATCCATCAAGTACTTAATTATCTTAAAATTACTTTAAAACATTACTGCTTATCATTAAAGTAAAGCAAAAAAAAATTATTATTTAAGTATTTAGAATTTTAAAACACTACTTCAACCTGATTAACATGGCACTCACATTCAGAAAGCTGCACTGGCACAGAACTTGCAGTACAGAACATTCAGCTGACTGACACATAAAGCAAATTACACAGAAGTTCAGAAATATTGGATCCATTTTAACATAGCATACAGTTTTGCAAAACATTTTGTGAAACAATTGAAAATATAATATTATGAAACATAATTGTCCATCTCACAACAATATCAGTCTTTTTTTTTTTTTTTTTTTTGAAAATGTGAGAATTTCATAATCTAAACATTTTACTTTACTTTTGAGCCAATTGCTCTCTTGACATATTGCCTTAATTGACAAGTAACTTTAATGAATAAATTGGCCTCTTGGGCGCAAGTCATACTTGTGTGAATTAGGAACATTTTGAGTTTTAACCCTATTTTGATGGTTTAGAAAATATCTACTTTTAAATTGTCTTGTTTCTTGAGTTGAAGAATTATCAATGTTATCATTATATGTGCTAGAAATCAATTCACTACGTCTAGGAGGTAAAGGAGTTAATCTATTAACGTGGACCAATTGCTGATTACATGGATTGTTTTTGTGTTGAATGACAAAGTTAACTTCAGTTGTTTGCTTGATAACTTCAAAAGGACCATGATTTAAAGAACTGAGTTTTTTTGATTGGCCTGGCCGAATATGAGGTGTGTAAAGATAGACCAAGTCACCAACTTTAATCTTAGGCATTTTAGCAGATTTATGTTGTTGAAGTTGTTGTGATTCCTGAGCTTCCTCAAGGTTTTTCTTAACAGTTACAAAGGTCTTTTTTAAGCGAACCTGTAAGTCATCTGAATAATCATGAGTAGATTTGTAAACTGGATATTTTACACCTGTTAAAAGAGCATCAGGTAGCACAGGGTCTCGACCAAAGACAAGATGTGCTGGGGACTCGCCTGTTGAGGCATGAACTGACGTTCTATGAGCCATTAAAGCAAATTGAATCATCCGATCCCAATCGACCTTATCAGAATAGACCAGATTCTTTAAGGATCTAACTAACGTACCGTTCAGTCTTTCGACTAGCCCGTCTGACTGGGGATGGTACGCTGAAGTATTATGTTTTTTTATGCCTAATTTCTTGTATAGATTGTTGGCAGCTTCAGAAATGAAGTTACTACCTTGATCCGTAATTAAGTGAGCAGGAATTCCATGAATACTTATAAATCTCTCTAAACAAGCAAGAATATCCTCCGTTTTAACTGTAGCAAGTGGATAAGCCTCTGGCCATCTAGTGAAGTAATCTGTAATGACAAGAATGTACTTCATCCCAGAATTCGAGATAGGTAGTGGGCCGACTACATCCACAGCCACACGTTCAAAAGGATAAGTTGTAATAGGAAATTTCTGTATTGGAGCCTTGTTGTTACGAAAACCTCTGTTTTGTACACAAGTTGTGCACGACTTCACATAATTTTCAGTCTGAGCATGCATGTCTGGCCAATAATAGTTAACTGCAATTTTTGCCAGAGTTCTTTGAAAACCACAATGTGCAGCAACAGGAGAATCATGGCAAAGCCATAGAATTTCTGAGACTAAGTCTTGAGGAATAACTACTCTCTCATTATATTGCTGTCTCTGCTTTGGATTTTTGTGTATGCAATGTAACATATCATTTTTCATGAAAAATGAAAGTTTTTGTGGGTATGGTTTTACACCTTTTTCCAGAAGATTTTTGATTTTTATACATCTAGGATCTTTCAATTGACCAATAGCTATCCTAGTTACCAGAGAAGCTTCCACAGTAGTCTGTACTTGATCTTGAGAATTTTCAACGATTGCATTTATGTTTTCACTACTATCATTATTCTGTACCACTACTTTTCCAGAAATTTTCGTAGGGACAGATTCTACAATACTTTTAGGAACAGTTTGTTTCTGAGTGTTTTGAGATTTCTTTGAAGAAGACTCATCAATACATCTCGAAAAATAGTCAGCTACAACATTATGTTTCCCCGGTTTATGAATGATTTCATAATCAAAAGCCTGCAATGAAACGATCCAGCGAGCTATGCGCGAAGTAGGATCTCTTAATTTGAAAATGAACGATAAGGATGCTTGATCACAGTAAATTTTGAAATGTTTGCCTAAGAGATAGTGCTTAAATTGCTGGGTAGCCCAAACCACAGCCAAAGCTTCTTTCTCGACTACACTGTAATTCACTTCAGCACCTTGTAATTTTCGACTAGCAAAGGAAACTGGGTGAGATAACCCATTTTCATCCAATTGCGAAAGAACTGATCCCAAAGCGTAATTAGAGGCATCTGTATGCAAAGTAAAGGGCAAATTAAAATTTGGTAATTTTAAAATTGGTTCTTGAATAAGCTTGTTCTTAAGTATTTCAAAAGCTTCCTGAGCCTCCTGACTCCACACAAACTTTTTCTGCTTTGATTTCAAAAGATTAGTTAGTGGAAGAGTAATCTTTGCATAATCTGGTACAAACTTCCTATAAAAGCCTGTCAAACCCAAAAATTGTCTGATATTCTTGGCACAGGTGGGTACTTTAAATTTTTGCACTAAATCAATGTTATGAGGGTCTGGCTGAACTTTTCCCTCAGACACTCTGAAACCTAAGTACTTTATTGTCTTTCTGAAAAAGAAGCATTTTGATGGCTTTAACTTAAGACCATGTTGAGATAATTTAATAAAAACTTCTTCTAATTTCATCATGTGTTCTTCAAAAGTTTTTGATGAGATGATAACATCATCTATGTATATTCCTGATAACCCTGCCAGTACAAGAGACATTAATCTCTGAAAAGACGCTGGTGCGTTTTTTAGACCAAAAGGGGTCCTACACCATTCGTAGTGACCGGTGGGCGTGGAAAAAGCTGTTTTGTGTGAATCCTGTGGATTCAAATGCAATTGGTAGAATCCTGAAGTTAAGTCCAAAGTTGAGAAAAATGTAGCACCTGCTAAATTATCAATCAATTCACTAATGTTAGGAATTGGAAAATTTTCTGTAATAGTAAGTTTGTTTAACTTGCGAAAATCACAACATAATCTATAAGAACCATCCGGTTTCCTTACAAACAGTACTGGCGTATTGTAAGGTGAAAAACTAGGTTTAATTATTTTAGCTTCTAATAATTCTGTGACTTGTCTATTGAGTTCCCCTTGTAAATGATGTGGAACTTTATATGGTTTCTGATAAACAGGAACAGATGTTTCCAAATTTATCTCATGTAATATGGTTTTACAACCAGACAACTCAGCAACATTCTTTGCAAAAACTTGTCTATATTTATTCAACAAAGTTGATAATTTATGTTTTTGATCTTTTTGGAGATGACTCAGGTCAAAATCTCCCCCCCAACTTTCAAAAGGCTCCAAAGGTTCATTGGAGTCCAACTCTCCCTCACTCACTACATTAACTTCAACCTCCTCAGACACCTGAATTTCCTGAACATGAGCCACTTTTCTACCCTTATTCAAATGATAAGGTTTTTCCTCTGGGTTAGCAACACGAACCCAAATAATTCCATCCTTAGGAGCTCTATATACAGCTCTAGCAATGAAGATGTGGTCATTTTTCTCTGATTCCAGAAGCAAGGTGGAATTTTCCGGAAACCCTTCTGAAAGTTTGATTTTAATAAATGATTCAGATAAAGGAGGAATTATACATTTTTGTGAATTTTTCACAATAATTGGCTCTTTAATTTTTGTATTTAGAGTTTCTTTTACTCTACATAAGTTATTAACAGTTTTAATGTTTAAGTTCTTATGCTGTGCCACTTCTTCAGTACCACCTCTAACATGATTTTGCTTTTCCCCCATATGCAAAGTAACATTCTGTGCATTTACTACCAAATCTCTAAAAGATTTGCTTCCATTTTCCAAATCGTTAATATGTACCTCTTCACTACCCAAATGTGGCACTACATTATTTTCCGAAAAATTTCTGCTCACATACTCTTCCCGAATGACCTGAGACTCATTCACTACCGGTGCTAGATCTGCTTTGCATTTGGCACATGCATTCGTATGGAACTCTTTCGGTTTACAGTCCTCTACCACACGAACATTTTTTCCACTACTCATCTGCGAGTCAGGCACAGCAATACGCTTTGCGACACTACTTAGGTTTGAGTCTGCAATTTCCGACTCATTTGCCGGTTCATGATTTGAAATCGAAAGTAAATTATTCGCACATTGATAACCAACAAAAGGAATGGAAGAGTTTGAAAACTTAAAACAGAAGTGATTATAATCTATAATAGCATTATGTTTATGTAAAAACTTGTTACCAAGGATTACATTATATGAAATAGGAGCTGGTGATTTTAACACAAAAAATTCGGTAGGGAATCTTTCTTTTCCCAAATTTAGTGAAATAGTGGCTAAACATTCAACTTTAGTATCTTGTGAACTAAAGCTACGCAAAATTGTTGGTTTGTATGTTAGCAACATATGTGCAATGGGTACAGTATTTAAAGCTTCCTCATACACTAAATTAATTGAACTACCCGTATCAATCAATATTGACACTTCACTGCTCACTAATTTTCCTTTTATAATAGAAGAAGATGACAAAGAATTTGTAATATTATGACAAATATTATTTTCCTCAAAATGTGATGTTTGCCTATCAAAAGTTTTTCTATTATTATAATTGTGCATGGGATATCTACTCTGATTCCCAGAAGAATGATTTTTGGAATTTTGCAAAGATTTATATGACTCCTTATTTTTATAATTTTGCGTTCCTTGCTTTCTATACTTCCACTCATTTGCAGACATTTGCCCTCTGTGTCTTTCACCCTGGTGATACCTAGTTCCAGGACTGGTATAAATTTTCCTACATTTTATACCGTACACATCTCTTTTTTGAAAAACCTTTTTCCAACACTGTTCTTGAACGTGACCTAATTTACCACATTTGTCACACTTTGGACGCGGTGAACGCTTTTCGTTAACTTTATCTGAATTAAACTTAAATTTTTCTATTTTACCCCTAAGAAATTCAATGTCCCTTTCCTGTTCTAACACTTTTCTTTTTAAATCTGACATACTTTCACTTTGATCTGGTGTGAGAACATATTTTTCTGGTGTGAGAACACCTTTTTTTGTAAGTACCGGATTAGTCAAGTACATAGCATTATTTTCATTTAAAATAGATTCCTCAAGAATTGCAAGTTTTCTAGCCGAATAAAAATCTCTAGGGTTTTGTGACAACACCAATCTTTTTAGTTCCGGATATAAACCATTAATAAATGAAGTTTTTAAAAGTGTTTGCCTGATTTTATTCTCACTTTCGGAATCTACATCTTCCGGAACAACCTTAAATGAAGCAGCTTCGATTCTCATCGAAAACTGTTTAACCGACTCATTTGGTCTCTGTGTAAAGTTCACGAGTGAAATTATGTTTTTAGTAACATTTTCGGTCACTTCAAAATGATCTTTCAAAATGTGAATAATTTCCTGCAAATTTTTACAATTTCTGTGCTTTGGATTCTCTTCAATCAATCTATTTGCTTCCCCCTCTAAATTCAATCTCAAACAAACTAATTTGTCACACTCACTCCAGTTTGCATGAGTGGCTACTAAATTTAACTTTTCCAAAAACTGTGACAACGAAAGCTCTGAATTTCCCGAGAATTTTGGAATATGATGTGCGAACTTAGGTGTGAAAATATGGAATGATTTTAACATGTTATCATTTACCGATGAAGCACTGTTTTGATTTGGCAAAGTGCCAGAAGAAGAATTCAGACATACCGGCGATTTATCTGATATATTTTCCTCATTAGATTTAGCTTTGTGGCTAACATTTTTAACTTTACTTTTAGAATTAACAGAATCCGACTCAGTAGCAATATCAAGCGACAAATTCAAGGAGGAATTTAATTTTTTACTTGAATTTTTACTCATCTTACCGACATTTACTTTTTTGTTTCTAGTAATTGGAGCCATTTTGCATAACAATCAAATATACTCGTATAGTTTAACACAATATGCAATTGCAATGTTCTTAAACAGTATTTACAATAAAACCAGTTTTTATCAAATCAAATGACATAAATATGCAAACAAATCAATTTTTTTTATCAAATGGCACATATCAAATTCCAAGAACACTCGTTTTTGAGAACACCGAAAGCAGAACATGGAACTCTGTTTACTTAAGAAAACACTCATTTTAGCACAACGGTAATTTTTAACCTTCAAAATTTCAATTCTTAAGAAAATTTTTAAAAATTTTAATTCTCTCAGCTCTTCCCCACTCACCGAGAAAAGTAACGGCACCAATTCTGTCGCGAACGTTTTGGTATACTCGACAGAGAAGACAAAGTTTTGAAATCAAACACATTTATTAAACATGAAATAACAAGGCAGTTGATCGAAAACAGTGGAGTACAAACATTTCTCGCAATAACTCAGAGTTACACTCGGTAGGGTGACCATTAAGAACACCCCTGGAGGAAGAGGAACCAAGAGAATACACATATTTTCTGATACATAAAATAAACACAATATTCCTCATATTATACTTGACATTTATATACGACATTTGTATACTTTGAACATATACGACATTTTCATATAACATCATCAATGACTCGATACTCACGAGGATTTGACAATTAACACTCTATTCGTTAGGTGGAAGACTAAATATATATAAAACTTTACCTCGTCTCTTTTAAATATAACATTTACAATTCTGTACCAAGGGAAAGGATATCAGGATGGACTCTCGGCATAAACTCATCGAGATTCTTGCGCAGAACAAAATCCATAATGGTCGGGAAACTTGACTACACAACATCATGCTGGCGGAATTCGACATCTTGGTTGGTTACGGAGATTGGTTGATTCGTACCTTAGGACACAAGGAGGAGTCAGGCAAATACAAATCGCTGTAAAATGAGCTTTCCCTCTTGCCCTATTAGCGATTCAAGCCGACCAGTGAAAGAACCATTTTCTCTTTTCACAAGACTCATTATTCCATTACTACCAGGCTGATTCATTTAAAGACACGAGTGACTCATCTCTGAACCGAGCCAAACGACTCTACGCACAACTTGTCGAACTATGTTACATATTTTAATCACATCCTTCCACTTTCAAAATTAATCCACCTTTTCTTAAAATTCGCGATCATACGCGAATCAAACACACACGTCTACATTTCTCCACGACTCCTTCCACTCTGCTTCCAAAATCCTTTTTCAAACGCGCGCGTGCGCAAAACCTGCAAGTTCCCAACTAGCGACTGAGAAGCGAAAATACAAAACTATTACTATTTTTCTGGAACATAAACACTTTTGCGATTTTAGAGTTCACTTCCCTTAAAAGTCAATGTAATTGAAAACATGTAGAAAAGACATCTATATTTCGAAATTGACACTTTCAATCACACAGAAATAAAACAATACTTTAATATACAATTTTAACACAGAGGTGTGAAAGCCTTATCACAGCTATAAAGAAGGAAGAGCGGACCTTGTTTCTCATTACTAAATGAAAAATCTCTATTGCTCTGTCGCAATGATTCTATCATTAAAAAATCGTGCTCTTCTTGTCAAATTGTTTTATGAGAAAAACAGCTCTTGTTTAGTAGATCTTAGAAAGTTCAGAACGTTGGAAAAGTTAAAATCTGGCCCTCTGTGTGGGAAAAGCTTGCTCAAAATGATTTTAAAATTTGAAGAGACTGACTCTTTGGACATCAAACCTGGCAGGGGACGGAAACCAGTCGATGGAGAGATAGTGGAAGACGTAGCTACAGCGATAGAAGAAGAGCGTAACGCTAATGCATCTACGAGTGCACGTGGAATTGCCCGATCATTAGACGTACCCTGTAGTATGGTGCAAAAAATTTTGAAACACGTTTTGAAATGTTATCCTTACAAACTGACCCATATTCAACAGTTGATACCTGCGGACAATGGTGCACGTGAAATGTTTGCACTTCAATTTCTGGCTCGGATACAAGTGGACGATGAATAGCCCTGAAACTTTTTGTGGACTGATGAAGTGCACTTTCATCTCCACGGAACGATTAATACGCAAAATTGCAGTATCTGGGCAACCGTAAATCCACATGAACTGCGCCAGGTGCCTCTTCATTCCCCCAAAGTCACTGTGTGGTGAGGATTTACAGTAGCGTTTATTATCAGGCCTTTCTTTTTTGAGGAAGTTGGTCCTCATAGTCTCGTCACCTGTTCTGTCAATGGCCATCGATATGAACGTCTTTTGAAAAGTCACGTTATACCCACACTGCAAGAGCGTCAGTGTATCGATAACAGTAGTTTCATGCAGGATGGGGCTCCACCACATATTGCAAAATCAGTGAAGCGGCTACTTCGCAGTCATTTTGGAGACGGCAGAATCATCAGCCGCCATTTTTCTGTAAAATGGCTAGCACGTTCCCCTGACCTCAATCCATGTGATTTTTGGCTTTGGGGACATCTGAAGAATGTGGTGTTTAATAGACACATCACCAATTTAGCGGAACTTAAAGCTATCATCACGCATCACATCCACAACATCTCTACAGAAACACTCAAATCTGTTGCTGAACACGCTATTTTGAGCTTTCAGCTTGTTTCAGAATGCGAAGGACAGCATATCGAACATTTATTACGTCATTAGCCAATGAGTAGGTCAACGTTTATTACTTTTGTATTGCATTCTAGTGTAGTAAAGCGCCAATTATTCTCCTAGGGGCGACTTTTTGAACTACTGTTTTTATCTTCAACAAACAAAATCCCAGTGCTCTCCGAGTGTTCACGCAAAATTTCAAATCATTATGACCAGTGCTTTTTATTTAAGACCATTTTAAAACCGGGAACTTTAATTATAATCACCCTGTATATGGAAATTATTGTGACGAGATAAAATATTAAAATTCTAGTCTTGAGAGATTGATGAACATTGCTTCGTGCTTACATGAAATCGAATATTTTTGAAGTAATATCCATGAACGAAATAATGGGGGAAGTTGATTTGTGTATATAATGTCTTTTGAGAAGTCATTCAAACAAATGGAGCTAACCAAAGAAGTTATAGTTCAATTATACAATCTGTGAATTATTAACCTTATACGATGCCGTTAACTTTAACCGATTTTAAAATTAGAAAACAACCCAATGTATGGAAAGATTTTTATAAGAATCTAAATGTTCTTAACAATCATTATAATGTTCAATGGACTTCATACTAGGAAGCAGAACTAATTACTTTGACAAAACTTCTACTAACTCTGTAACGCTGCTTTCTAGATATTTTATCAATTGCTTATAGATAATCCATTAAATTATAAATATATTAAATGTAATTAAGTATATTTTTCATATGAAATAGTATTCTGCAAATTGAAACATATTGAATTGATATACTAAATTTGAAACCACAAAACTTTCTGCAAATCGATGTTCTCGTGTTATAATCCTAGCTGTAATAATTGTACGTAACCTTGATACAGTAGAATATTTTGAACCTTATTTGGGCCATTTCAGTGGAATGGTGAAATATTAATCTAAAATAAAAGAAAATGCAGATTTACAATGCCATATCAGGAAGATTTGTTGGAAGCACTTTACAAAGTATTTCAAAAGCACGCTTCGTAACTCTACTTTGTTACTTTCTAACAGCAATGGTCTTGTGCTTTAAATATCTGAAACAAAATCTAACACATAGCTGTTAAGAATTAGAATTCTGTTTGTCTGATAAAAAAATATTTTGCTTGATATCAGCAACTTGCAGACACCGTTTTTTTCTTTCGCCTTAAAAGTTAAATTATCGTCTTCCTACCCTTCAGAACCTGAGAGTTTAAAAGTAAATTATACCACACACACAAGTCCGTCCAGTTGTATTAACGAAAGAATAAAGAACATCTGTAATAGCAATAAACAAAGAAAAATCAAAATCACACATTAATAAATATAGCGGGGGAGGGGGTCTTACTAACAAATGATGATTCCCTTAACGACCACATATCGATTGGACGAGGGAAAGTAGGAACGAATATCGATATAATATTCAAAATCTACCCCTTTGCCAAATAGTCAGTTAGAATAATTTTTGTTTTGGTTCCGATTTAACAGCCCAACGCGTTTTTCGCAGTTGCTTCCAGTCTAATTGGTTTTCCTTCCGAAAGTAAATTTTTCAGTTATAATTTTTTTTCACGTTAGTATACATTGTTGTTCTTACATGAGTAAAGGAGTTCTTACTGCCCTTGAAAAATTTTTAGTCACCTGCTTGTTATATCTGCTATCAAAGAAGTACAAGAAATGTATATTACATACACATGTTATAGTTCCATACAAGCAGCATTTGCATTCGTTTTAATGAAAGTAGCTCTGACCATATATAAAAATAATAGTTTGAAATATATTATAGAAAATGTATTAAAATAATATGTGTTGACACAAATACGCCGAATATATTCACTTCAGTCTCTTCACTGTGTATTAAAAATATATATATAATGAATTATAACACATTTCGAGAGAACAGCTTGCAAATGACATGCCATGGAAAAATACATTAATTTGTTTTTAATTTATGGGGACTACGTAAAAATATGTAATATGATTACATGAGAAAGAGCTGTGGTTACTTCAGGTGTTTTAATATATTCAGATTGGGGGGGGGGGCGCAGATCCCCGATGGTGAGGGATAGGTTCGAACTCGGAACCTTTAGATTACTGATCCCGTACTATGCCATCTGACCTAAACAAATTATCATAGGGCGAAGAATTAGCCGGCGAGTAAGTAGCCATTGCGATAAGTGACGCAATACTGCTTCCTCACACTCGATCACCTTTGTCGGGGCTGCAGATCCCCCATGGTAGGGGATAGGTTCGAACTCGGAACATTTAGATTACTGATCCCATGGTATGCCATCTGGCCTACAAGAATTCTCATTGGCCGAGGGATCAGCCGGCGAGTCTTTCGTAGCGACGAGTGACGCAACGCTGTCCCCTCATACTCGGTCACCATTGTGGGGGGCATCAGATCTCCGATGGTGGAGATAGGTTCGAACTCGGAACCTTTAGATTACTGATCCCGTACTATGCCATCTGACCTAAGCAAATTATCATAGGGCGAAGAAATAGCCGGTGAGTCTTTCATTGCGATCAGTGACGCAATACTGCTTCCTCACACTTGGTCCCCTTTGTGGGGGCATCAGATCTCCGATGGTGGAGATAGGTTCGAACTCGGAACCATTAGATTACTGATCCCGTACTATTCCATCTGGTCTAAAGGAATTCTAATAGGCCGAATGAATAACCGGCTAGTCTTTCGTAGCGATGAGTGGCGCAATGCTGCTCCCTCACACTCGGTCACCATTGTGGGGTCTGCAGATCCCCGATGGGGCGGATAGGTTCGAACTCGGAACCTTTAGATTACTGATAATGTACTATGCCATCTGGCTTAAAAGAATTCTCATAAGCCGAAGGAATAGCCGGCGAATCTTCCGTAGCGGTGAGTGACGCAATGCTATTCCCTCACACTCGGTCACCATTGGGGGGGGCACAGATTCCCGATGACGGTGTATAGGTTCGAACTTGAAACCTTTAGATTACTGATCCCGTACTATGCCATCTGACCTGAAAGAATTCTCATAGTCTGAGGGAATAGTCGGCGAGCCTTTCGTAGCAATGAGTAACACAATGCTGTTCCCTCACACTCGGTCACCATTGTGGGGGGCATCAGATCTCCGATGGTGGGGATAGGTTCGAACTCGGAACCATTAGATTACTGATCCCGTACTATTCCATCTGGTCTAAAGGAATTCTAATAGGCCGAATGAATAACCGGCTAGTCTTTCGTAGCGATGAGTGGCGCAATGCTGCTCCCTCACACTCGGTCACCTTTGTGGGGTCTGCAGATCCCCGATGGGGCGGATAGGTTCGAACTCGGAACCTTTAGATTACTGATAATGTACTATGCCATCTGGCTTAAAAGAATTCTCATAAGCCGAAGGAATAGCCGGCGAATCTTCCGTAGCGGTGAGTGACGCAATGCTATTCCCTCACACTCGGTCACCATTGGGGGGGGCACAGATTCCCGATGACGGTGTATAGGTTCGAACTTGAAACCTTTAGATTACTGATCCCGTACTATGCCATCTGACCTGAAAGAATTCTCATAGTCTGAGGGAATAGTCGGCGAGCCTTTCGTAGCAATGAGTAACACAATGCTGTTCCCTCACACTCGGTCACCATTGTGGGGGGCATCAGATCTCCGATGGTGGGGATAGGTTCGAACTCGGAACCATTAGATTACTGATCCCGTACTATTCCATCTGGTCTAAAGGAATTCTAATAGGCCGAATGAATAACCGGCTAGTCTTTCGTAGCGATGAGTGGCGCAATGCTGCTCCCTCACACTCGGTCACCTTTGTGGGGTCTGCAGATCCTCGATGGGGCGGATAGGTTCGAACTCGGAACCTTTAGATTACTGATAATGTACTATGCCATCTGGCTTAAAAGAATTCTCATAAGCCGAAGGAATAGCCGGCGAATCTTCCGTAGCGGTGAGTGACGCAATGCTATTCCCTCACACTCGGTCACCATTGGGGGGGGGGGGCACAGATTCCCGATGACGGTGTATAGGTTCGAACTTGAAACCTTTAGATTACTGATCCCGTACTATGCCATCTGACCTGAAAGAATTCTCATAGTCTGAGGGAATAGTCGGCGAGCCTTTCGTAGCAATGAGTGACACAATGTTGTTCCCTCACACTCCGTCACCTTTGTGGGGGGCTGCCGATCCCCGATGGTGGGGGATAGATTCGGACTCGGAACCTTTATATTACTGATCCCGTACTATGCCATCTATCCTACAAGAATTCTCATTGGCCGAGGGAATAGCCGACGAGTATTTTGTAGAGATGAGTGAGGCAGTGCTGTTCCCTCACGATGCTGACGGCTTTCTTTAACATAAATAAAATTCTTGTAACCAATACGTTTTTACCATAATAAATTTCCTGGCTCCTTCTATAGGATTTTGCCTTCTTAATTAAAATTTAATGCTGCGTTATCCCTATGCACAAAAAATGAACAAAAAAAAAGCCTATGGGTGAGAAGAAATAAATACTTTCGCCATTATATCATTTCCTTTTCTGATGTACTAATTTCCTGTCTAATGTTATTTGTATTCCGTTAGTAGAGGAATAGAACGAATGTTTCGATGTAATGAATAAGAAGTTAAGTGTAACACAAAGAAAGATAGGAGATAACGAAAACAGTTGCATTAGATAAAAAAATTGCATAGCAGAATGGAAAGATAAAAGTAACGTATTTTAAAGATTAAATTAAGGACAATTTTTGAACGGATGTTTTACTAGATATGCACAGAAATTTAAAATGCATATACGTATGTTGTTCCGTACTTCTTATGCAAACAATATATTGTATATGGAACTTTTACTGAAAATTTGCGAATTTGGAAATATCTCACAGGAGCAAGTTTTAGCACTTTTTAGAACAATTCATCCACTTTTGAGAAAGATCTCCGTCAGTGAATTGTGAAATTTTTTTTTGTGAAAATTTTGCACAGAAGCAAGTTTCAGCACTTTTGTACAAGTTTTTGAACTTTTGTGAAAAGTGTTTTGTGACATTTTTCACAAAAGCAAGTTTTAGCACTTTTTAAAACTTTTCTTTCCCTTTTGAAAAAGATCTCCACCAGTGTATTGGTGTATGTGTCTATGTCTGTGACGTGCTTTAAAGTGTGTGAAGTATATAACGCAATAAACAATGTAATCGTGTAGATTGTTATTAAAGTGTCTATATAACATTTTACTCCTCACATTGTATCCCCCTTTTACAGTATCTCATCTGGCTTTGTGTTTCACATAGCCGTGTTATTATGCGTGCATTTTAATTTTTTATATTATACACTTGTTATTTTTTCACTAGAAAGTTAGTAGTTTATATTACCATGTGTTTGGAAAAGTATATCCTTTTTGGACAATGTGTACCAAACTCCAATCAACCAACCAACATATCGTGGAAGAATTTTATGTGTAGATACATTATGTGCAGACGAACAAGATATAATTTTCTACAATTTACTGGTTTGGAACTCGAATTATTCGAAACTGAAGATGCGATGCGTGGGATATAAAACCTCTAATTATTAGAATAAGTAAACAAAGGAATAATAAATAAACAAAAAACATAATAATTTGTGTATCAATAGTGGAAGCACAGTTCTAGCGAATTAAAATGTGATACTTTGATTGCAAAAAGTATTAAAATAATATATACCAACGCAAGTGAGCAGAATTCATCTATGTTCTTGATTGACCCGTGGCAAACTTGTAAATATAAATATAAAAGAAGTAAGAACAGTTAAAAAAGACGGCATAGCAATACTGGATTCGTTTGCTTTCATAGAGGCTCACAATATTGCAAGCAAGTTTACATACATAGCAAGTTTACTTACTGTCATTGCAGAAAGTGGTTGTTTGATATTGAAGAATTTATTATGTTGTGAACATGTAATATTCCCCCAGTGTTTTCTTTAGAGAACAAGACGGAGAAAACACTCGTACAGGTTTTTCCATAGCGTGAACATAGAGAATTTTTAAGTTCGAAAGGGTTGCCAAATTTGATAATTTACGTCCAATTTGGAGACATTTGGAGACTTCCCGAATCTTCGAGAATAACCTCGAAATAACAATTATTCTACGTGATCTTCAGAAACTTCTACAGTGAGTCTATAAAAGGAATCATCACTCAGTTGGAGAGAGCAGTTGACGTGATACGAGCCACATTGAACTGTAATTTTTGTCAATATTTTGGGAATAATAGCATCTGCTTTGTGAAATTAATCTTGTCAATATTTTGAGTATATTATCGGTTATTTTGTGAAATGAGTGAAGCATTTAAGCATTGTTTTACTGTATATCGCTCCTGCTTAAACTGTGCTTGTGAATAAACTTATTATTTTTCCAGAAATTTGGACTCATTCTTGGACCCTGACTGCACACCTACGATTCCAGAGGATACGCTGTAACAAAATGGTGTCGGGAGTGGGGTTTCTGGAAACTTGACAAACGTATACGGTAGGGACAAGAAAAGACAAAAACAAGAAAAACAAAGAGAAGAAAAGGTAGTGACAATGTGAGGGAATATTACACGTTCGCAAAAATAATAAACACGGGACCTGTCCACAATTCCTGTTATCTTCAATCAGAGAACAATTCGTATCACAATTTTTTCCTATATAAATGATATGCATTTTAGGGACAGCAAATAAGCCCTACACTGACAACAGAAACAATAGATATTTTGTTATAAGCTGATCTTACCGATGAACCCTATTCTAACTTTTAGTTTCCAAATTCGATTGTATTGGACCATTACTTACTTCTTACTTTCTCTTGAATCTGCAGTTCCTATTATTGCGGCCCAGAACGGCCAGAGTGGAATGTCCATCCGGAATTGAACAAACGTGGAAATGTCTTGGCTAAATCTTTATCCCCGTTATATTGCAATTTGAAGGACACTTAACAAAGTATTCCAGGATGTAGAAAGAGTCTATCAATAGTGAAGTATTAGAAATGAATTAAAATATTTTGTTGTCGTTTCAGGTAATGCAGTAAAAATATATTGATTGTTAAAGGTGAAATTTTGAATTTATTTTTGTTTAAATTGTAAGATAATACTTGCTTCCACGAAAGTTTAAGAAATCTGAAATTTTTAAAATATAGTAATTCCAATAACTGCGGTTATTGTATTTTGGGAGAAATTCCATGATAAAATGGAAAACTGGTACTGAAAATCCATTATTAATCCTACTACATTTACAAAGTAGAAATACTTGAATACATATATGTCAAATATTAATATATGAGTAATTATCTATGTGGGATTATCTCATTATTCCAGTCTTATCCGTATCACAGCATTACCGTAGTATAATTTATGGAACTTTTCATCAGGAAATGCCTAAAACCCAGAAATGTATTTAAGAAAATTTATTTTCTTATTTCTCATTTAATCGATTTTGTTCTCAAAATGATTCATTTCTTAATATATTTACTAAATGACTAACTTGAATTTTAAAAAAAAATCTTAACCTTAAATATAAATATAAAACTGTAGTAAAACAACTGTTGCAAATTATATCCTATAAAGTTTATAAGCACATAATAATAAGAAAAATAAGGAAAAAGAATAACATTTTTATTTAAGAGGAAAATCAACATTACTATGTGCTTTAAGGGATTGATACTGATGAAAAAATCGTTATTTCGTCGAAAATGGGCCCACATAGTTTTTTTCTCAGGTTTGTTGAATATCTAACACTGACGAATGAGACCCAACGAATCCTCGAAACAACTGTATGCAGCATTTTCATTTTATTTTTGCTTGAATACGTTGCTCGAGTTTTTTTTATTTAAGAGTCCGTTCCGATTAATATTCGCAATATAAATGATATCCTCATACTGCTACAATGTTATACTGTTATTACATGAAATGCCATATTTTCGTTTCGTTGACGATGTCCTTATTGGGCAATATAAGAATACACCCCAATTTGATTTTACTTTTTATCCAAAAGAACTGGAATTGATTGAGAATATAAGTAAGGAGGAAGATAGTGTTGATTTTCTAGATATCACACTAAAACATGACAGTAGATATGGTACTTATACCGTCTTATATGACAAGAGAAACAATTTCAATATAAAAATCAACCGCATTATTGATTGGAGGTCCAATTTGACCAAAAACATTTTCAGAAATGTCGTCATTGGTCACCTCAAAAGAAATCAACGCATTAATACTTTCAAGTCTGATTGCATCATGCATAATAGGAATATTATGAAGGAGGCAATAAAACGTAATTATCCAATTGGCTTCCTGAAATGTTATTATAATTCCCTATTTAATACAAAAAAGGGAGAAAATGCTTACTTAAAGGATATGGCAGAGGTATAGAACGATGAAAGTGAAAATAACGAATAGCGCATGCGTGGACTTCTGTTATATATGATGCACTCCATCTTAACCGACAGGGGCATTTGCTGCATTTCCATTCTTTCCCTTGCGATCCTGGTCGATTCCTATTTGTTTTCTTTGCACTTTTTCGAGTGTTTTTGATTTGACACATTTACGGAGGTATGGCTTCTGCATGGCATTGGTACCGTGAGTGTTGCCCGGGCATAAAAGCAGTCTTTTAAACGGGAAAGAGGGTTCGCCATCCCCCTCTACCATTTTATGCCTTGCATTTGGTCATTTCCCCTCTTTTTCATATGAATCTTGTATGTTACTTTAGGAGAATATGCTGCATTGCGCCAACTTCTGGAGAAAAATTGGATAACTGTGAAATAATTTTATTTTAATATATTTACTATGCTATATATATATATATATATATATATATATATATATATATATATATATATATATATATATATATATATATATATATATATATATATATATATATATATATATATATATATATATATTTATATATATATATATATATATATATATATATGTATTTATATATATATATATATATATATATATATATATATATATATATATATATATATGTATACACGTGGTAGAAGAATGGTTCATGCCGCATGGTAATACAATTTTCTTAATGTATCCTTTTTTCATTTTTTGTTGCCTGTAGTCTGAGTTTAAGTATTTATAGTAATGTACTATTGCTTAATCTGAAACAGGCATTTGTTTGGGTTAATTGGAATTAAATACTCAGACCTGACGATGAATTTAATTCTAATTAATCATCGAATTTGGGATGGTGCTGTTCTTTTCTCTTATCGGCATTATGGCTTTGAATTTGCTTCTATGGTGATGTTAATATTACTTGAATTGTATTTTTTTATTTTTACATAATTCTTATTATTACATTTCAAATATATATATATATATATATATATATGCTGTTGTATTGAGTTGCATTTAAGTGTAATACTCTTAAGTGTAAATAAATATAGCATAGAAAATGAAGAGGTTTAGAACTGTCTTTGTTGAAATGTAGGAATATATCTGGTAGCATGTCAGAGCGTAATCCACAAGACATCAGTTGCAGGTGCCGACCGATAGTTGCTTTGAGTATAATATGAAATAATTTTTCCATGCATGTCATTTTTATATGATGACTGCTTTACGGTCCCTAATATTGTTGTATTACTACAATTATATCTAGCTCTTGCTGACAACCCCCAGACATTCTGTATTAGGTTAAAATGCATTGAAAGTTTTGAACATTTCATTATGTTGATTCTTTGATCTGACGAATATATATATGTCTAATACTTTGCAAACTAAGCGGTTATCATTTTGAAGGAATTTTCATGAGTTTCCAACAATGATTTTATTAAAATTTTAAATACGAATATATTTTTGTTCTATTTGCCTTTGCACATATAGTATATTTTTACACTTATTGATCTTGGATTATGAAAGAAAGCATTGAATATGCCCGCTTGACACAATTTAATAAACATCAAGAGATGTATGTTTGAAAAAGGCGATGATAACGAAATACTGTAGGATGATTGCAATTTTGACAAGATGAGCTTAATATTTTTACTGACGGAAACACGCTGTCTTTTTTTATAAACTTCAATATTTTGTAATAATTTCCAAGTTTTATGAACCTAGTAGAAACGAGAATGTGTATTGGTTTTTCTATTACGCTGTATATATTTATTAATATAAATCCATTTTACTTTTCTTGATAAAATAAAGTATTATTTTCGCATAATAAACCCTTTTCTGCTAGATTTAAAAAGTTTTCTAGAGTGATAATTACCAAAAATCACTTGAAATTCTATCTGTTCTCGGTTTTTCTGACGTAATTTTCTGACGCGTACTATCTGAAAATATATCAATGTCAAATGCAATTCCAATTCCAAATGCATTTGCAATTCCAGTGCAAATTCATTCCAATTTTTCTGTATGGACAAGAGATAACAATATCAAATTCTCTTTATATTCCATTAATATTTTCTAATATTTTCTTATACCTCCTTAATATTTTCTAATTATCCTTTGCAATTCTAATTTATTCTTTTTAATTATTTTTATTCCAATAAATATACTGTTATAATTATAAAAATGCTTACCGTACATATTTAACAGACTTTACTATTTTATACCAATAATGCCACTTTTAAAGTATCAATTATACCAGTCAGAGAGACATTAAGACGATATTGCACCTAGTTCCATTAAATTTCAATTGCATCTACTAGTACATACATAAGCCATCAGACTTGAATAATACAATGTTCGATTTCAATAATTTTCAGGTCAAAGTTTTTACCATCGATCAGTTTGAACATAAATGTTTTAGATTGTAAGAGAGCCAGATCTATTCAAACTCCTTTCAGGTTTTATATAGGCCTTTGTATATAGGCCTTTGTATATGCTGATGGATAACAGTCTTTCTTATCAACTGCTGTACTCTTTTTATCCCTTTTAGGCACAATTGGCAGTTTTAACTTTGCGTATCTTTTCCAGATTTTCATTCCAGTGCATTGACATTTATAATAGTACATTAAATAGAATTCTATTATCTGATTCGACTGAAAACAATATTAGACTTCCCTTTTGCTTCCTCAATTAGAATTGGATCTTTACACACTCCTTTAGTTTTTCTTCATACCTTTTGGATCATATGGTACCCATTCGATCCACTTAAATTGTTATTCATAATTGTGTGCAAATGGCTAAGAGAATTTTGGAAATCCTCACTTTTTCTGCGATATATAAACATGTTTTGAGAAACATTTGATTTCGTTCTTTTAATTTATAGATCTGAGAAGTTTTCCATTCTTTCATTTAAGTAGGACATTTTTCGTGTTGGAATCTCCTTACTCGTACGAAAATTTGAGCTACAGGAACAGTGTTAAACAAAATCAAGGGAATTTCTTTATCAATACAGATAGTATCGTATCAGAGAAAGTCGGCAGTAAAGGGACTGTGTTAAAAAACTACAATAGCCCTTTTACTTCCAAACACCAACTGGCATTATTTATTTTCTTTAAGTCATATTCAAATGCTTTGACGAATAAGTTAGTGCCAGTAAAAGTATCTTCTGATCTGATAACGAATAATTTTAGCCTTTAACTATCAACGTTGCTTCTTACTCAAATCAACAAAATCCGACTCTTACAAAATCCAAAAAGATTTGGCTATTTAGGAGCCGGAAGAAGATCTGCTGCTTTCTTTGAAAATTGATGATATCCCTTATACATTTTTTCTTCATGAATTGTAAATAAATATATATTTGTCATCTATAAATCGTTGATGAAAAGTATAATGTACCTTAACATCAACATAGGCACTAATAATTATAACTCAACATTTATTATCGTATTTTATTCCAGTAGCTCTTCTAGCTTGCTTTAGAACGACAAAATAATCAGCTTCACTATCTTTCTTGCAAATAATGCAGTCTTTCTCCGCCTTCTATACATAGTTCATTAATCGAAAAAAAATTTCCCTTCCCAATATCGTTCACTCCACTGCTGTTACTTATTTTTAAGTTGAAATAAGAGTCTTATATACCTTCCAAAACTTACTGTAATATCAACATCTATATGAAAAAATAGCTTAAAATCATGCCACACGCAATATTTATAAGACGAAAATTGTTAATATACCATTTTTATGTTGCAAAGCAAAAAACGCCAACATTCCTGTGAATGGATTTCGTGGAACATTTGATACGTTATTATATACAGGGTATTCGTAAATTGTTTTGACAAAATAAGAGGGGTGATAGTACCCATCAAGACGAACAATATTTACTGTGCAACCTAGGGTCGCATTCCACTCTGAGTGTCAGAAAAGAGTAACTTCGAAACAAGTCCAGCAAGCACAAGTTAGTGTTGATAGACGACTGCGGGAAACTGGCCTTTTCTCTATCTCCAAGAGCGATACGAGATGTATGCGAAGTGTGCGGACGCCGGAAATGGAAGAGCGTGTCTTGGAGAGATTTGCATCAGCTTCTTTCACAGGCACGCGAGTGGTTGCAGCCGACATTGGTGTGTGTCACAACACGGTGTGGAATGATAAACATGTTACACGTATGCACCCCTTCTGCGTGCAAAAGGTTCCATCTTTAAACGCAGATGACTATCCCCGCCAGCTAGAGTTTGTAAAGTGGATGATCCAGATGATAACTAACAATCCGCAGTTTCTTGCCCTACCGTTATTCAGTGATGAGGCCTCGTTTACCCGAAAAGGCATTTTCAACACTTGCAATGCACACGTCTGCGCTGAAAGCCATGAATATCTGGGCAGGTATCCCAGGTGATTGCTAGTTGGCCCTTACCTGTTGTCCGAACGTTTGACCAGTTCAACGTTCCGTGTCTTCCTGGAGCAAGTGCTGCCCGGTTTATTGCAAGCTGTTCCACTCATCACACAGAGAGCCATGTGGTTGTTGCATGATGGCGCCCCAGCACACTTTTCCAGTGGGTCCGATACGTCTTGAATGCAACATATCCTGGACGGTGAATTGGACGTAGTGGACTTGTGGCTTGGCCTCTACGGTCGCCGGACCTCAACCCACTGGAATTCTTCTTCTGGGGGCACATTAAATCATTGGTGTAAGAGACGCCAGTGGACTCCGTAGAAAATCTCGTCGCGAAAATCGTTGTTGCAGCGGACAGGATAAACACGACACCAGGTGTCTTCGAGAGAGTGAGCCAGCCAGTCGTTCATTCGTCGGTGTGAATTGTGCAACGGCACCCTTATCCGTCACTTTGAGGATCTACTTTGAGTCTTTCTGTGATGTAAATAAATAGGTTTATGCCACTTATGATTACGGTAATTTTCCTTATTTTCACTGTTGAAAATTCAAATTTAACTTTACGCTTTTCTGACACTCAGAGTGGAATGCGACCCCAGGTGCCATTATTCGTCTTGATGGGTACTATCACCCGTCTTATTTTGTCAAAACAGTTTGCGAACACCCTGTAGTGTGTTCAAAGACAGGTTCTACTGAAATTGCTTCTGTTGTAATTTCTTTTGGGGCTAATATTAAATTTACGATGAATGCCAAAGTTTTATATCATAAATAATATGTAGGTGTCTGCAAATATATTTGTTCCAGACAGTTTAATCCTATACTGGATAATTTTACGTTTGCAATTGAAGTAAAATACGAATTATATATGAAACTTCTCTTCGAATTAAATTTTTGACTTCACATTCTACTTACTATATAATATTTCATAACATTATTTATATCAATATGAAATATTTTTGCCTGCAATTGCGATTTGAAAATTACATAAACGAAATATTTAATTCGAGAAATTCGGCACAAATAGTTGACTTAAATAATTACTGTTAATTTAGTCGAGAATGTTGTTATTTAAGCGAGATATTTTTGTAAAATATGGCATTACCCAAATAAAAATCCACCCATGGTCTTGTTTAAAAAAGTTCATGTTTAACAGTTGGGAAATTATAATCAATCCGAGAATGTCTTTATTTAGTGTTAAAGAAATGCTGAAGTTGTTTGACAGCAAAAGCAATCATTGTTTAAAAAATATTTTGAAAAAGTAGAAACATCAAAATATTGAAAAATTAGTTTTATTTCATAAATGATACACGCAAAAATGAAACACTTTGCTGTGCTTTTCAAATTTTGAAAATAAATTTTCCATTAATGTCACATGTATAATATTTGAGCGTCTTACCACGAATTTCTTAGAAATTTTTCCTCTCCCTAAATTATTATTTGATTCTTCTGGAATCCATATGTAAACACCTGCACATAGCAAACAATAAGTGCGGAGGAAGAAACAATTTTGGCTTTGTTTCATTTCTTTTTGTGGTCGCAATTTTTTGCTTAATCTTATTTGTATTCAGTTACCGGAGTAGTAAAATGAATACTGCTATGTAATCAGAAAGAAGTGATGCATAACAAAGAATGTTAAGAGTAAAAACATTACATTGGATTAGTTAGAAATATATTGCGAAAAAGGGGAAAGACGATATATTTTACATATGAATTTCAGATATATTTTATTAGATACGTGCAGAAATTTTAGATTCCAACATCCATGTTTTCGTATTTCTGACGTCAGACAAATCATTAGCGAGATCTGTCAACCACTCTAAGCTATAAATATAGCGATAGTAGCGACATATATGGTAGTATGACAAATTCGATAAATATCGATAATTTTTAGATTTGGAGGAAAGGTCGCCAAGTTGGCGATTTTTAGTCTAAAAATCTAATTTACTTTAATTGATAATGCCTGTAGATTCGTTGGAATTACTAATTTCATATAATATTTTCAAAAACTAGTTGGTTTGACTGTTTGTGAATCAGACACCACATCTTGCTAGAAGGACAAATATAATTTGCATTATGTTGCTTTCAATGGATAACAATATAATTGCGTTTTGTTAAGGGTAATATTGTTAGTATATTTCTGATATAGAATCGTAAAGTTATTAATAATATTGAACGATGGCGGGGCTTGATAAGTGTATGAGTCTGAGGATTTCAGGACTAGAGATGCAGACGTTCGGATAAAAAGGAATATTTTATAATAAGTGAAACATTAAGTCACGCGATTAACGCGATTTAACATCTTACTGTATATGAAAATGTAATTTTTCCTGATAATCTATAATCTCAAGATTTTAAAGGAAATGAAAGTTTAAGCCGTCTTAGCACATTTCTATAACTTTTGTAGAGTTACCCTTTTGTTTGTGTTTGTCTGTGTATGTATGTGTGTTCATATGTCTCTGTGGTTTCAACATGATAACAGAAAAACGAATGCATGTATCTTTATGATATTTTATTTGTAGATACGTTATGTAAAATGTTAGAACTGACTATATATTTCTAAAAATGATTGGAATATGAATTTTTCTATAATAATGGGAGGTACGATCTCTACATTTGAGGAAGTTCTTGCATTCATATGAAATTTCACATGTAGATATATTTGGTAAGATAATATAACTAGACATAATATCAAATGTTTGTAAAAGTATATAATATGATTGCATGTGAGAAACACACGTAATTAATCCAGATTATCTAATGTATAGAGATGCCGACGCTTTTCTATAAATAAAATTTTTATAACCAACATAACGAATATGCTTTTCCAATTTAATTGATCTTTCTGCTAGATTGTGCCTCCCTAATTTAAATATACGTAAGCATACGTAAATATATACGTACCCCATATATAATCAATCATATACATACATCAAAGTATGTGTGCGATAGAAGAAACCATTTTGCCATTGCTTCCTTTTCTATCGTAGTATTCCTTTTCTGCTAATGTTATTTGCATTCCGTTAGTAGTGGTAAAACATAAATGCTTCAATGTAGTCAAAAAGTAGTGGCGTGTAACAAAGAAATATAGAGGATAGCGGAAACGTTATATTGCATCTAAAAGAAAGATATTGCAGAATAGAGATAAGTAAACAACATATTTTACAGATTAATATTCATACAAATCTTGAACAGATGTTTTACTAAATACAATAATTTTAAATATATATAGTAGCAAATATATCCGCTGATTCAGTATCCACTTATTCTGAAAAAAAAATTGGTAAATTAAAGAAATAAACGATTTATTACATTAAAACCATAACTGGGTTTTCATTCTTTAAGCAGCAGTATTTTGTCTTTGCTCTTTTATCTTTTGAGTGGACATATTTTTTTAAAATAATATTTGTATCATGTACATGTACTTACGGAGGGTATTTATTGTAAAATGTATAACAATAAGAGTTTTTTTTTATTGCTCATGCAGCGCTTTTATGGAAACGAATGATTTTATTGGCCTATCAGTACTCGAAACTGCATATGATATTGTACAGTACAAGTCTACGGTATTTCTTTATTGCTCTATCGCGTTTTAAGTATCTGACATAAAGTCAGAAACCCTTACTTTTATATGTATGAGAGGGAAAGAAAGTACACTGTAAATGTACTACATTGTTATGTAGAGAACATACATATTATTGCTTCAAATAATGTTGTTAACGCCTTACGGTGCAGAATTTATTAATTAAACTTGACCGTATGTTGAACGAATACACGTTATATATAACGTTCAAGTTATATCCACGGTAAGTCTTGGAACGCATTACTCGCGTATGCGGGGGCATTATTGTTATGTGTTTCCGTACATTTTCGTTAATAACATTGTAAAGTAATTACCTTCCTCGGGAGTAGTGAGATAACCTATTGTATGGACGATTATTCTTATATGGCGGGATTACCTATCGGTACTTATCCTCAAAGTGACATATACTCAAACTTAGAATACTTGATATTTCGGTTCAAGGGCAATAACACAGGACAGCACTGTTTTATATCAATTTCAGTTTATTGAGGACTTCGTAGAAACTACAGCAGCTTGCTGTTTAAAGCAACAGACAACATATATACTAATTGCTATTGCACATCCCCAGAATAATTTACAAATATATAAATTACTACAATATACTAAGCCGGGGATAATACTTTCACGGATATGCATTTACAAAGCTTATATGCTTACCCCGGCATTCTGCTGTGTCGCCCCGTATTGTGGTCAAACCCCGAATACTAGACTCTTCCTAGTCATCGTTGTAACGATTGGGGTTTACTTTCAGTCATCGTTCCACTCATCAATCCTTCATCGTCTACTCAAGAACCCTTCTTTCATTCCAAGAATCCTCTACTCAAGAACACTCTACTCAAGCACCCACTGCTCAAGAAGCCACTGGAACTCTAAGGATCCAAAACATATTCCTTCTCTACTGTAGGAACGCATAAAATGCTTATTAGCTCGGTGTGATTGGTCTATCAACCGAACCAGTTAGACTTGTTAGATTAAATAAACGTAAATTATAATGCAAACTGATGGAGATAATAATCGAAAAGTTATTTAGACCACACAAAATATTGTATATAAAATATATTTCCTCGAAAATTCGTAGATTAAATATTTCCTCGAAAATTCCTAGATTAAATATTTCAACTCAAAAGAAAGTTTTAGCACATCGTTTACTTATTTTATATATCTTTAAAAATATGTTCGTTTACGTTTTTATGCACATTAGTATGTCTCTGAAATGTGCATATGTGAACATAAGAAACAATGCGCGTATCGCCTTTTTATACGTAGATACTTTATGGACGTAACAATGCAGGTATGAAATTCTATATGTAGATATATTGTACAGAAACAAAGTAGATACAATTGTCTACAGTTTGCTTGATTGGGACGCAAATTATTAGAAATTAAAGATATGAGGTGTGGGATAAGATAACTTCAGTAAAAATATTCGTAACACTGTCACATTTCATGTGCAGGGCGCGGTAGCTCAGTGGTTAGCGCGCGAGAACTGCACTCGGTAGGCCCGGGTTCGATTCCCGCCACTGCTAACACTGCCACCGTGTTCACGCGGAGTACGATCACGTTAAGCATGTGGGTCCGTAAGTCCTTCCGAGAGGTTGGTGGTAGGGGAAAGAGGGTACGGTCCCTGTGGATACCTCCCCCACTGGGTTCCGGTCTAAATTGGGTGGCACTTCCCGGCCGTCCAAACAGTTACCTTACACCTTTCTGGTACGTCGGACGGTCTGGGTCTCAACAACAAAAATCCATGTGCAGATGGTGTAGCTGGATTGGAAAATTAACCAACCTCCCAGTGCAGGGGATTTATACCAAGGCTAAAGCGTAAGTGAACATTAATTGTTATTAAATTAAATACATCTCCAGCTCAAAGAATTTAACACTACTTTATGACCGTTCACCACATTACAATAAGAAGTAATATTGAACACCTTTGAGTATTTAGTACATCGCATGAAACTTGCTTAGCAACAGAATTAAATCCAATGTGTTTATACGGCAGACGATGTTTATTAAATGTTTTTGGATTTAAATAATAAAGAAATGTATATAAAAATGAAATTTATCAGAATTGAATTTTTTTCGAATGAAAAACTTGGGGAATTATTGATATTTTTGATTTCTTACATTGGCTGTTTTAATTTTTACTTCAACAAAAATGTTTCAAACTCATTAGCTGTGTTTAGTAAATTGGTGAAACAAAAGAAAACTGGCATGGATATATCTTCTAATACAATGACTAATATTCCTTCATTTTGGCATATGTTAATCAAATTTAAGCATTTATTTACAGACTGGATCAGGAAGTTTTAATTTTCAGATCTGAATGTGAAGATAATTTATTTAGTGAAAAGAGAGATTCTTATACATTTTAGGAGAATTAAATTACATATTTTAGTGGTGTTTGGAATAACAATGTCATTTAGAGTACATCAGAAGTTTGCATATATTTGAAATCACGATATGAGTCGGATGTTTCTGCTATTTTCGATATAAATAAAATCGTAAGTAGGGTTTCTATCTGCCTGTATTTTATCACAGCAAAGAAAACTCACCTCTTTCTTTTTTGTTAACATCGTTAAAAAATTTCAAAATGAACGGCTTCAAATATTAAAAATTATCCGAATTGTGAATAAAGTTTCTTTATATTATCGGTGTGAAGAGCGAGTACACTGCTAGTTTTAAAATATAGATATTTCAATAATTGCAAGTGTTTCAATTTTAGCTTAATTCTATGCCAAGTAGAAAATTTGTGATGCGGTAGTAACTTAAAATTGGATTATACACATAATTATTTACTAACATTAAACCAATTTTATACCTACAGTTGCACAGTAGGAATTCTAGAACACGTGCATGTATAAAATTGATATACGAGTAATTACCTTTGTAGGATTATTTCTTCACGCAAAATTTACCCTTATCATATAATTAACAGCGCTTAAGCTATGGTATTACTCATCCGCAAAATCCTAAAATTGAAAAAAAATTCTTAGGAAAATTGTTTCTTTTTTTTTATTTAATTACTCAATAATCTTTTCAAAATTCTTAATGTTCTTAATAAATGGCTCCAACCTATAAAAACGTTTATCTTTACATAATAATAAAAATTTTTAATTAAGCGGTTTTTGAATTTTACATCTTATCTAGGCGTAAAAGATAAAATCATAAGAGGAAAGGGAGAATAAAATAATGATAATCTTTCCATTTACACAAGAAATAAAAAATGCTAGACTGCTTTGAAGAGTTTATCCTGAAGGAAATGTCCTATATCGATGTTAGTTTCGTAAAGGGGGTGTATTTAGCTTTTGTTTAAACCTCAGATTCCCTTACATCCGCTGTTTCTGTTATTGCTATTTAAATAGCAAGATATAGAGACCTATTTGGAATTCTGAAAACGCAGAAAAGTCGTAATGTCTCATTTGAATCTTTATCCCTGTTTTATTGCAATTTCGGGAATGGTTTAGAATGAAATTTTGGCAATTATTTCGGCAAAGAATAATTTGAAAGAGATTAAAATCTAGTTGTTATTTTAGATAACGTAAAAATAAAATTACAATAATATTTACAATATGTATTTAAACACTGTAAGTGAGAATGTAAAAATCAGATTTCCAAAGTTCACCAATAAACCATATAAACAAAAAGTTTTATTTCTACTATTGTGATCTCAAGCGTTTTATAAAAAATAAAAAAAAATTAAACTATGGTCTTGAAACCACTAATTTTTAAAAAATATTTTAATTAAATTTTGCAGTACATTATTAACAGGGGTGGTTTGAATTCGCGCTCTTTATGTTACATTATAAACCAATTTCTTAAAAACAGGATTTTTTTTTTGCATAAATAAAACATTTATTTTATCCAGATGAAGCCGAAATGGTGTAAACAGCAACATCATGAAAAAAGAAGGACATTTATTGGGCATACTTCAGTTGCAACAAGACACATCCCCGTTACTTTGTTCTCATCCATTGCAGATTAATAGCATTGTCGCGTTGTCTTGTCACTTGCTAAGGTTTTGTTCTTCGTTACTTCGAAGGGCAACATTTCAGCTAAGTTACGGGGAAAAATAGTGTGGTGTTACTTCTTAAGAAGCCTTCGAGTTTATATTAGAAATTACTAGATAATTAGATTATATGTTTATTTTAGTTTTGTGCAATATTGTATGTCAAAATACGGTACACAGTGATAAATAAAAGTTTAAATGAAGATAACAAATTTGAATTCTCTTTAGATAGCAAATTTTGATAACCTCTTCATTACCAGTCTATGGAGAATTATGATTGAAATGTAAAATATATTTCATTATTATCAGTAATGCATCCCAAAGTCACATGCTTGTGATTTGTTGCCCCATAACAATTATTTACATTGTAATATACTATGTATTGTAATGAATATAAAATTTCTGCATTTTAAACATAGTAACTTCCTAATTTACTTTCCTAACAAAAAAGTATAACTGTTATAATTGTTTATTTTTTATACATTTTGGTTATTTACTAGTGACAGAGTCTGGAAATCTAAGACACTTCTCCTATTTTGTGAAAAAAAGGTCTCCGTTTCAAAATTGATTCCTACGTTTGGTGAAAAGTGAAAATAGTGAATGAAACATATCTTTCTATCGATAGGAACGCCAATCATTTGTCACAAATGTAGGAGTTTCCATTCCTGAACAAAACATACAACAAGATATCTTGACACATGTGAGTACCAGGAAACGAATTATGTGGATTTAACTCCCCAAGATTGATGAAAATGATTGATGTAATACCATAATGGTGACATAAAAACTAATTTTATCCCTTTAAAAATCGGGGTGTTAGATGTGTTAAATGCATCATTTTAAACTTTATAATTTATTTCTATATCTTTTGTAGAATTTCTTTGAATTATACCCCTAAGACAATAAGTACACTACACTTCGTGGGAAGGGTAAGAAAAACATAAACAATGTATAGAAGCACAGATAACACAATAATGCAGCATACAACTGTTTCGAGGATGGACTGGATTCCCTTCGTCAGTGTAAGAGAACCAACAAAGGTGTTTTGTGCACGCCAATCTTGTGTGTTAATTCTTGTTTTTGATTGTCTGGACTGTTCTTCGTGCTGCTTTCTGATTGGCTCTTTCTGAATTCAGGTTGTGGGTATATAATCTCCCCGCTTCTTTTCGCGCACATTACTCTTTTTGACTTCGAGTTTGTTGGTTTTCTTGCACGAAGGGAGTCCATTATATCCTCGAAACAACTGTAAGCTGCATTATTGAATTATTTGTGTTTTCCTCGAAACAACTGTATATCCTCGAAACAACTGTAAGCTGCATTATTGAGTTATTTGTGCTTTCATACTCATTCTTCAGTCTTCTTTACACCCCCAAGATTTTCAGTGAGTCAAAAATTCAAAATTAGAGTCTATGTGATAGACTGCACTAAAAAGATATATGAATTCTATTAATGTTACTATGTTCAGTGCAAATTTAGCTTAAAAGACAATATCAGCGTAGCAGTTAAATGCATACTATTGATTGACAAAAACGTTCTAGAACCGTTTTTTTACCAAAGTAAAAGTAGGCAATTGTTGAGGGCTGTAATTATTCAAAGTCTCACTTCACATGCCCCATCTGCATTTAAAGCAGCTTTTATCACTCCTTTGTGTCACTTTTGGCCCTGATAAATGCGTTTCTTCTCACATTAGGAAGCAGTTTGTAGGAGTTTTGAAATTTTTGGGACCATGTAATTTATATAGATATCATGTGAACATCATATGGGTATAAATAAGATATATAATGGCAGTTCGGTTACAGCAATCTTTTAATGATGACTCTAACGAGAATGAAAACACAGATATTGTGACTTGGTGGAAAAATTCTGCTTAGAATGGGTAGCTCTGGTTGCAGTAACTTTGCTTTATTTAAGCGCAACAGAAATATTCATCTATATTGTACTTGTTTATTGTTGTGAAAATTCCTGATCATATTTATTCACCCGATAGCATAGCTACTTTGAATTGTGTATTTATTAAACTAATGAGACTTTATTGATCCCTATGATATATATATTGCACACAAATAAAATTCGTAATTCCAGATGTTGCGAAAAATGTAATTGATCCGCTTTTATGAAGTTTGACACATAGCTACTTCTCAACAAGTTCAGTGTTTATGCTTATCCAGCACTCAAGACACATATTTTCTCTCAATTACTTTATTTAGGCAGTAAAGAGGACTGTAAAATTCGACATGGTCAGTGACTCTAACTGACGCTTAACCAAAGACTCAACACTGGACAGCCCGTCACATCCGGCATTTTGAACGAAACTGAATATTTACGCCTTTTCTTCCCACATGGTGGAGCTTTTCAAGACGTCGTAGCACATATATGCCAGATCTTAGTATATTTAGGAATACTTAAGAATGTTATAACAGAGTTTCAATCTTACCGTCATTGCAAAGTTCGCAGAACGTTTTTTCAATCAATTTTGAGCGGCATCAGTAATATTATTTTTTTCTTTCAACGAATTTAAAATCTTAAATTTATTTAATTAAGAAAGAGAGAATTCATTTTTATATTCCAGCACAGTCTTGACAAGCGATCGTATGATTATGAAATGTGATGACCACGAATCTGCAAGCTTTCTCCCTCTTTTAAAAATATAAAAATCTGGCCTGATTTGACGATTTTTCAGAATTTTTATAGTTCCACATCAAATTCGCATGTCATCGAGTAGTACTTACTCTCAGCGGAAGCTGGGATACTTGTGTAAGTTAGAATTGCTGGACAGATGCACATGTAATGTCGGTTGCTAGCTTCGTAACTGTTTCTAACACTAGTATAAGAAAAAAGGGCAGTGCAAAATGTGAATGTGTTCAGATTGAATAACCCTTATATTAAAATATTACATGTATTAATAAAATTTTTATGGTTTGTAAAAGATGGAAAAGTTTCACATTCCGAGTTCTCATGGGTATTAAAATAGTGTCTATTTAAAATAAATATAAAATAAATTATAATAAACTATTAAATAAACTTTTAAAATAAATATAAAAAAATCTGATGTGGACAACACATGACTCTTCTTATATAATGTAATGAATTTACTACTTTTACAGTAAAAAAATAGGTTTTTCTTATAGTAGATATAATATTCCTTTCAAGATATTGAATTTTCGACAATTAGTAGTCATTTTCATTGATTTAGCGTCATTTTTATCCCAACATTTCAAAAAGTCGCCAAGTTGGCGACATTCCGCCAGATTTGTCGCCAAAATTTCGCCAAGCGTTATGGACGAAGAAATAAGTTGTTCTTACAGCAGATAAATGATTATTGGCGTTCAAATACAAAAGTATTGCTCAAAGTATCTTTTTTCAAGAATGGAACGAGCTAGATCCACGAGAATAATGTCACCCAATTTATCGCATGGTATTACATATGAAAAGTGAACATGTTTCTCAATAGAAAATATTTCTTTTTTTCATTTTATATGACTTTTTGATATTTTTTTTAAATGTGCAATATCTCAAGAACGGTCCATGTTAGCGTTCTAGAATTTATGTCAATCGTTTTCTGATGAAAAATTACATAAGAAATGTCTATTTGCGTAACTTTATTAGTGGTTTTGATTTTTGACGATTTTTTTAAAATTTTATTCGAAACTTTATGGGGGTTCTGGACATTCGATTACGTATAAAAACAATAGGCTTCCAGTGTTTACGAATTGTGATTTTTGTACCAAATTTCATTCGAATCGGTCCATTCGTTCGTCAGTTATCGTCTCCACAGACTCACTGACACACACACACAGACATAACTTCAAAAATGTCTGATTCGTGATCAGGGATGCTTGAAACGTACTCTCCCGTCGAAAACTCGAATTCGAATTTTCGATCCCGTCACAATACTTTCCTTATACATTATGTATATAAGGAAAGTAATAGGCCGGGGGATGTGTTTTTAAGCAGATGATTTCATTCCACATTAATACCAAGATGCTAAAGTGTTTTCAGAAGTTTCAGATTAAAATTTTCTGTGTATATTTTACATTGGCGCTATCCTGCATATCTAGACTAAATTTTCATTTTAATATATATATATAACGCAGGTGGTGATAAATAATTTGTTTTTGATAGCCTTTTAGACAGCATTTAGTCATGTCCATATCAAATATTATTCTATAATCCCATAGAATTAAAAAATTACAAAAAATTAACTGTGAAAACTATTTACTTAACATTCGTAAATATCGATAATATTTTAAAAATATATTCTACCTAAAAATTTATTTTGCTTCATAAAGGTACTATTTGTTTGGTGGATTTATTAGTGTCCAGACATTTGCGCAAAACATAGCCGCAATAAATTGAAAAAATAATATCTAATGTTTATGAGCACGCGACTTTCCCTACATAATTAGTTTCTTTCACAGTGAATATATGATATATATTATTCATTATTGTACAAGATTCACGGAACAATGTTATTAACGCTGAATTGTATATTTACAACCATTTCGAAATCCCCAATTAACTTATATTTCGAGAACATCTAATTTGACGTTCTAAACGACAGAATCTAAATAATCAATGTCGATATCCGCAATATTTTTTAAATATTAAAATATTTTAGTGATTAATTTATCCAAATGAATGAAGCCAACTTATCAATTTGGCTTCAATTTCTTTGATTTAGCGTCTTTTTTGCAATTTTGACGATACTTCCAAAAATCTAGGGCGAAGGATCGCCGAGTTGGCTATATTTTAGTGAACTGGTCGTCCAGTTAGCCAAATACATTGCCAATCGCTAGAGATAAACGGAGAAAACTTATACACAAATGATTATTGGCGAATTTTAAACATCAAATACAAAATTATTACACAAAGAATGTTCTCTCGTGAATGAAACAGACTGGATCCACGAGAATGATGTTAACAAATTTATCACGTAATATACATATTAAAATGAGCCTAATTTGCACTAGTTAGAACTTTTTCAATTTTATGTGATTTTTTAAAAATTTATTTGAAAAATGTGCAATGTTTCGAGTGCGGTTCATGCGTTATAAAAATTATTTCATTCTTTATCTAATGGAAAATAACATATGAAATAATCATTAACTTAAAAATATAGAAGGTTCTGTTTTTTTAATGACCTTTTCAGAATTTAATCCGAGAATTTTGGAGGGGGTCTTCGATCGAACATTCGATTCAGTTTAAAATCAATCGAATTCCAGTATTCACAGATTGTAATATATGTATAAAATTTCGTTCTAAACGCTTCATTTGTTCGTGAAAGAGCGCATCCACAGACTCACACATACATACACATACTCACACACACATACACATACTCACACACACATGAACACACACATCACCTCAAAAACGTTTGATTTGGGTCCAGGGATGCTTAAAACGTGCTCTTCCGTCCGAAAGTCAAATTCAAATATTCCGGTCCTGTTATGATACTTTCCTCATAAATTATATGTACCCTATATATTTCTCTATACATGCATTATATATTCCCTATACACACATGTAGGTAAAGAAGATAATAAATCGAATTTTGATGTATAATAATTGAAATAACAATACCAAATTTTAAACGATTTAAAAAAATATATTTTGACAAGCCATCTCTATACTTACACACAGTCACATCAAACACATAGATATACATGTAGACTTCATTGAAACCATTGCTTATTAGCGTTGTTTATTCAGGGTTGTTCAAAACAGGCAAATCTATAAAAATCCAAGAGTTCGATCCCGCCACAGTAAAAATAACGTGTTACTACCCTGTCCAAGGAATTTTGACTGGCTGCAGGAAAACATTGCGCGCGCACGAAAGTCCGCATAACATGAAAGTTCACATGAAGGGAGGCTTAAAAATTTGCCACTGTAAATTTAGACCAAATGAGCGATATTACGCTATTTGTGAATACTTTCATTATATATTAATTCGAACTCATAAAATGCTCTCATTGGCGTCTCTTATCGTTAACCGATGTAAGGGTCTGGCAGTGTTACTAAAGTTCTTTACAAAACGGCAGTAATAGGTACGGACTGAAGAAACTCCTTACTCCTTAGCTGCTGAACATCGTGCGGTCTGCACCATCCTTTCACAGCATTCATTTTGTCAGGATCTGTCCTTACTCCCTTTTCATAAATGCTACATCCCAAGTATGCGACTTATTTCTGGAATAGTTATCATTTTGAAGGAATAATCTTTAAATTAGCACTCTTCAATTTTTCAAATACCCACCTAAGGTTTTGTAGACGTTTGTCACATGATCTTCCAACAATAATTATGTCGGCCAAATAGACAAGACAGGATTCACAAGAGAGTCTTATACGCACGGTCTCCATTACCCGTCTAAAATTTACAGATGCATTAAAAAGTCCGAAAACCTCCTGTTAATCTGCCAGAGTCCTTGTCTGATGGTAAAAGCGGTTTCTTTCTATCCTCCGGATGGATATCTACTTGCCAATAGCCACGCTTGAGATTTAGAGTCGAAATCCACTTGCTCCCAGAAAGGGTACCTAAAGTCAGTGTTTTATCAGGCATACATCTGGGAGGGGGCGAAGAGCCCGCACCCCGGAGGCATTTTATATTAACTTAGTCTCTATTTATGTGACATCATTTAGATATATTTTTATAGGGCATATAGAAACCGGCCCCCTGAAGTATCATCCCCCCCAGCCAAAAAGTTCTGAAGTCTAAAGTATCGTCAATTCTTGGAAATGGAAAACCGTCTTTCTTTGTCATGGAGTTGAGTCTCCTATAATCAACGCAGAATCTCATAGAACCATCTTTCTTCTTCACTAAAAGATTGTTGAGGCCCAAGAACTTGACGGTTCGATCACGACACTTTCCTGCATGTCATTTAAAAGTTTGCATACTTCTTTCTTTCCGAGTGGAACTCTTTGAAGAGATTGTTTAACCGGGAACTAGTTGCCGGCTTCAATTCTATGTTTAGTTAGTCTGGTCCATTCAGCGTCTTTCGAAACATTGGAGAAGATTGCACTTAATTCAGAAATGAGGCTTTTACACTCTTCGTGGTTCTGCATGATTTAATTGATTAAGTTGGTGCTTAAGTGCTCGGGAATGCTGTCTCTATCTTTTGGACAACCCCGCATCAAGCTAGTTACCGCAGAGCATGAAGCTAACTGCTCTCCATTATGAATTATTTTGGGCCTGTCGCTAATGTTTGCGATTCGGACAGTTATGCAGTCTCTTGAAACATCCATGAGAGCCGCGACTACAAACATTTATTTCCCGTTATGATCCAGTGATAGAAAATCTGTTACCGCCATTCCACGTGTGTTTGCTTGGGTCTTCTTGGATTCCAGTCACCAAACACTAGCTACGTGCGGGCAGCAAAACATCTTCGGCAGTGATTTTGTTATACTTTAAGATACCTTCCATTTCTTTTCCAAACCAAAAAAATATCTTCTCTGGTTGCCCGTAATTCGTTATTTTGGAAGTTTAGTCAAATCCGTGTTTTTTGTAAACGTCCAGTCCGAGAATGCATGAGTCATAAATGTGCGCAACATGAGCAACATTATGATTTAATTCCATTGCGTAGCAACATGATATATTTTTGCTTTCATGTCTCGTTGCGGAACAAACATCGTTATCTCAAAGGAAAGTTTAATAGTGTGCTTTTATTATTATCTCGATAACTCATGGTCCTCAAAACTCGAATCATAGAATAAAGTTTACGTGGAGCTTTTCCAAGTCGATCCTGAAAATTTCATTAAATTCGGTGCAGCCATTCTCCTGTGATGATGAGACACACACACACACACAGACAAAAGAACAGACATATTTTCAATTTTATTTGATTTCAAAAATATTTTATTGGATAAGTGCAACAAAGTCTATATACATATACTTATGTTTTCGTATTTCTTATCTATGTCTGATATATGATTAAGAAAATCCAATATCTCTGTTAGTCTGCAAAGAATTGGTTGCGATACATTTAGGAAAGAAGACGACACATTTGGTGCAATATAAACAACTTTTAGATTTTAAGAATATGGCAAAAATTTAGAGATAATCAAATTTGTTTTATTTAATAATACCTGTCGCTTAAGAGAGATTTATTTATTTTATATTCTTGTTTTAAAGTGTAACGAATTTCACAATATGTAAAACAGACACGTCTTTTTAATGGAGCGCTTAGAATTTGCGCTTTGTTGGAAGAGGTTTCGGTATGGTAAATTAATTGCGGTTTAAGTGATGAGGTTAAACGAATTGCTAAAAACTAATTGCGGTTAAATGAATTGTTAAAAACTAAGAGCGGTTAAACTAATTGTTATAAACTAAGTGAGGTAAAACTAATTGTGTTTTGTAAAACTCATACAGTAATTACATTCTGTTGTAGAATCTAAAATACATCATTATACCAGACGGTCAGTTTGCTTGATTCGCGTATGTCCGAGTATTTCAGAAGAGCTAGTGCTCCAGGCGTACGGATGGAAGGACATATTTTACAGATCTGTATAAATCGTCACATGCCGGTTTTAAAATCTAATTGTATATGAAAAAGTAAATTTTCCTGAAAATCAGCGATTTCAACATTTTGAAGGAAATGCAGAAAATACAGGATATACTTAAATACTTGATGTAAAAAAATAGTTGATATTCATTTCTATAATGAGCATGATCAGAATAAGAGTTATTCGAAACTAGAACGAATCACCCAAATAAGTACAAGATTCCTAATAAGTGTCCAGTACTTAAATAGTACGTACATGGGTAACATCATATTCAATTTCCAAATCGCCTGTTTTGAACTATAATCATTTTCATGATACAAATAAAATCCCCAAATCACAAATGAGAATCCCAATTGTTCATATCTTCTGCAATCAACTTAATTTTAAAGTTTCCAATACTTAATTTTGAAAACTTATGAAAACGCGAAAGGAACTTAACGAATCACGCACTCCCGCAATCTAGGATCAACAGGACGTTTCCTATTTCCGCACAAAGCAGAAAAAAAAAAGATTCAAAACTTCTCTCCGGAAAAGAGCCTCTGTCAAGAACTCACACATTAATCACAACCCGCTTACCCCTCTTAAAAATGGATCTGATTCAGAGAGAGGGGTGGGAAAACGGATTTTCCCGTTGAAGTGTAGACGGCCCATTGCAATTACTGAATCGATCACTTAAAAAGTTACAAAAATAAAATTACTTATGAAATCTAAACTTTTTACTTCGAATGTTGAGACATATGGGGAACCAAACCAAATCATTTTAACCAAATCATAGAATTGTGATAATCTTATTCTTCCGGATGTGGCGATATATATATATTTATATATATATATATATATATATATATATATATATTTATATATATATATATATATATATATATATATATAATATACAAGATGTCCATAATTAAAGTAGAGGTGTTTAAAGCCCGATAGTGAGAGAACTGTTGGACCAAACTCAATCAAATTTGCAGTAAATACTACTTAGATCATGAGGTTTGGATTTTTAAAAGAAAGAAAAAATTCGGATTTTTGCCACCGCGGGCCAAAGTGGCGCTGCAAGGTCCAATTTTGGAGTAAAATAGACATAGGAAGTACAGAAAGTTAACATTTTACATGTATTTTGAAAAGGACATCCCATTTACATTTTATACGTATTTAGTACATTCTATATTGACATTTGCATCTTACATTTACATACGATTGACATTAATTTTTATATTGGCATCATTGATTATGTTTTCCTTGCCTATGTTCCAAAAAATGCATTCTCTGAACAGCATTCTTTACTGCAGAATGCAGCTGATCTCCATTGATTTGCTTGACATGCGATTTTATTCGGTCCTTCAAAGTGGCTAAACTATCCACATTCCCTTGGTATACCAAGCGCTTTACATGAACCCACAATCAAAAGTTACAAGGGGTGTCAGATCAAGTGAACGGGCTGGCCACTTTATAGGAAACGCTCGACTAATTAATTATTCGGTTGTTGGTAAAATGCTGTCACAGAACTTCCTGTAAGCGCAATCCAATATGAGGGGGTGCTCCATCCTGCATAAATATCGTAGATTCAAGACATCCAAGCTGTTGAAGTTTGGAAGAATAACAAAGTTCAGCAGCATTGTCCGATACCTCTCAGCATTGACGGAACTTTGTGTACTTCCTACTCCTATTTTACTCAAAAACTGAACCTTACAGCGCCACTTTGGCCCACGGTGGCAAAAATCCGAACTATTTTTTCTTTTAAAAATAAAAACCCCATGGTCTAAATAGTATTTACTGAAAATTTGGTTGAGTTTGGCACAACAGTTTTCTCACTATTGGGCTCCAAATACCTCTACTTTAATTATGGCCACCCTGTATGACCGGATCTGTCAAATGAAATTGAAACAAGACATTATGATTTGTTTTGGTTTTTTATTCAAAATAAGCCCCTCTGGTTTCAATACACTTGTTACAGCGATTTACTAATGATTCGAATGCCTGTTCCAGTTCACTTTGCGGAATGACCTCCAAAGCACGAGTCTAAGTTGTTTGTACGGTCGAAATATCATCAAAATTATACCCTTTGAAATTCATTTTAAGTTTTGGGATTGAAGAGAAGTCGCAGAGGGCTAAATCAAGCGAATGTGGTGGATAATTCAACACTCAGACGTTATTTTTTGCCAAAAATCTTCGAACAATTAGTGAGGTGTGACTGGGTGCATTATCATGCAACAAACAGCAACTGCTTTCATCCAATATTTTGGACGAATGCCACGAGTTCTGGTCGTCAAATTCTTCAAAACATTTAAATAATACTCACCAGTAATTGTTTGTCCAGTTGGAACAAATTCTTTGTGGATAATACCCTTACTATCGAAGAATGTAATAAGCATTGTTTTGATTTTTGATTGAACTTTTCTTGTTCCTTTTTTTTTTTGGCATGTGGTGAGTTTTTTGACTTCCATTCCGCACTTTGTCGCTTTGTTTCAGAATCATACTGGAAACACCATGTTTCATCACATGTAACAATCGATTTCAAGAAGTTTGGATTATTTTTAGCGGCTGACATGGTGTCTCTGCAATGTGCACTTTTACTTGATTTTTATTCACTGGTTAAAGTGTGTGGAACAAATTTAGCACAGACTTTTGTTATGGCCAAATCTTCATGCAGGATGGTTTGAATCGGTTTTTTTTGTTGATGTTTAAAGGCTCTTCCATCATTCTTAGTGACTGACAGCGATTTTTTGCCGCGAAATCACGCACGTTTTAATAATCTCAGATGACCTAGATATAGTATTGTGTATATATACAGTAGTGGCTACAATTGTGGAAACCTTTTGGGAAAAATTGTATTTTTGAGGTTTGATGGCTCATAACACCACATTTTTTGTACCAATACCATAAAATTATATATCAATGGAAAGATAATTTAATCAATAATGTAATGCAATAACATTTATGAATTATTTTTTAATAGTACAGCATTTATAAAGAAGAAAGGGAAATACATAAATAAAATGAGATATACAAAAATTCTCACCATGTCAGTTAATACTTAGTTGGGTAACCTTTAGTCTTAATTACGGCCATACAGCGCTTTCCCATGGAGTGGACCAAGTTTTTTAGTTCTTTAGTTGTTATAATGTGAAACCAAGATCGAATTATTGCGTCTGATAATTGGTTTTTATTGCTGAGTTGCTTCTGACTAACAAGTTTCTTTATTCGGTTCCATAAATTTTCGATGGGATTAAGGTCTGAGCTATTCCCAGATCATTCCGGAAGTTGAAAATGATGATCATAAAACCACTTTTTACACACACGAGCAATATGACATGGAGCTGAATCCTGTTGAAATATAAATGCTTCATTATCTTGGAAAAGATCACGTGCGAAAGGCTGCAGTTTGGGCTCAAGTATTTCATTTATGTATCTTCATTATATATCTTCATTTATGTATCTGGACATTTATATTCCCATTGATCACGCAAATTCTGTCCACACTTCTTTATGTCATACAACCCCAGATCATAACATGTGTTTCATGGTCAATCAGGATGCAAATCTTCTCCGATTTTTATCCTTACGTATTTTACACCATCACTACCAAACAGGGAGAGTATGGTCTCATCACTCCGAATTACACTGTCTCATTGTTCCGTTGTCCAATTAACATGGGTTTTAGCCCAGTTTGATCTTTTCAATCTTTTTTTGAGAGATAAAAATGGCTTTTTTCGTGGAATTCTAGCATTTAGACTAAATTCATGCAGTCTGCGCAGAACAGTCCTTGTACCCAACTTCACACTGCATCGCGCCATTTCACCTTGTATAAACTGAGATGGTTTTCTTCTGTCACCTAGGCACAGTCTCTTAATTCTTCTATTATCATTGGGTGTTGTGCAGCTTTTCATGCCTTTACCAGTCTGGTTTTGTAGTGACTGAGTCTCCTTATTTTTTATATATATTATAGTCCAAACTATAAGTAAAAATAGAGGATTGAAATTTTAAATAATGTTAAAAAATCAAGTATTACCATGAATCATGAGGCAGGATTAATGGAGGTCACGTGCTTAGCAGGTGTTCAGTTGGGATTGAATGAGAGAGAGTTGAGTAATATCCAGGAGTAAGAGAAGAAAATTAAACATAGATTTAGTAAGGAAGCTGTGCAGATATAACAGAAGTAGATTCTGTGAGAAAGAAGTAAAACCCAAAGCGAAATGTAAGCGAGAAGATGATTAGAAGCTAGGTTCTCATGGAGTAAAACTATGAACTTGAGCGACCTACTATAAATTAAATATCATAATAACATCACTTCATGATAAAATCTTCCCTCCAAGTATTTTCCTGTTGTTTGTTGGAATAGCTGTTCTTGTTTGTTTATCGCGAAAATGGAGTTGTTTTTTGTTTAAGAAACCGGTTGATATCTTTACATATATAACTCATGCTAGTATTAACAAAGTATAAATTAACTCACTCAGACGGCTACAGTAACAAATGTGATACAAAAGCATCGTTATAAAAGACATCAAACAATTTCTGAGGCAAAATACACCTTTCTGCTTCAAAATAGAGATACAGAAATCACACCACTAAAGACAAGATACAGTAATTTCTAGTCGCCTCGGCATGCACTTTCCTGATTTTTCTAGTGTAGTTGTTCTATTTTTTATCTTGATGAGAGACACTGTTTTTTCCACCAAAATGGTTTATCATTGATATGGTATTTTTTATACGTCGAATTTAAGAAAGTTTTTACTTTATACTAATATTACATAGAATTTGGCATCGCAATATTTATGGTGATATCTTCCAATTCTAAATTCCACGTTAATGTATAAATGTATTACATAAAAATACATTTTTATTTTCAGAAATAAAACGTTTGTTTCATCCAAATGAAGCCGGATCGATGTCTGCAGCAACGTCATAAGGATGGATACTTGTTAGACATACTTCAGTTGCAATGATACATCCCATCTCATCCATCACAGATTAATAACAGCGTCGCGTCGCCTTGTCGCTTGCTAAGGTTTTGTTCTACTTTGACAGGTCACATTTAAGCTAAGTTACAAACACAGGCAATGTGATGTTGCTTCCAAGGAATTGTTCAAGTTATTATTAGAAGTGATTAGACTATGCCGTTAGGTTCTTGTTTCCGTTTTGTACAATATTTTGGTTCAAAATATGTTACACAAGGGCAAATAAAAGTTCCAATAAAGAACGCAGGATTTTATTTAGGTAGGGTTTGAGTGATCACTGTGTTGTGGATTCAACATCAAATTTCAAAGAAGTTAGAGGGGGGGGGTAAATATGATTCAACATCAAATTTCAAAGAAGTTAGAGGGCTCTAAATAATTTCATTACTGAATCTTATTTCATTTCTGGTTCAAATAATTTTAATTTCCTTGAAGCATCTATTGTTCAAAACTGGCTATATAAATAGAAATAAGATGATATCATAAATTCATATAAGCATGAAATTCTGGAAGAGGCAAACCCATTAACTAAGAATTTCCACTTCCTTCTTTGAAACTGCTATTTCGCAAAATCGGCTATAGATAGAGCTTATATAACGACTTATATGGTTTCAGCCTTAAATTCCAGAAAGAGTCGGATGACTAGGTTTTCACTTCTGGTTCTTGAAGAACCCCTTTCAACTTAAAAGTGTGCACTTTTCATTCACCATCTATTTTTTAGGATCGTCTGATGGTACGAAGGAGTGTGGCAATACCGTAAATAACAGATTAAAATTTGAACTTTAATTTAAAATATAAACTTTCACGTGAACATTCGCTGTTAATGAACGAGAAATGCTATAAAATTAATTGAACATGGATTATATGGATATTTGGACAAAACATGGATTTAATCAAATGGATTTTTCAGCTATGATTTATTATGATTTTCGACAAGGGTTGGCGCAGCAACAGTGTGTCGATTTAACAATTCGACTTTTGGTGATGAAGCACCATCCGAAGATGCAGTTTACAACTGGTTTGAATAATTCCATCTCTGACGTAAGAATCCTAGCGATGAATTTCTTGGAGATTGACCAAGAACTGCTCTGACGCCAGAAAACATTGCAGAAAACATTGATGACAAAAAATAATCACTTCAGATTGCCATGTTACATATGATGAAATTGAGGCATTTTTGAACATTTCAAGGACCTAAGTGGATTCAATTTTACGTGATCATTTAAAGGTCAAAGAAGTTGTACGCGTTGGATTCTACACAATTTACTTCAAACTCAAAATGATGATCGTTTCAAATGATGCAAGGAAAATCTCAAAAGATCTCTGGTGCGCCAAAACATGTCTTTGACATCGTAACAGGTGACGAAACGTGGATTTATTCCTATGAACCTGAAACAAAACAACAATATTCTGCTGTTTATAAATCAATCAAATGCTACAAAAGTTGTTCGTGTTTTAAAGAAATTGATTGCTTCGTTTTTTGGTAAATCAAGCGATGCTGCAACAGTTGCTTTGGAGGATCATAGAACAGTAAATGCTGATTGGTATACGACAATTTATTTGCTAGAAATCGTTGCTCAAATCGGAAAAATATATTTCGAAACGTCGCATCATTCTTCATCATGACAACTCAAGCTCACACACTGCATTTCAAACTATCAATTATTTGAAGTAGGCAATAATTGATTTGATGAGTCACTGTCCTTTTTCGTCTAATTTTGCACTCAATAATATTTTCTTGTTCCCACAATCAAAAATAAAATTCATGGTCAACGACTTAACAGCCAAGAAGATGCAGTTGAAACTTATAAATAACACGTTTTTGCTATACCAACTTCTGAATTGCATTACTGTTTTGAAAATTGGTTTATTCAAATACAAAACGTATTGCTGCTAAAGGCGAATATTTTGAAAAGCAATAAAACGGTTTATTTCCATATAAAATATTTTGTGAAGTATTTCCTAAAAACTTAAATACTATCCTACGTATAAAGTGTGGCTCATGTGGATAATATTTCTGAGTAAGTAGGGAATTTACTTAGGATTTAAACTTTTGGTTCTTTTCTACTTCCAGTTCAAAAATTTTCTTCGATACATCATTTTTTTTTCTAAATCGTCTATTGATAGAGCTTAAATAATGATGATTGATATAGATTCATCATATCAATCATCATATCATTTTAAATATTTGAGGAGAAAGAGTATCATTTAAAATGTCTTCTTTTGGTTCTAGAAACGCCAGTCAGGACCACACATAGGAGGGGTACGGACCCCACTCACGTGCTGGGTTCGGGCTCCAGAAAACTCCCGGACGAACAATATTTTTTTTAGTGTAGAGAAGCCAGGAAAAATTTACAAAAAGGAAAACTCAAATAGGAAGGGGCATATGAATCATATACATATTTTAGTCACCACTTTAATTTGATTACTTAATTTTAAATATTTTTTTTTCTTTTGATCCACGTTTCAGTGTTACATCTAAATATCTGTGGCCTTTAAATAAGACCATTTGCTTTCTAAGTATAAAGAAGACTTTAACATGTTTTTGCACAGATATATTTTTATGTGACGGGACAGCCCAATAGCTACAGTACTGAGATTGTACTCGTAGAACCTGAGTTCGATTCCCGGCGTTGCCCAAACTGTCCCCGTATTCGCGCGAAGTAAGGACACATTAAATATGTGTGTCTGAAAGCCTTGCTATTTATGTAACAGTGTTCAGCAAAATTATATATTTATAACATTTCTTTCTATTTTAAATCAACCCTGGTGTGTTCATTCTAAGAATAAGTTTTTATGTTAATGATATAAATAACCGTACTAAATTTTATGCGATTTGCTCAATTTGCACAATATTGAACTTTACACGCTCACATGTATTCACACTAAACACAAATACACAGACATAATATAATTGAAAATATTATTTATTCGCATTCAGTGATGCTTAAAACAATGCAAATCCATAAATATGCAATTGTCAGATATTTGACACCATCTCAATACTTTTCTTTACATATACTATGTACGGAAAGGGAAAATTATGCATTTTAAAGAGAGTAACTTCACCTCATAAAAGCAAACTACAAATTTGCTTCCGCAACATAAAGTTATAAACCATGTTTATTTTTTAAACATTTTGGATTTCATTTAACTTCGACAATATCTGAAAATCTAAAATATCTATTCTATTCTGAAAAAAAAAACCGTTTCAATCGTTTAAAAATTTGTTCTCACACATGGGGAAGTAGGAAAATAGTGAAAGATATTTTCTATCAACAGAAATGACAATCATTTGTCATAAACCCAGGAGTTTATTTGCTAAACGAAACACTCAGAGACCTTCTTGACACATTTGAGTATCAGAAAACGCAATATGTGGATTTAATTCTCCAAGGTTGATAGAAAATGGGGGATAGAATGGATTAAGGATATAATATATAATATTTGCTGCATTTAGACAAGGTTTTTTATTATTGGTTTTTATTGCAGCAGATTTTTAGCGTTTTATGATACGTGTAGTTTAATGTACATTCGTATTTAGAAAATCCATTTTTCTGCTGATAGTTGGTTTTCTATTTCTAGCCAACGATATGTTGAAAAGCGTGGACTTAAGCATTTGAGAATGCAGATAAAGCAATTCTGATTTCGTTTATGAAATCCCATGTTACATGAGAATCTCAGTTAGGCAAAAGCAATTGATAATTTTTCAAGCGGATTTTTAATATATGTGAGGATTCTATTATTATTATCATGTTATTCTATTTCCACTTTTTCCTGATTTTAATGTACGTCTTAAACTTCTCAACTTTCATTCCGAAGAATTACATACTCATGATTGGCCAGATAAGAAAGGCAGACTTTAGAATTACATATATGCCATTCTGCCGAGCTCGAGCTCGTGTGTGTGTTCTGATCAGGGCCTAATTAAACCAATATTGGGTCCAGGGCCTGGTATTAATTGGGGGGCCCCCATAGACTCAAGGCATACCAAATACATGCAAAATAACATCACTAAGCAAATTTGGAAGTTCAGTACCACTGTCCCGAAGGCACTTTTGTACATGTAGAACCATTATTTAAAAGTAAAATTTTAAAGGATGCATAATATTTAAAACTATTAACGTATTTTCAAAATATAAAATAAAAACTAACATTATCAGTTTATATTATTTATATAATTAAATAAATAATTATTTCTGATTAAAATGCATACACGATTTAGGGGCACCTAAAATTTGGGGCCCAGGGCTGTAGCCACGGAGACCCGCGCATTAATCAGGCTCTGGTTTTGATCGTCCATAGAAGGTAGCATCTAGTGTATAGCCTGCAATCTTGTGATGATCCTGATCGCTTCAGAAGTTTGATCATGATAGGTTCAGATTGAAGAGATCAGTTTAGTAATACATTAGGGAATTTCATTGTAGATTAGTATGTCTAGAGTAGAAAATTGCAATGCCAGCATTGTAAATAATATATATATATATGTGTGTGTGTGTGTGTGTGTGTATGTGTGTGTGGTGTGTGTGTGTGTGTGTGTGTGTGTGTGTGTGTGTGTGTGTATTTTGAGTTTCCAGCGAAGCTAGCTGGAAATAAAGTCGTTTATTTGTTAAATGTCGTGATTTCTTCGTCGATCTCTCTTCATTAAGTTATTGGAAGTTCAATTTAAAATAAAGTAAATTGCAATGTTTCATACAAAAAGATATGATTTTTGGTAGAAAGTAGAATAGCACTTTCCACATATTGTAATTAAAATAAACGATATTTTTAAGATTTCATAGCATAGTATTTGTAAATAATTAATATACAAAATTGTTTAAGTGCATTATTGACTACTGCGGTTTTCAACTCTGTTTGTTACGTTCGAAATTTTTTGCTCATTAATATTCAGCGCACTGTTTTGAATTCTTTAATACTTTCAGTTCTGTTTATATTTTCAATACTGATATAATTAACACTTTAGTTGAAAAGTGTTTATGAGATTCTTCAGTGTGTAAGATTCTGTCTGTCTGTCTGTCTGTCTGACTGTGTATCTGTCTATCTGTCTGTTGCTGTCTGTCCGTTATCACGATAACTGCCGTAAAAATGACTTAATCAAAATAAAATTTTAGTATGTTGTTCAGACGGTCTGTAGGACCTATGGGAATATAAATGAATAATATCACCCAATTAGTTTTGGATTGAACTCGGGTTGAAAAAATGAAATACATTGAGCTCTATGGGACCTAATTTTTCAAACATTTTTTAAGCGGATTTAAAATTCACAAATTGCTTCGAAAATTTTAGATAATATTCAAATTGTTCCATAAAATATATAAAAAAAAATTCAGCGAAATATATTCAGTAGTTTTTTAAATAAAAATTAAAATAATAATTACACCTATTATACGAAGCGATCACGTGACCATGATATGAAAATATCACATGATCCACTTCAAAATGATATATGGCATCCATCTTGTCTCCAAATCGTGATTTTTTAAGTTCTTTTTAATTCATATTGAGTGTTGTATCCGTCCTAAAACCACTTTATTTTTGGTTAAATTCTGTACATCTACATACTGAAACAACGCAATTACAATACATTTGAGTTTAAATGCTCATCCAAATTTGATTATTTCTACAACGAAGCCTATTTTTCTCCTATGTAAAATGTAAACAACAAAATATGTAGTATGAGTTGTATTAGAATTGCTGTATTTCTTTAACACAAAATGATTTAGTCCATGTAGTCTGGATAGCTGATATGAATTAAATATTCATTGATTTTAGAACGAGAAGGACGATTTTTTTCGATGAAGTTTTAAGCATAGAGTTTAATTACTTGTAGCTCCATGGTCTTAATTTTTAAATAAAGTAAATTATTATAGTATTGTGATGAATGAAATGAATGGGGAAAAGTTATGAATGAAATGCTGTTTTTATAAAGAGATCCAGGCGTATTATTTTTTCTATGACGTCATTTGAATGAATTTCAGTTGTTTTCGATGAAGTTTTCAATTATAATAAGTTCTCGTAGTATTATTATAGTTTTAAAAATATTACCGAGGAATGTATCACATTTTAGAGATGCTTAAACTAGGCAATTTATATTTCAATTCCGTCATTTGAATGAAGTTCATTTTTTTCAATGAATATTTAAGTTTTAAAATATAAAAAATTAATGTAGTATTGTGATAAGTTTTAAAATATCACCGAGAAATGTATTGCATTTTAGACTTGTTTAAATAAAATTGCATTAAAGTTGGAAAGTGTTTCATAATCAATGCTTTAAGCATGATTGATCTTTCTTGTTTTTTGTCACTTGCTTATAATATTCTAATATATTTCTACTTCTCAATTAATATAACGGTTGTAAAACTTCATCTAATTTAGAAATAAGAAAAAATATTTAAAATATTATATCTTGGATGTTACATTAAATGAAAAAATATTTAAAATGTTATGGATGTTACATTATAATGAAAAAATATTTAAAATGTTACATCTTACATAGGTAACATATTTTAAAATCCCGTGCATTTCATGCACTCTGCATTTTTATGTTAAATTATTTTATTTTACTCATCAAGAAAATAAAACTATATTGAAAAAGTTAATTCTAATATGAATTTCACTTGTAATAACGAACGTGTTCCAATTTTAAATGCCAATCGGTTATCTCTCTCAGCCAAACATCTCACGCTACACTACTGATCTATAGATGATTTTCAATGAACGTTTTGAATATAAGAACGCTATAAATATTATCGTTTTATTGATATAATTATAACAATATAATTATATACAATATTACGATAATAAGGAATTTAAATGTAAGCTATTCATTCCTCAAAATTTAGGATAACCATAATTCGGGCCCAAAGTTCTTTGATAGGAAAATCAATGCAATTTGATATGGAAAAGAATATATGAAACAAATGCCTATTTCCGATCATATGCGCATATGGATCCATTTGACATCAGCATTACCAATGCCTTTCATTTAAATTCAACCTTCTAACTACGGCGGTAAAACACTTGTACCACTGAAACGCTATTCTCAATGGACGGTTCTGGTTCGACATCTGTTTTTCACCACTTTTTTCTTGACATGGAGACACTCAGATACTATCTCCCGTTGAAATTCTTTGAACATTCCTATTACAAAATTTTGTATCCCTGTTTGGGTATGGGCATCAGAAGAAGGAACGAGGCACAAAAGGCAAGGTATTTTCAGGGTGGGGTGAAATTTTCACTTATTCTGTCGTCCCGAAGTTGAAATAGGGGACTCTTTAAGCCGAAATGTAATGGTTAATATATTTTAACATTACAGAATTCAATGTATTCATTGAAGTTGGAACAGGGGACTCTTTAAGCTAAAATGTAATGGTTAATATATTTTAATTATACAGAATGCAATGCATTCATTAAAGTTGAAATAAGGGACTTTTTAAGCCGAAATGCAAATGTTAATATATTTTAATTATATAGAATTCTATGTATTCATTGAAGACGAAATAGGATAATTTTTAAGCCGATATGCAATGGTTAGTATACTTTAATTATATAGAATGTATTCAAGTTGAAATAAGGGACTCTTTAGGCCGAAATATAATGGTTAATATATTTTTATTACACAGAATTCAATATATTCATTGAAGGTGAAATAGGAGATTCTTTAAACCGAAATTAATGGTTAGTATATTTTAATTATACAGAATTGTATGTATTCATTGAAGTTGAAATAAGGGACTCTTAAAGCCGAAATGTAATGGTTAATATATTTTAATTATATCGAATTTATTGAAGGTAAAATAGGGGAGTCTTTAAGCCGAAATGAATGGTTAGTATATTTTAAGTATATAGAATTTAATGCATTCATTGAAATTGAAATAGGGGACTCCTTAAGCCGAAATGAATGGTTAATATATATTTTAATAATTCAGAATTCGGTGTATTTCATCGTACAACTCAGAAAGATATCTATTCCTAAATAATATTCAGTAAATTTCCATGGGCACTCTGGGAGGTTTCTAAATTACATTAAACACATCCACGAATACGGCAGACGGTCCCCTTCTCCGAAACATGACATTACTCGAGATTGAAAGCTTCGGTTCAAAGTTGGAGTGTTATTCGTGAGATTATTTGACTTCTGCGTTGTAACACAGAAGAGTGTTGATTGAGAAGAAAATGGATTTCTATGCCTGCTTCCATAGCAACAACTGCTCTTGTAAAGACGCGTTTGCCTTTACTTTGAAGCAGCTATACTTTTATTAAATATATTTATTTGCCTATAAGTATTTTTTGCATTTTATAGAATTATGGTAGATTTTTTCATAACGATATTTCAGGAGGCATATTAAAATAAAATATTTTGTTTGTTGTATTGTACATCAGAAAGACCGTTTATTATCATTAAGCGCTTACATTGTACAATGTTAAAAGTAATATAAGCAATTCATTACATTGAACCACAGTTCATAACAATTATTATTTTTACTGTAAATCACATGCAAAATTCCACAGTTGTTGACTACACTGTACGGAAACTGCCCTATCGCGTCATATTAGCGGTCATATTGGATCTTTCAGATTTATCCAGGGTCATAAACTTTTCCTAACGTGCGTTAAATGCAAAATCAATCAGCCCTCTTCCAGTCATCTTCTTTCCTGTACAGGAATGGAGAAACAGGATTTTCTTTGAAACCCCATACTGGTGTACAACTTTTTGAAATTACATTGTCTCCTGGACTTGGTCTAGCGTCATGAAAAGCGGCTGGTATCTCGGAGAAACTCTTTCTACCCTCGCAATTTTTACTCACTGACTTATTAAATGTTATACATTCTACTGCAAAAAAATTATATGCACCCATAAGAAATTGAGCCACAGCCTCGAAACTCGGTATGCATGCATAGTTTGAGGAAATATGCAAATGTTTAGCATTTGGAACAAAAACGTTTTATTAAGAAATGGTGGCAACAAGCTGAGCTTTTAGTGGGTGGCAAATCCTCCTCTGGCAGCTATATAAGCCGATATTTAGTGCAGCATACCGTCAAGTAAGTTATTTATGTTCTTCTGTGAAAGATTCTGCTACAAATGTTGTAACTGATCAGTTAATTCAGTGGTATTCTGAGAAAGCTGCAATTGCCGTCCCAGCATTTCCCAGACGTGTTCTATTAGTGACAGGTTTGGGGACCTGGATGGCCATGGGAGTGTATTAAATCCTCGAAGGCACTTTTGATAAAGTCGGACAGTATGTGGTTGAACGTTGTTTTGTTGGTAAAAGGAATTTGGATGGCTTGAAATCAGGCAACAATCGGCTGTAGAATATCGTCAAATAATATTACTGGTTCAGATATATTTTGTAAAATTATATTTATTGATTTTTGTTGAATAATTACATTCAATGTGGATTGCGGAGATGGATTTTATAATGCTAGTATTAATTAAATAAGCCATGTTGCTATATGAAAAATGCTCGTCATGAAGAATTTTTAATGAGAAACAGAGACAAACTTGCGTTACTTGCAAGGGAAACAACAAAAAGATTGCACAGGGGGCGTGATTATAATCCTCCATTGATGGGGAAATAACGAAAGTTCTCCATGACATAAATATTAGAAGATGAAATTCTGCACTCTTCCGATTCTAGTCTCGCCTCTTCTGAGCCTGCCGCTAAGATTCTAACTCCTATTCTGCAGCCCGACTCTCATGCCTCAGTAATGAGCGTCGTAATCAATATATATACCATGTACAACCATAAAAGCTCAAAAGTTATGCATAACTACTGTACATGTATAATGTATAAGAGTTTACATGTCAAACTCAGTCAGCGTAACCGAAGAAAATGCCACGAATACAAAATTCATTGCTGCAAATGTTGCATTCGTATTAAATGTTTTCCCCTGATATTATTCTCATCAAATTGGAAAAAATACTAAGATTTAATAGGAATATAATGTGAATGCAAGTGAATACAAAGTGCACATATTTTACTGAGAATTGCTACTTCTTGAAGTGTATGAAAATGGCCTTTAAGGCGCCCGAAGCGGCCGCTTCATCCTCTTCATGGTAGATCCAAAATTAAGTATGAATGTACGTATGTATGTGCGTCTGAACTATTAAAATGCGATTTATCAAAGAATAATGCAGCGTTTTTAAAGGGAGGTAAAGTATCTTGTCATGTGTGCTAAAAACATTAAAGACTTCAACGCAAAGCATAAATTTTAGTTACTTAAATAATACTGCCCCAACAGCAGATTTTATGACATTATTTCTCAAATGTATCTTCACAAAATAAGAAATAAGACAGCGATTGCATACAGGTGAAGAATACAGATATTACAGTTGAACAGTTGCATGCAGTTGCCAGAAACCAGGGAGAAGCAGGAGATACCATAACCAAGGTTATATAGACCTGACAGTAATGTCCAGTAGCCACTTTACACACACGAAACGTGTGTGAAAATCACCATTAATGACACAATTGATTAACTTTATTGCTTAGAAATTATCATGAAAGGTACTCGAAATATTAGAAACTTTACTATCACGTCTAAGAGACTTGCAACGCACAGAGGAGCTTTGTCATTTTAATGAAATTTGGTGAGATTATTTCGATTGGATGTTAAAATAAGTTTAATGAATTTCAGAGACATAGAATCATGAACTTCACTATATTTTATCCATCCTCGAAATTGTTTTTAACTTTCTGGGTAAAATGATGAGTAAACTTGTATAAACATTCTAGGCAAAGGGATGCGTATTTTTTTTTTACTCATAGAATAGCATTCTTTGTTTTTTATTTATATGTATTAGAAGGACTATTTGAACTCTATTTCACAAAACTGCATTCAAACCAAAACAAGAATAAATTTTAGTTACTTAAATAAAACTGCCCCTACAGCAGATTTTATGACATTATTTCTCAAATGTATCTTCATAAAATAAGAAATAAGACAGCGATTGCATACATGTGAAGAATACAGATATTATAGTTGAACTGTTGCATGCAGTTGCCAGAAACCAGGGAGAAGCAGGTGATACCATACCCAAGAGTATATAGACCTGACAGTAATGTCCACTAGCCACATTACACACACGGAACGTGAGTGAAAATCACCATTAATGACAAAATTGATTAACTTTATTGCTTAGAAATTATCATGAAAGGTACTCGAAGTATTAGAAATTTTACTATCACGTCCAAGAGACTTGCAACGCACACAAGAACTTTGTGATTTTAATGAAATTTGGTGAGATTATTTCGATTGGATGTTAAAATAAGTTTACTGAATTTCAAAGACATCGAATCATGAACTTCATTATCTTTTATCCTCGAACTTGTTTTGAGTTTCTATGTAAAATGATGTGCAAAAACATGTGTAAACATTCTAGGCAAAGTGATGTGTATTTTTTTTACTCATAGAATAGCAGTATGTGTTTTTTATTTATATGTATTAGAAGGGCTTTTTGAACTTTATCTCATAAAACAAACTCATTCAAACCAAAACAAGCTTCAAATTTTTACAGAAATTGCAATATTAATTGTTCTAATCGCTTAATTAGGTACTTTTAAGTCAAAGGAAATGATAATTTTTATAAAACCGATTAAGTAAATTTGTGAAAAAATATTTTAATAAATTAGATAAACTTTATTTCATAAGCACGTTTAAAGATAAATATGTTTTTATACTATTCGAAAAAGTTTTAGACATTTGGTGCGAAAACAACATAAAACGAATCTGTCCGCAGTCATCATCCTCAAAGTTCATTCAATTCCATCGATATCACAAAGAAGGGACATTATTGAAGAAATTTGGAAAACTCACACGTATGTCTGAATGAAAACCGTGCAAATATAGTTGACTGCAGAAAGAAAAGAAATTTCCGCCGCTAGAACATTTTGTGAATTTTTGTGTTCTCAAATTTTCAGAGTCGTTACGAACAACGAATTTAAAAACCAAGATACATAATCTTAGATATTTGCCTTTTTTCATTTGAAGAAAGAAATATTGTCTGAAAACTAGAATCCATTACAAAGATGAATATTGTATGAATTTATGTTTTGTGTATTATGTACTAGTGTATCTGTGTCGAACTATATGTAATCAAAACTTTTAATATGCTGTCTTTGTTTCAAACAACATTATAAGTAATTTAATTTCCTTTTTCTTTTTATTTTCCATTTCAATTTGACAGCTGTATTTGTTACTTTAACTTTTGTTTTAGAAATATTTTCGTACTACCAGAATGTGTATTCATGATTAAAAATGGTGGAAGTAAAACAGTTGGCATTTCTAGACTGAATGTGAAATATTAGTGAAGAAAACAGTCCTGTCGAAAACGATTGGAAAGCATTTTCATGCCTGAGTAATGAGCGTCATAATCAATATAGATATATACATACCATGTACAACCATAAAAGTTCAAAAGTTATGCATGACTATTCTACATTTATAATGTATAAGAGTTAAACCCCTACTATAAATAACAAACTCAGTCAGCGTAACCGAAAAAATGCCACGAATACAAAATTTATTGCTGCAAATGTTGCATTCGTATTAAATGTTTTCCCCTGATTTCATTCTCATCAAATTGCAAAAAACACTAAGATTTAATAAGAATATAATGTGAATGCATGTGAATACAAAGTGCACATATTTTACTGAGAATTGCTACCTCTTGAAATATATGAAAATGACCCTTAAGGCGCCCGAAGCGGCCGCTTCGTCCTCTTCATGGTAGATCCAAAATTAAGTATGAATATGGGTCTGAACTATTGAAATGCGATTTATCAAAGAATAATGCAGCGTTTTTAAAGGGAGGTAAAGTATCTTGTCATGTGTGCTAAAAACATTAAAGACTTCAACGCAAAGCATAAACTTTAGTTACTTAAATAAAACTGCTCCTACAGCAGATTTTATGACATTATTTCTCAAATGTATCTTCATAAAATAAGAAATAAGGCAGCGATTGCATACAGGTGAAGAATACAGATATTACAGTTGAACAGTTGCATGCAGTTGTCAGAAACCAGGGAGGAGCAGGGGATACCTTACCCAAGGTTATACAGACCTGACAGTAATGTCCACCAGCCACTTTACACACACGGAACGTGAGTGACAATCACCATTAATTACAAAATTGATTAACTTTGTCATTAATAAGTAATGAGTTGGCTGATGGCAGGAATTCTGGTCGTCTGTTGTTCGATTCAGTAGTTGTAAAAGTACCTACGATTTCCCGGCAAATTAGTTGATCATCACGCTTACTACTTACCTTGATTGCTCCAGTTTCGATGTAGCAGGTATGGTGATTTCTATTTCTGTCAAACATTTCTTGACACATTGTTGAAACGTATAAGGCAAGCCCCCTCCCTAATTATAATGTTGACTACCCAGACAAGATAATGCTAACTATCTCTTATCTCGCAAAGTCCTTTAGCTGGTTGTATTCCTTCTGAGCAAGTTTTCTAGGCATTATAAATAATTAAATCGTCTCTTCGAGACACGTTAAATTTTAAATTTGCATTTTCAAATAGTAATTACTGGATAAAAGTATAATAAACGTCCAAGGCACACGTCAGGTTCTGCTTTATACCAGCCACGCTTCTTTGGGATTATAAAAGAAATTGCAATATCTATGTGTTTCATGGTAAAGCTAATAAAAAGAACATTCTGCATGAACATCTCGGGCAGAACTTCAATTTACGATGTATTGATTCACATTTAATAACATTAATCTATGGATCTGGCACGGGATTAGATGTTCAGGGAAATAAATTTATTGCAATATTTTGAAACACTAAGAAATTGAATGCATATCACTTTGTTTTTTCAAAGTTACATTTTTCAGCCTTAAGTCGCATTATTAAATTAAGCCTTTGATTTTAATAGTTATTTTCAAACAGCACTTGGAGATAATGATTGTAGGAAGCAAATGAGGTTATAAGTTCTGATAAAGAACTTTTAACATTATGAAGCAGAACATAACATTATCGCGTAAGCAAGATACAGAAAATAAACTTTTAAACGCTGATGAGTTTGCACTTCCGTTGCCATTTAGGATAGAATTGAGCCATTAATAAAGAGTTACAACATTGGCACCATTAGAGATAGCACCATTAAGTATAATGCTAGTTTAATTGCATTATCGTATGTTTAAGTGGAGTTTCTAATTAAATGATCCTCATCAACAATAATAGGATTTGATAGCATTTTGGCCATTAAAATAATGGTTACTATTTAAATATATATATACATGACTATGAACACGTTTATAAAAAATGTTCTATATATACGTAAAATATTAAATTCCTTAATGTTGATTATAAACAAAATTGTTTTAATTCCTGAAGTATATAATTTATTAAGTAAATTGAATTTTCTTGAATTCAAGATGTTTCATAATTTGCAAGGATAACTAGCAGCATTCATCGACACAAGGTCCAGTTACACCATCCATTGTGATGAAGCATTACAGCATTAAGTGGATCATTGGCTACATTAATGACAGAACTAGCTATATTCACAAAGAGAAGACGCTAAATGCTTCTATTACATAGTTTCAGAAAATAAAAAAAAGTGGATAAACGGATATTATTAAACACGTAACTTTATCATAAATAAGAATTTTCATTCATAATGCTGTCTAAATTAATCTAAAATAAAAAACTAACAATTCATTAGTAACAGCATAAACGGTTGATGGAGAATTTAATCGATTACGATAGTAAAAATAACTTTCATCTTTAGTACACAAAGGCAGAACAACCGCACAGCAAAGACGATATTAATAATAATAATAATAATAATAATAATAATAATAATAATAATAATATATTTAATAATAATCCAGAGGAGATTACAGAATTTATCAAGATCCACTCCTAAAAGATTATTCTTATAAAAGAGAGGAGTAAACACGATAATTACAGTAGCATTAAAGGACATAAATATAATTATAGATGGAATAAAACAAATCATTACAACATAACATTTAAAAAGTTGAACATGGACAATAAGGAAGGTAAGGATGACAATTAAAGTAGGTAAATAATTAGCTATCAATAAGAAAAATATATCAATTTCAACTGAGTTATAAGTGAATAACCAGTTTTTAATAGCCTTGGGAAAAGAAAGAAGAGTGGAAATATTTTTAAAAGATTCAGGCAGAAAATTGTAAGATCGAGGAACAAAAAAAAATTCTGAAAAGTAGTAGAACTGGCTCAAGGAGGTCTAATAATACCCTGCCTCATCCCGAAGTTACATTGACTACTACCGACATTCTTATTCTTAATATAAAACATATTAAAAGATATGTAAACATGTAAACAAATGTAAATATTAAGAGATATGTCAACTTATAAACATATATAAACATTTAGAGATATGTAAAAATATAAAGCCTAAATGGCAGAATTATAGAATTGGGGAAAAGAGGAAAATAAGGCACTTGACGAGGTTTACATAAGACATTCCTAGTGAATAAATTTTGTACCAAAATAACAGGCCTAAGGGTATAAGACAGGCACCTTCTTACCTTCACCATATATATAAGACACTATATAGGTATTTTAATTTCAGTGTAATCTTCTTTTAGAAGCCTGAACAGTCAAGCACCGAACAAATACGAACAATTACTTCAATATTATTTTTTTAATTTGGGCTTTTACAATTATTAAATATTATGTATTGAAAGTAAACACAAAAAAATTTCGTTTAAATGTACGAAATGCTCTTTTTATTTTATGATAATCCTAACAATTCATTATTTATTATAAAATAACATTTTATTGAAAAATAAATTTCTTGGTGAAAATTAAAATAAAAAAAAAACTAATAATAAACTTTATAGGAAATAATATACACCAGCAATACAGATTTTTCATTTTTTGTAAATTTTGCAAAAAAAACAACAAAAAAAAACTGATTCTGGTGTGAGAAATTCGAGTTAGTCTTTCTGGTAATTTTGCAACATTTCTCCTGGTAATTTTGCAACATTTAGATTCTAAAAATAGCTAGATTTAGCAATAAAATTTGCTATGTTTTCAACTATTTCTATAGTACATGCAAAAGTATATTCTAAAGTATATTCTAAAATTAAAGTATATACAAAAGTATATTATAAAGTATATTCTAAAATTAAAGTATATACAAATGTGTATTCTAAAGTATATTTTAAAAATAAAGTATATACAAAAGTATATTATAAAGTATATTCTAAAATTAAAGTATATGCAAAAGTATATTCTGAAGTATATTCTAAAATTAAAGTATATACAAAAATATATTCTAAAGTATATTCCAAAATTAAAGTATATACAAAAGTATATTCAAAAGTATATTCTAAAATTAAAGTATATAAAAAGTATATTATAACGCATATACAACTATTTCTAAAGTATATGTATATAAAAATATTTCCATATTTTGTTGTGATTCTACCACAGGCGTCGCATAAGTTTTGTTAACGCTGATCTGGACCCAGTACAATAAATATTCAAAGTATCGGCCCTGTGGTTCACCGTTAGACTCCTAGAGTGCCTGGAAATGCTTGAGGATCGCTCTCCATCTTATCATCCACTGGGGGTAAAAATCGAAAATTGGGTCTTTTTTAGGATCTATTCAGTGTAAGATCTCATAAGTGTGTAGCTACACAGCTATGTAGGTCAGGGATTCTTAAACTGGGTGTTGAGAAAAAAAATGAGGAGGGAGAGGGAGGTTGAACATAAAATTGGAAAAAATATGTGCTTCGTTATTTGATTCCTAATTTTTTTTTTTTTTTTAAAGAGCGTACGTCGGACGCTAGTAAGTGCAATGGAAACTGGAAAGAGAGAAAACCCATCGCATCACGTGCTTTCTGCTGATTACGAATCTTGCCAAGAGGTTCTGTTTGTAATATGTTTGTCATTTGATCTGTTTATAATATGGTTACAAACGTAGCCCGCGAAGGAATAGTTGCAGTCTACGGTGTTTGTCAGATTGAACAGGTTCTCAAGTTGACCGGTGCCCTATAATACTAGCATTTGAATTTATTTTTAAAATTTACCTAAATGTATTTTAAAATAGTATTCTATAAATAAGGACAAACGGATACATATTCAAATGATATTGCTGAGACAGGATACGGTAAAAATACAGAATTTTAACCTGCATCAGCAATTCTCAATAAATATGAATAATTTGGATTTGCATTTTTTACCAATAATTATAGCGAATTTTACAAAAATTCGTTTTTGATTATTGCCCGTCCTGCTCACCAGCTACAACGGACAGCCGGGAAAAACACAGAAATAACAAAACACATAGATATACACAGACATACGTAAACAATATAGATAGACAAAAATTGTCACAGATGCATCAAAATAAAATATTGTAAACTGTCAAAACAATTTAAATTAGAAAATAATTAGCAATTTAAAAATGTTAACTCCCCCCAAAAATATGAAATTACTGTAAAATCATTAAATAACACAAGCAAATGCCCAACATCGAAATAAAGGACAAAACAAAACAAAATATTTGGAGCAGTTATGGAAAGTGAATCACATTTACCAGAAAATTATTAAAAGCAGAAATAATGTCACTCATATGCAGAAAACTACTTGATTTGTACTGAAAATGTTTTGCCAATACTAATAGTACAGTTTTGCAATCGCGCAATGGCGTTTTTATTTTTACAGGCATTTGAAAGCCATTTGCAGTGGTTGGTCTACTTAGGTGAAATTTTTTAAAATGTGGACAATCAAAAGAGTAATACTTAACAGAACAACTACCGTTGAGCCCTTTCGAGGATGGAGAATCTAGGTCACCGAAGGAACTTCTGAATGGTCTGAAAATACTTTCGGAGGGGTTTGTGGCGGATCTGAAAAGACGAAAACACGTTGGACAATTATTATATACATTAATTACCTTTTTATAGAAACTGGAAAACTCTCAATTATTTTCCTGGTTCATTTCCGAGCATAATTTGTTAATTTAATAGGTTCTTGCAAAATACACATTCAAAAACAAATTTACGTTTTACGTTTCAGAGAAGTTTTGGAGATCCGTTAAAGTACCCATTGTACAGAATATTTGCATAACATTGGATTAAGTACCGTTTGGGTTACTTGAAGTGTTGCAAGAGATCCCAAATGAGCTACCATGTATTTGATGCAATCTTTATTTCTCTCAAGCGAGGCCATTTGCATTTTAAAGTCACATCGCTATTATTTACTCGCAATCACTTTCACTGTCTGTAACTGCCTGTACTTAAAGTGCAATTATCCAGAAAATGATCATTTAGGCTGTTCTGTGATTTCTTAAGATTATGTGGAATTTAAAGGATATTAAAAGCAGAATGTAACTGTGCGCAATAACAAATGAAAAAAATAAGATCTTAATTGCTCACAGAAAATGATAAAAATCAGGCGATTATCTACAGTATTGAAACGTGTGGTAACTCATGTACGCATTTTGAATTGTTATGTAAATTAGAACTTTGTTTATGAAAGTTAAACTATGCTTTTGGTGTGATTTGCGAACAAGGTCTTTTGTCATGCCCATCCCTAGTCGCAATCCAATATCGACCCAATACTGGCAGCCAATATTGGAAATATTGAACCAATATAAAAAAGTGGACATTTTGACGGAATTGACCCAATATTGGCTTAAAATATTGGAACAATATTATGCAAATATTGACGTTTCATTGGAAATATTTCCAATGTAAATCCAATATTGGCGTAATATTGTAATGGAAATATTTAGCCAATATTGGAGACCAATGTAACCCCCAATATTTTCTCAATATTGGGATTAAATTGAAAATGTTTCCAATGTAATGCCAAGATATACAATATTGGTCAATATTGGACCAATATTAAATGCTACTAGGGATCGAGGTAAAAGTAAGAAGCTAAAATTTCCTATTAAGGAAACACCAATATCGTTTGAGACAAAAATTCAGATGGCGCTGGGATAAAATAAGTAACTCTGCACTGTATGCATTTCTATGGCGAAAGGTCTAACATATTTATTTAAACTGTCCATTTTGTAAAAATAAATTATTAGCCAAATGCAAAGCAGAACTGAAACTATAAAGAACATTCCTACGTATTCAAAATTATTAATTTACTTATATACATAATGTATAAGGAAAGTATTATGATGGGGTCGAAAATTCGAATTCGAGTTTTCGACGGGAGAGCACGTTTCAAGTATCCCTGATCACGAATCAAACATTTTTGAAGTGATGTCTGTTTGTGTGTGAAAGTATGTGTGTGTGTGTGTGAAAGTATGTGTGTGTGTGTGTGCTTGTGTCAGCGAGACTGTGGAGACGATATCTCACGAACGAAAAGAGCGATTTGAATGAAATTTGGTACTAAAATCACAATTCGTGAATGCTGGAAGCCTGTTGTTTTTAAACGTAATCGAATGTTCAGAACCTCCCTAAATTGTCGAGTGAAATTTTGAAAAAATCATCAAAAAATCAAAACTTTTAAGAAATTTACGCAAATAGACATTTCTAATGTAATTTTTCCTTAGAAAACGATTGTCATAAATTTTAGAACGCTAGCATGAACCGTTCTCGAGATATTGCACTTCTTTAAATAAATTTATCAAAAAATTCCATAAATTAAAAAATATATATTATCTGTTGAGAAACATGTTCACTTTTCATATATAATATCATGTGATAAATTGGGTGACATCATTCTCGTGGATCTAGCTCGTTCCATTCATGAGAAAATATACTTTAAGTAATACTTTTGTATTTGAACGTCAATAGTTATTTATCTGCTATAAGAATAACTTATTTTTCCGTCCATAACGCTTGGAGAAATTTGGCGCCAAATTTCGCGGAATGTCGCCAACTTGGCGACTTTTTTAAATGTTGCTAATCTAACAAAAATCTCGCCAAATGGATAAAAATGACACTAAATCAGTGAAAATGACGACTAATTGACGAAAATTCAATTTCGTAGAAAGATTATAAATAGCTACTATAAGAAACTCCTATTTTTTTATTTCAAAAATAGTAAATTCATTGCATTATATAGGGAAAGTCATGTGTTGCCCACATCAAATTTTTTTACATTACAAGGATAATTTTTATTTCAACATATTATGTACTCTATCCTACAACTATGAAAAGATACTGATTAATTATACTCATAATTAGGGAATCCTTAATTTAAAAATAATCAAACATACATATACTAATTGTTACTCTTTTCTGCTGTGTCAAACAATATACTTTACTAACACTTTACCAAAACTTTACTAACACTAGCGACACCTAGATGTAATTCTCGAAGCATTATGGCATTTTCAAGCGTTTCATCATCCATAGGAGTTTTATCTCCTTCTTTCTAACTCCATGGTGATGCCATTTTCGCCATGCTAAGTGAGGCACCTTTGCAGGTAGAAGTCCGACGACGCTTCGAAGTTTAAGGAATAAAAGGAATGGTCTTCACGCCTAGAGTAACCCTACCAGAAGAAAAACTCCCCACGTATTTTACCCATTCCTCCCAGTGCCACCATGAGGCAGTTATCAGGACTAAAGGGACTAATATATTTCATTAGTAGTAAAGACCTCTACTTACATATAATTCCCATTAAATGGTCATTCAGATTGTCCTTTGAATTAAGAATTCGAATTAAAAAGGATCAAATGGAATTGGAACTATTCTTGGGTAATGCAAAATGCGCCCAAAAGACCTACAGTATAGTTCATTTAATCCACATCTATTTTAAACTATTTCATTTACATTTTACAGTCACATAGCCTCTAACGAAACACAGTATTTTACATTAACTGTAACTACCTATACTTAGGTATAATTTCCAGTGAATTGTCATTAAGATTGTTCTTTCAATTTTTAAAAATGTAAATTAAAAAAGATTAAGTAGAAGTTGGAACTATTTTGGGTTAATGCAAGATATCCCAAATAACCTACAACGAGGTTAATATAATCTGCACATATTTTGAATTAAACTATTTACATCTTACAGTCATACGGCGTCTAATGATGCACAATATATTTCATTAACAGTTTCGGCCTCTACTTAGGTATAATTTCCAGTAAATGGTCATTAAGATTGACCTTTGAATTCTTAAGAATATGAATTAAAAAATCTGATGTAGGCAACACATGACTTTCCTTATATAATGCAATGAATTTACTACTTTTACAGTAAAAAAATAGGCTTTTCTAATAGTAGATACTTATATTCTTTTCAAGATATTGAATTTTCGACAATTAATCGTTATTTTCATTGATTTAGCGTCATTTTTATCCATTTGGCGATATTTTCGTTAATTTGGCAACATTTCAAAAAGTCGCCAAGTTGGCGACATTCCCCCCAAATCGTTGCCAAAATGTCGCCAAGCGTTATGGACGGCGAAATAAGTTATTCTTATAGCAGATAAATGACTATTGGCTTTCAAATATAAAAATTTATTCAAAGTACCTTTACTCATGAATGGAACGAGCTAGATCCACGAGAATGATGCCAAAAAATTTATCGCATGAAAAGTGAACATATTTCTCAACAGTTAATATTTTTTTTTTATTTATGGGATTTTTTGATAAATTTATTTGAAGAATGTGCAATATCTCGAGAACGGTTCGTGCTAGCGTTCTAAAGTTTATGCCAATCGTTTTCTAAGGAAAAATTACATGAGAAATATCTATTTGCGTAACTTTATTAAAGGTTTTGATTTTTTGATGATTTTTTCAAAATTTCACTCGAAAATTTAGAGGGGTTCTGAACATTCAATTGTGTTTAAAAACAATAGGCTTCCGGTATTCACGGATTGTGATTTTTATACCAAATTTCATTCGAATCGCTCCATTCTTTCATGAGATATCATCTCCACAGACTCACTGACACACACACACACACACACACACACACACTTTGACACACACACACATACTTTGACACACACACACACACACACACACACAGACATCACCTCAAAAATGTTTGATTCGTGATCAGGGATGCTTGAAATATGCTCTCCCGTCGAAAACTCGAATTCGAATTTTCGACACAGTAACAATAATTTCCTTATACTTTATGCATATAAGGAAAATAAAAATATGATTGAGATTTGGAACTATCCGTTAACTGTTGTTTTGTCCAGCAACAGATCGGTAATTTCGTTCATAAACAGATCAGAGAGTCTAATTCAAGATTGTGGCGAGGCAACTAGTTATAGTGGAGTCATGCCGGCCACACACCCATTAACCCCATAGTTCCACTTAGTCGGCAAAACACTTATCCCAATAATTTGAAGTCAAAAATGAGAGTTCTTCTTTGTAGTAGGCACCATAAGTATCATGCAAGTATAATGCTATTTAATTACAGGGCTATTCATAAACACATTATTCTAATGCCATTGCACTGAGGTTTGAACTACATTGGATTAAAAAAAGTTAAACAAAGTAGAGAGATATATACTAAACGAGTTAACATGTATGAAATTAACATTCAGTTGTTTAAAATAACCTATTTTACATTTTACAGTGTTTCAGTCGAACGGCTGTTAGTGGCATGCAATCATTTGCATTGATGATAACATTATTTACTTATCATTAAATGCAATTTGCAGTAAATGATAATTAAGATTATCCTTTTATTTTTCAGCTGACAATAAAAGTGAAATCATTAAAGACGGTACATTGTATTTCCTGATATCTATAATGTACTGAGAATTATATTCTAATAGAGTTAGTGGTTTAATTATATGCTGACACATTAAATTCTTTGCTATTTCTTTAGTTTCAATTCAAAATCTTATCTTCATTAAAATAGCCCATACTTTTCATCAAATTACGTAAATCGCAGAATATATTCACAAGTTCGTACTGCTCATAATATGCACACGTGTAAAAAAATCTAATGTGAACAGCACATGACTTTCCTTATATAAAGCAATGAATTTACTACTTTTACAGTAAAAAAATAGGTTATTTTTATAGCAGATATTTATATTCTTTCCAAGATATTGAATTTTCGTCAATGAGTGGTTATTTTCATTGATTTAGCGTTATTTTTATCCATTTGGCGAGTTTTTCGTTAATTTATCAACATTTAAAAAAGTCGTCAAGTTGACGATATTCCACCAAATTCATCGCCAAAATCTCGCCAAACATTATGGACGGAGAAATAAGCATCTTATTAATTCTTATAGCAGATAAATGACTATTAGCGTTCAAATGCAAAAGTATTACTCAAAGTATATTTTTTCATGAATGGAACGAGCTAGATCCACGAGAATAATGTCACCCAATTTATCGCATGGTCTTGCATATGAAAAGTGAACATGTTTCTCAATAGGGAATATTTTTTTTTATTTTATATGATTTTTTGATAATTTTTTTGAAAAATGTGCAATATCTCAAGAACGGTTTATGTTAGCGTTCTAAAATTTATGTCTATCGTTTTCTAATCAAAGATTACATAAGAAATGCCTATTTCTGTAACTTTATTAGAGGTTTTGATTTTTTGATGATTTTTTCAAAATTTTACTCGGAAATTTAGGGAAGTTCTGAACATTCGATTGCATATAAAAACAATGGACTTCCAGTATTTACGGATTGTAATTTTTGTACCAAATTTCGTTTGAATCGATCCGTTCGTTCGTCAGTTATCGTCTCCACAGACTCACTGACACACACACACACACACACACCCACACACACAGGCATCACTTCAAAAACGTTAGATTCGTTATCAGGATTGCTTGAAACGTGCTCTGCAGTCGAAAACTCGATTTTGAATTTTCGACCCATTCACAATAATTTCCTTATACATTATTGTATATAAGGAAAGTAAAAATAGCGTTTCTTTATATGTATGTAGCATTCTATAATTGTATGTCAATCGATTGATTATTTCCAAGAAATTTTTTAAAAAATCTCAAAGCGCGCATGCGCATGATACGTACGACACGGGTAGATATACAAATTAGTTATCTTCTCCCTCTTCATGGATATAACAACATGTATATAACAACCAAGTAACAGCTTTCACTGTTAAATTTCCGTGCCATGTGATTATGTTACGCAATCTTCGTGATTTTTTTTTTAGCATTTAAAGTTCTTTTGTTGACACTTTTGCAACTAAAAGCTGGGAATTTTTTATCACAAATTCCGCAATTATTGTCTCTAATTCCTCAATATATCTTCAAAAGTCTCTAAATCTCAATAGTTTGACGAAGTTAATAAATACGGGAAATCTGTCTTTCAACATCTTCAAAATTTCCGTTTAAGAATTTCGAACTTATAGATAGCAATTAAAAGTGTGAGGAATATTCTATTAATAGGAATTTATACGCTATAGAACCCATGTGAATAGTTAGATTTCGTCATTTTTCGGGCATGCTACCCACATAATCTAGACTGATTTCACAAAATTCAGCAACTTATTATTTAATTTGAACTTCAAGTATATATATTCCAGGATCAATATTTAAGAAAATAAAGCCTGTTAACATTTTATTCGAATACCTTCTAAATGATGGGCGTTTCTTTTGCAAGTAAAGCCTCACTCAGAATTTAATTAGTTTTCTCACATGCTACTAAATTTAAAATACCGTAAACTAATTAAGGGTTATAAAGTAATTCTAAGTCTACAGCGCTTGCAGATTATTTTTTACGTAAAAAAATAAAAGGGAAATTTATCTAAAAGTAACAAATTGGCATAAATTAAAAGATTTTAAAGATAAAGAAATTTAAGAACAGGAAATTCTTATCTGGTGTATCACATGACTGCGGTCAGAGGCTCTCATAAATCTGCATCTTTTAAAAGTTTCGAAATCAATCAAAAACCATCAAGTGTTAAGTCAGCTGTTTAACAATCAAGTGTTAGCTTGTAGGATGTCGATATATATATAGTATTTATATATATATATATATATATATATATATATATATATATATATATATATATATATAATATATATATATATATATATATATATATATATATATATATATATATATATATATATATAACGCAAATGGGGAAAACAAGGGAAAAGGAATAGCACAGTACCCCAAATTTGCCGGCGGGTAGTGACCCCCGTTTCCCGGTTAAGCAAGCTTTATTTCGCGACGACACTCCCGGTAGTCTGGTACATAGCTTAAAAAATACACTATCAAAGTCTCGAACATAGTGAAAGAAAAAAATGTGTTTTTCATATAATTTTCTACATTTTTTTTTCCTCAATATGCTTTGACAAAAGTATATGAAATTCAGATTTGAACATCTTTTTTAATTTCATATCTTTATGCATGATTTCACTTACAGTGCCAGAAGACATTCCGAGTTTCGATGCTATGGATCTTTGAGTCTGTGGATTTTCTTTTAGGATCACAGACTTCACTGGCTTGATATTTACCCGCTTTCGAACAATCTTAGGATGCATTTTTTCACCTCCTAAAAAGATTTTCTTAGGTATAATGCCCTAGATACGGAATAGTACCGGCATCCGGGAGTGTGGCCATGGCATAAAGCATGCTGAACCAGGGTGAGGGAGTCACAACCTCCCTTGGCCAACTTTTGGTACTTTTCTTCTATTCTTTTCCTTGTTATTTTCCATATGTTCCATATTTGATTCTCAGATTTGAAACTACCTAGACCAGAGGTTCCCAAACTTTTTTTTCTCGTGGACCACTTTCAAAGTTTTACTATTTTCGGTAGACCCCCTGCTGCTACATTTCTACTGTATTCCCAAAACTCCTGAAAAATATCACCCCAAATTGGGGGTGTTAAGAAGAAAAAAAAGTTGCATATTTTCTTGTGTCCTATTTATTAAAATAATACTTGTGGTTATACAAAATTATAAACATTTATTTTTACAAACAATCAACAATTGACAAAAAATCAACAATGAACTCTGAAATGTAAATCAACAATATAAAATAGTCATACTTTTAATGAGACGGATGTACTTGATGAATTGACAGCAAATTATCAATATTTGGCTTCAGTTTTGTAAGAAGTAATCTCAAATCTCCCCGTTCTGTGATGTTCAATCTGCTCCTTTTTTTGGTTAACAGGTTGGTAACGGCACTAAAACTTCTTTCGACAAGATATGACGAGGGAAACGCTATCAAAAATTTTCTCGCAATTTTCCACAGCCCAGGATATTTTTCGGGGATTTCTGTCTGCAGCCAAAATGTTTGATAGTCTTTTTTAAATTTCACCTTCAGTTCCTCGTTGGTGCTGAGCTCAAGTAGCTCCTCTTGTAATACCACATTCGCCTCTTCCGTTTCATCAAATGGGGTTATGATCCATGGTGGTATTTCCATCGTCAGAATATCTTCAAATCTATTTTTGAAGTCATCATGCAGGGTATTTAAATGTTGAGCGTATGTCTGAATATCCTCATCAAGACATTCTATCTGTGACAAGATCGGAAACTGGGAAAATTCGCGCCGACTATTATTTTGCTTCATTAATTTCAATTTACCAAGAAAAGCCGAAATTACACCCTTTGTTTTTATTAAATTAAGGCTGTCCCCTTGTAACTGCAAGTTAACGTCATTGAATTTTTTGAACAAATCTGTTAAGTACGCAATGTCCGCTTTATACTTGATCAGATTTTCTTTTAAATCTGGTGCTTTAGTTTCCAGAAACTCTATCACTGATTCGAAAAGTGAGTAAAATCTTGATAAGCATGCACCTTTCGACAACCAGCGTACTTCAGTATGCAGGAGCAGTCGTTGGAAATCTTCATCATTTTCATCGCACAATAGTGCAAATAAACGGGTATTCAAAGCATTGCTTCTTATTTTATTAACTGCGTTAATCACAAATTGAAGCGATTGGTGCAATATATCACTCAAATTTTTCGCTACAAGGTGTTGTCGGTAGATGACACAGTGAATTGCAATTAGTCCTGGTATTATTCTTTTAAGATGGCTTATAAACCCACGATATCGCCCGAACATGGCAGGAGCTCCATCTGCTGCCACCGAAATAATGTTTGTAAATGGAATAGATTTTTCTGTAAAAAAATCACTCAGAACATTAAATATCGATTCGCCTTTAGTGTCCGACTTCAAAGTTTTTGCGAATAGCAGCTCTTCATGGATTTCTTCGTCCATAACAAATCGAACATATGCCAATAATAATGCTTCATTACCAGGCAAAGTAGACTCGTCCAATTGAATAGAAAAATGAGTGGTTTGCAGATAATTACACAAGAAGCTTTCTATATCAGAGCTCATTTCATCAATACGTCTTTGTACAGTGTTGTTACTTAAAGGAATTCTTTTGAGTACGTCAAATGGAGGTTTGTGCAGAACAGTTTTTAAAACCTCTTCAATAGCGGGTAAAATTAACTCTTCCCCGATGGTGTGCGGTTTTCCAGATTTCGCTATAAGCAACGAAATATTGTAAGATGCCGGCAAACCATCATCGTTACTTTGAGACATTGAAGCAAACATACTATTTACGGTAGGTATCTTTTCATATTTTTCCTTCAATGTTTGAAAGTATTTCAGATCTTTACCTATGTTTTCAGGATGACACCTTCTTAGATGGTCTTCGAGTTTCGATGGTTTCATAGAGTCATTGCTCAGAACTTTGTTGCATAAAAGACACATGGGCAATCGTTTGTCTGCCGTTGATGGAAGAAAACCAAATTTCAAATAATCAATACTGTACTGTCGACATTTCTTCTTAGATTCAGCCATTTTCCGTATCAGTTGTGACCTATAAAAAAAATTTTTTTGAGGCGATTTTACCAGAATATGGCTATTATAACACAACAGAATAGAATTATTGCAATAAAAAAAACAAAAAATGCCCGCGGAAACACCGCTCTTTTAATGAATCGCCGTCGTCGGGTAAATAAATATTTTTCGACAAAAACGTACCTAGGTACCTAAAGTTTAATCTTCCCTGGCTTTTTGTTCTTTTATGGAAGTTTTGAATAATCTCTAGTATTTAATATTCACTACATAACTACCTATTACACTCAAATAGTAAAACAAATATAATATGATTGATAAATTACAATATATAATAAAAATATGTATAACAAATAGGCAGATACTTACTTTTTCCGGCACTGCAAACCGGCATCGATTCACTCACAGTCACACTTTTATGTTCAAAATCCCGGAAACAAATGAGTAACGTTTTGTTCTTGGCATTCGTATTTATACTAATCTCGATTGTAAGCACAGCGCAAGTCGCATTTCATCCCTTTGCAGGTCTAAACAAGCATCTCGGACGAGCGAGCGTACGGGCGGCGCTTTGCAAGTCTCGACATGTGGTGTACACTTGGACTATTATCTATTGTTCTATTCAATTCTGTGTTTAACCTGAGTCTCGAATATTTTTGAATACCTACCTAGTGAATGATGCTACCTGCCTACGTTGATAGGTAAATCCAAGCCAAATTTTTGTTCTTTATTATGAAAACCAGAAAATTTTTCGTGGACCCCCCCTTATAACTTGTGAACCCCTGTTTTCTTTTCACGTCTACGTGGACCCCCGTGTGGTCTCCTATGGACCCCTGGGGGTCCACCTGGACCACTTTGGGAACCTATGACCTAGACTTTGGATATATATATATATATATATATATATATATTTAAAAAGAAAAGAGGTATGGATGGAAACAATATACCAAAATATGGCCGGGGGGAGTTGTGACCCCCTCACCCCGGTTAAGCATGCTTTGCGTCGCGACAACACTCCCGGAGAGCCGGTATATTGCAAAATAGAATACGTATGTATCAAATTTTAAGATGTAATCAGACATCATACACAGACAAATATAAGATATAATTGTCGAGATCCAGCCCTATCAAAATTCATAAACAGTAAATGTTTGAAATATGTCTGAAATATTGTTTGAAATATGTTCACTAGTATAAATGAGCAAGATTACATAGCTTCTACTTAAAGAAGACTTCAAATATTGACACTTAATAGAACAATTATAACAAAGTCTATTTCCCAAAACCATTTACCTGAATGACAATCAATAGCATCGTACATATAGATGTACATCCCCATACCGTATGATGATTTTATAAAATTATATGATTTTATAAAATTATATTTCACGGTATTTTCATATTATATATATATAATGTATGTATCCGCTGAAAGGATTCCGAAGAGTTTTTGTGAGGTAGGGTGGTTATGACCCCTTTGGTAGCGACACCGATTGTCTGTAACATAATCGATACTATGAGATTGCAAATATTTACTATTTGGAAAGTCAAAAACTCTTGAACAATCATTACATGAATGGAAGACATTTCTACATTTCTACATTTCTTCAAATAAAGAAATATCAATTTGTTTTAGAGTTGTAGATAAAAATTTAAATGAATGTGTATCAATATTTTATTGGATTTTATGGGAAAACTTTTATAGATTTCAGAACATAACTTTCTGTAATATACTAAGCGTTAATGACAATTCGAAAATTAGGAAAATTAGTGAGGCGTAACCCTAAAAGGATATTTTTAAAACTTTATCGAATCTATATTATTATGCTGACTGTTTAAAAACTCGAGGCCTATATGCATTGAGAGCAATATCTGTCAAACCACTCAGGCACTGACCATGAAACTTAGCACGTTTATTTGAATGGAAATACCGAAAATGTATTGATTTTTAGCGAAATTAAGCATAAGAAAGCTCTAAATTGTGTAAATATTTTTCCACAACATCAAAATTTAATTATCTGTAGCGAAAGACTTGTGTTGAATGCAGCAGAATTTTATTATATATATCAATTTATAGATATTGTTGACTAGATAAACATTGAAATCTAACGTAATATTATTAGAAATAAATTTAATATTTGAATTTTTAACTGTTTTTAGTTTACAAATTGTATTTAAATTTCGAAAATTCATTATCTATATTTAAATAGATAAATTTCTAAGCGTGTTTGTTTATTTGAAATACTTAAACTTTGAAGTTCGTTCACATTTAAATGATTAAATATTCAAGATATTTTGAAAGTCCTTTAAGCTTAAAAAGGTTTTATTTTCAATTGGATAATTTAAATATAATTTTTATAGCTGCTTTAATTTACTTTAATGAATTTGAATACTTAAAATTTAGAATCTTTTGTTTATATTTAAATTTTTCAAATATTTTAACTTTCAACTGTGTGTTTCTTCGGAGTTGTGAATGGTAAAGCGGGTTGTTATTTAAATATTCACTATGAATGTCCCATTCATAGGAATCAAAGCGTTTTGTCTTTCAACGACGATGATTGGTCAAAAATGACCCCTCTGTAATGGGCTAGATAGTTCCCAATACTTTATGGTTTAAGACTTATTTCAAAATCAGTTTTAATTGAAACAATAGTAAGATAGCAACAATACGCTGTTATAAGCTTTTATTTAGCAACAATACGTTTTTGAAGTTCTTTATTGAAATAATTCGTTTTCATCTATCTGCAGGAGAAAATATTTCCGATTAAGAAAAGTTTGAAAAAGTATTTTAACTGACATAAGTACTGTAATTCAAACACCAAGCTTGGATATGCTACGGCTATTTCAGAAAAAGTCCATTGAGATTGAGATTAAACTAAGCATCAGAAAAGGACCTTCATGTTATCGAAGAAACCATTGAAAAAGTATTTTAACTGACATAAGTACTGTAATTCAAACACCAAGCTTGGATATGCTACGGCTATTTCGGAAGTCCATTGAGATTGGGCTTAAACTAAGCATCAGAAAAAGAACCTTCATGTTATCGAAGAAACCATTGAAAAAGTATTTTAACTGACATAAGTATTGTAATTCAAACACCAAGCTTGGATATGCTGTGGCTATTTCGGGAAAAGTCCATTGAGATTGGGCTTTAACTAAGCATCAGAAAAAGAACCTTCATGTTATCGAAGAAACCATTGAAAAAGTATTTTTACTGACATAAGTATTGTAATTCAAACACCAAACTTGGATATGCTACGGCTATTTCGGGAAAAATCCATTGAGATTGGGCTTAAACTAAGCATCAGAAAAATAACCTTCATGTCATCGAAGAAACCATTGAAAAAGTATTTTAACTGACATAAGTACTGTAATTCAAACACCAAGCTTGAATATGCTACGGCTATTTCGGAAGTCCATTGAGATTGGGCTTAAACTAAGCATCAGAAAAAGAACCTTCATGTTATCGAAGAAACCATTGAAAACGTATTTTAACTGACATAAGTATTGTAATTCAAACACCAAGCTTGGATATGCTATGGCTATTTCGGGAAAAGTCCATTGAGATTGGACTTTAACTAAGCATCAGAAAAATAACCTTCATGTTATCGAAGAAACCATTGAAAAGTATTTTTACTGACATAAGTATTGTAATTCAAACACCAAACTTGGATATGCTACGGCTATTTCGGGAAAAATCCATTGAGATTGGGCTTAAACTAAGCATCAGAAAAAGAACCTTCATGTCATCGAAGAAACCATTGAAAAAGTATTTTAACTGACATGACATAAGTACTGTAATTCAAACACCAAGCTTGGATATGCTACGGCTATTTCGGAAGTCCATTGAGATTGGGCTTAAACTAAGCATCAGAAAAAGAACCTTCATGTTATCGAAGAAACAATTGAAAAAGTATTTTAACTGACATAAGTACTGTAATTCAAACACCAAGCTTAGATATGCTACGGCTATTTCGGGAAAAGTCCATTGAGATTGGGCTTAAATTAAGCATCAGAAAAAGAACCTTCATGTTATCGAACAAACCATATGACGTCAAGTCTTTCATATACCAGGATAAATTTGTAGAAATATGAAGAACGAGGCATAAAGGTTCAGAAAAAATATGGCACTGAAGATAAACCGCAGGATTTGGTTAAAAACAAGCAAATTATTTTATTCATCTGGGATACTTGGGGAAATGATAATGTTATGCCTGTCATGGAACAGTTTCATGAATCAGGATGGGACATATCCATAATGCCTTATTTTGACAAAACTCTGAATTGGTACTTTGTAAATCCATCTTAGAAAAAAAGGATTACAAGTGACAAAGAAGTGGATAGAAGACGTGCTTAAACGCCTAGTTACTTACATGAAAGGGGATTTTGCATACTTAAATCTGCGCCCAGTTAATGTCCATATTTCCATGTCCCAGGTCATTTTAGGACATCGATTCTGCACAGATGAAGCAAAATATCCAGTAAGGAAGTGAGTTCAGTTTCTATCAATTATGTATCATATATGTGCTAACAGAACTAGTTTAGCCAATAAGTAATCGAAACGGCAACTTCTAAGAAGGGGTTCCAAAAGTAAAAACAGAATAAAATGATTACCTTTAAATATTTAAAAATTATATATAAATAAACAAATTTAGATCAGGTATTTAAGCAGTAATTCAAATATGGTATATTTAAGGTAATATTATCATATATTCAAAATAATCGTTTGCAACGAGTGGCTTGCTAAGATACTTCACCAGCCCATAGATGTAGCTGGACATTTTTAGTTTTACAAATTTTAGACATAACAAGCTCATTCCCACTTAGATATAACAGCCCTATTATTACTCAGATATAAACTGATCATTTAATCAAATACTTCATTGTGTTTCTTTTAGTTAACAAATAGTCTTGTTGAAAAGCACAATATTCCCTTTGGTACTTCCTCTTTCGTCTGTCTCGAAGGCCAGGCGAAAACACAATCCATGACTTAAGCATGACGTGCGGATGACAGGAGCCCAGCGTTTCCAGGATTTTCCATTTAGAAGAAGGGTTTCCAGATTTGGCAACTTATCGATTATTTGGCGACTTACGAATGTTCCCCAAACTTCCCGAAATAACGATTAGTCTAGAAGATATGGAGATACTTATGTTTCTATAGAGAAACTAAAAGAAGACTCATCGCTCCTTTGGAGTGGAGTTGACCAAATGACGTAACACGAGTTACATTGGACTGTGATTTTTGTCAATGTATTGAGGATAGTAGCGGCTGTTTTGTGAAAGTATTTTTCGTCAGTATTTTAAGAATAATATCACTTATTCTGTGAAATGAGTGAAGCATGTAAGTGTGGTTTGGTTGTATAATGTTCCTGTTTACTTTGTACTTGTAAATAAACGTAAGTTATCTAGACACTTGGATCCTGAGTGTACACTTACGCTTCTAGAGGATACGGTTCAATATAGATGTAGTCATCAAGAAATATAAGTAACATCTTAAAATTCGGCCAATATTTTTCTTAACTGGTATAGATATCGGGAGAGTGTTTGGACACCTCATTTTTCTGTGCTTATAGCCTCAAGCAGCCACGGAGTTAGCCAGCCCAGTATGTCAACAGTGTCGAAATCTGTTAATAAAGTATTTGGTGATCATGCTATCAGCTGTTTTTAACACTTTCTAACATGGAATGAAAAGTGTTTATGACTTCTTTCATTTTGTCTGTCTGTCCGCTCGCACGATAACTGCCGTAAAAATGACTTTATCAAAATGAAATTTTAGTACGTTGTTGAGGCGGTCTGTGGAACACATGGAAATGTAAACGAATATCATCACCCAATTAGTTTTGGATTGAACCCTGGTCGAAAAAATGAAATACATTGAGCCCTATGGGACCTAATTTTTCAAACACTTTTTAAGCAAATTTAAAATTCATAAATTGTTTCGAAATTTTTAGAAAACATTCAAATCATCTCATAAAATATATAAAATATACCTCAGCAAAATATATCCGGTATTTTTTATATAAAATTAAAATAATAATTACACCCATATTATATGATGAGATCAGGTGACAGCACGTGATCAGTTGGAAAGTGTTTCATAATCAATGCTTTATGCGTGATTGATATTTCCTGTTTTTTTGTTTATAGCATCTGTTTAGGTCTATAGACCATATTTCGCGCCGTCTCTATTTCTGTTCATGCATATAGCAAGAATGAATTTGAGTTGCATATACATATGAAATACACATACATATACCTAATGAATACATTATGAAATAACACGATCTGCTTGGGCTCACAAAATATTTAAAACATTCGAAAATCAGTGTTTGGTAGCATTTACATAAAAACCCAGCTTTTATAACACATAAATATTAATATTAGATTGACCTTTTAGATGCTCAAATTATAAATAGCTTTTAATAAAAATTCTTCTTCCGAATGAAATTTTGTTTTTATTTCAGTTAAATATTTAAAAATTATAACGTATCTATTTTTTCTTTTCTAGAAACTTGATTAATTTTTTTCTTTCCAGTGGAAGAAAAGTGTTTTGAGTTTTTTGCAACCTTTGACATCAAATGTTATTTTGTTTTTTATTTTAAATATATATTTTCTTCCCAGCATATATATATTTTGAGGATAATTTTCACTGATGCTCATGATAGCATTTTCGAAATGGTTTCTTTCACGAATGTACGCCATTTTAGCTACAAACTATCCCTTTTCTAGTATTTACGTACATATTCAAATTAGTAGCTCGGTCTGATCGGAAAATAACATTTTAAGTATTTCCTCTCTGAATATGTATATGACAGTGTTACTATTTCTCCATAGGGTAAAAGCCCTAAAATAAAAATACCAATACCGATCTATTAAAATATTTTAAATTCAGCGGATTTCTAAAGAAGAAAATTATTCAAAGACCAACAACGCCCGCGCCCTTCGTGCACGACTCCTGTCCAAGTACTACGACCATGCATGTGAAACAGGAACCGGTGATAATCAACTCCCATCGACCACGTTTTGTAACACTGCGTTCCTAAACGAAATAATTCGCCACAATTTACTTATTTTGCTTGATGTTAATAAAATATCGAGGATATTTTTACACATATTGTATACATATCAGAATAAACAGATTGCTGTTTTGGTAAACAAAGTCGCCACACTCGAAC